>CM070109.1:5048403-5090903 GCA_036178185.1 Liparis tanakae | reverse complement strand
AGGCATATATTTTGTCGCAGTTTTCAAGATATTGTTGCTGAACGGAGCTAAATCACTGTGCAGTGTTTTGGGTTGGTGCTCCTGCAGTATGGACATACGTGAATTGACCCTTCGCTAAGTCCCTTGAACGGAGACGGGCCAATTAAAACGTAGCATCTGAACGAGGTCTGGCAACAATGTCTCTTTTTTCTCTTTTATTAGATAATTTATATCTACGGTGTGAAGTTAGTGACGGTGCGGGCTCCAGGGTAACTCCGACAGCTTGACGGAGTAGTAGAGGGGTGGGGTTTAGGAAAGGGTCAATTGCCTGACCTTTTTTATGACTAACATGGAGACTTTGCATCGATCCATTCCATTTCCAGCCAACCTGTTTTTTTTTACGGCATTGCTTGTAAATGCTGTGGTGATACACTACTTCTGAGTTTAAAGGATACCACTGACAATATTCTATGTTCATCTTATTGTCTTCAAATCCTATGAAAAGACCAACATCCACAGTGAATTGATTCTACTGTATTTATAATAATTTCTAACACTAATTATGCCTAATTGGGCTGTGCCTATCTATCTCAGTCACAATATTGCACAAAGTGACTGATGTTCTTGGAGGATTTCTTTGATTCAATCCCACATCCACCAGGTGTCATTAATAATCACTGGTGCACACAATGTGTATGAATAAGCAGCTGAAAACGGTCCCCATCGACTCTCCTCTTTACACTTGTTGGAGTAAAATGTGATGAAAAGAAGAGCCCAGATGTTGTAGGAAATTACTTGGCTCACAAAAAAACATATTTATGTTTTGGTTTTTCCAAGAACAATGATCCTGTCATCTGTTTTGTTGATAATAATAACATAAAAATAAAGTCATCTTAAGTCCTTTGCATATTTTTTATTTTTCATTTACATACTATTTATTTGTTTACTGCTGATTGGATAAAAAAAGCAGAGTGGTGTAATCTTCTTAAGGGTGTGTATTCCTTCTTCATCAGAACAGTTCTAGTAACATAAAAAAAAACATGACATCATTTGGTTTTATGCACTCCAGCTTCAGGCTAAAGCAGTTATGATACCTTTTATGTAAAACCGAATAAAATGATTCCGTCTACATCATTTCCACCTGGAACAAAACCCTGCAAAGGTAAACAATAACAAGTCTATCTCGGAAGCGAAGAAGCGAGAGAGAGAGAGAGAGAGAGAGAGAGAGAGGACTGACAGCCACTCTCCTGTTCTCTGCGATGAAGGATGCAGGAGTGATAGGAAGGAAACACACATTTCACGATGCAGTTCCTTTAATTAGTCGCCAGAGTCTCGACAAAACAAAGCCGGGAGAAGGGAAGGAGGGAGAGATGGAGGGAGGGAGATGAGGTTGTTAATTCCGCTGCTGTCTGCTTGCATTTGAGTACTCATTAATCTGAGACAGGGCACACCCTGTTGTCTTGCTGAGCATCTTTTTATTAAAAAAAAAAACAAGCATTAGCACTTCTGCTGCATTGAGAAATTGTCCGTGATGTTTCACGGCAGAGCTGTGGCGAGAAAGAGAGACAGAGAGAGGGAGAGAGAGAGGGGTGCCTGAAGCATACTGAGTTTCTCTCGCTCCCTCTCATAACACTTTCGGTACAGAGCTCCTGGATTGTGACCTTCAAAGTTGACTAGGAACACCAATCAAGTGTGACCGCTCTAACGGCGAACGTATTGTTTCTCCGTTAATTGAGTCGTTGTTGGCGGAGACGAACGAGCTTGCTCCGTTCGCTTCGCCATTAGCGCTGATGTGATATACCCGCGGCAATTCAGACATATTTTCTCATCCCTCAATTAGAGTAACGTAATCTCTGTTTACAGAATACATCTCCGAGCACTAAAAATATCCGTCGTAATTGGAAGCCAGACAATTAATTTAGCGCGCACAACAAGTCAATGGGAATTGAACAAAGGGTTATGTTTGTGTCATTAACTCGGTGCAATTGGCCATTTATATGCTCTGTGTTGAGCTTGTGAACATCATCTACGCACGCATGCATATTCATTACCATGGCCACTCAATTCTCAGAGCAAGAAGTCTGAACAAAGGTGAATGAGAGGCTGGACCCTCTAACTATCCATCATTATAACCGCTACAGGTACTCGGCATGCGTGTGTGTGTGTGTGTGTGTGTGTGTGTGTGTGTGTGTGTGTGTGTGTGTGCGTTTGTTGGCCTGTGAGTACGAGTGCAGAGAGTTTCTCCTCTCTCCACTCCTCCTGAGGCGTTGGCAACCGCTCTTCTCCTGGAGCCTTTGTCAATAACACGTCTGCCACCTCCATTCCGCCCAGAGGAGAGCAGCACTCTGCCGGGTCCGGGCCGCAGCCAGACCCCCCCTGTCCCGCCGCCATTAATCCACTCCGTTGGCAGGAGGAATCCGTCTCCCCTCGGCACCTGTTTGACAGAGGGTAAAAACAGGGATGAGATAGCAGGGCGCGGATCAATCCCTTCGATCCCCTTCTCCATCTCAGCAGTCGTCCATCAGCCAGTGGTTGTTGTTGTTGACGTTGCTGCCGTTGTTTGGCATGACGCTGCCCCCGTGCCCGGTCACTGGAAATGAGGCCTCTGAATTATGGTCGTAGGGTGGAGAGACGTTTCATTTCACGGCGGGCGGGGGGGGTAGATTGTTTGGGTGTTGTTTTTTTCACGCTGTAAAAAAGTAAGCGTTGTTGATATATTTCATTTTTCAAATAAGATGTTTTCTTTGATTCGGAGCTGAAGTGATACAGTATGTTGAACGGTAGGGTGATGATAAAAAAAAACGCTTTAAGTGGTCGGAAGATAAGAAGCGTTATGCGAACACACGTCCATTTACCATGCGCGAGTAGTTGGAGGAGATCAGTCCGACAGAGAGAGCAGATGTGTGGTGCAGCGTGATAATAAAGGACATCAAAACGTACGCATCACTACCTTCAAATCATGAATATGAAAGTGTCCTCTCTGGGCTGCTGTAGAAACATGGCGGTGCATGATGGTGGTATCGGTGGCTGAAGACCTGCTCCCCATGTATGTGTATGTATATATGTATGTGTATGTATATATATATATATATATATATATATATATATATATATATATATATATATATATAAGTGTATTGGAATATAATATAAAAAAACCTGTTTTTATCAGTTTATTAATGACCTGAAACGAAGAATTGGAGTGTTTTCGTTAGATAATATATATATATATATATATATATATATATATATATATATATATATATATATATATATATATATATATACACACCTGAAACTAAGAATCGGAGTGTTTGCATTTTTTATAATAAATACAAATATATATAGATATATGTAAAATAATATGTAAAAGTATTTTTACCAGGGTATAATTAACTTTACCAGTTTTTACCAGTGTAAAAACAGTGTTTTTTACCAGTGTACAATTAACTGTGTATATATATATATATATATATATATATATATATATATATATATATATATATATATATATATATATAGTTAATTAACTGTGTATGTATATATATATACATATATATATATATACATACACAGTTAATTATACACTGGTAAAACCTATTTTACATGCTAAGTAATCCCCCTTTATGCTACACTGTTCCTTTAAGTGTTCAAACCTATTATTTTGTACATTTAGCTTTGCATGGTTGTCAGGCAGATCTTTGATCTCTCGAGGAGAAACACTCAACCTTCATTTGGAGGTGGAGTAAGTTTTCTGTGTACGTGTTACACAGCATACACATGGCCTAATGTTCCCGCCGGTCTCTCTGTGCCCTTTAGCGTTAATGAGACCTTACCTGGTGCTGCAGAGACGAGTTGGGACGGCAGCTTTGATGCTTGTCCTTTGCGTGTCCCCAATAACACCTCGCAGCTTTAAAGTGATGGGTGAAGGGCCGCGGCTCTCCCCCAAGCTGAGGACTACACTATCAGGAAAAGTCATCAGTGTGTGTGGGACTGCTTCTAATTGAAATACATAAAAATGTATGAAGAGCATTCACATCAACGAATAAATCATGTCCGTAATTAAAAAATTGAACAGCAACAACAACAACGCATTTTATTTTTAACACGTTAATGACGGCAGATTTACTCCAACAGTAATTGCGTGTTATTAATCGGTTCTCCAAGTTAATTTGATTTTATTCTTGAAATTACATCGAGTCCTACAAATAAATCAACAGATGGCTGGGCGTTAAAATGATGAACAGACATGATTTACAAACAAAACAAGCAACAGGATTCAAGGCATCTGGCTCTGGGATGTGTTTTGTGGAGTGAAAATGACATTTTGGGATGTTTCGCTGCTCTATTCTCATTCATGTTTTTCGTATCTTATGCAACCTGGAAAGCGTTGGAAATACACGAGGGCAAAGAGCAAAACTGCCCCTAAGAAATATAATTCTGCCCCTGATTTCATGAGGAGAGAGTGGCAGAAAATGCCCCCATATATGATAGTCTAATAGAGTTTTGTCTTTTTTCTTTGTTGTGTCTGTCTCATCTGTATTGCCTGTTCTTGGTAGCTACACAAAAAATAAATAAATAAATGTTTTTATTATACAAAAAGAAGATATAGTTATAATTGATAATAGTTAATTACAAAATGTATTAACAATAAATAACCACAAAGAAATAAGAATGAAATTAAATATGAATGTCTGATTACTGTTTGTTTTTTGTTAAAAAAAGATCACTTTGAATCTGTAGATTATTGCCTATCAGTCTTATTATGCAATTTTTAGGACAATTCTTCATATGCTGTGAGCCTAAATAAGTATATTTGTTATATTTGAACAACGGTTAAATGTTATTTCATAAGTTTCAATAACGTGCCTCCAATTAATATTATTAACGCCCCTGGATTTCAGTCTGCGGGGGAAAAAATTGCCCCCTAAAAAATATGTAAATGTCCTCCCCTGAACCTGGATGCTTCAAACATAGATAGGAGTCGATCAAAAGAGGGGAGGAACGCAAAAAAAAAATGCAGAAAAAGAATTGAAGAGCAAGTCTGATTAAAAAAACCTCATGTTGCAGCCTTCGGCGAGATGCTTCCCTTGCGTATTTTGCAGCACAAAGAGCGTGCAGCGTTTTTAAGATCCCGAGGATCACTCGGCAGCCAAAGAAGCATCGGTCCTGCCGCACATCATCAAAAAAAGCAAGAAGAAACAGATCCAAGGCTGGACCACGCGCGTCCAGAAAAAGGCTGTGAACTCCATATACGAGTCTTTGTTGTTGGGATGAAAAGGAGCATTTGAAATGCACAAGTGAGTTCTGGAGCTTTACATCACAGAGAAGCTAATGAAAGACATCAGTTCGCCCCGCCGCCGTGAAGCCGTCTACTTTGGGGAAGAAGCTGCTCCGCATGGGTCGAGTATAGGAACGCCAGTCGGTCCGGATCACGGAGGTCTGGATCGCTGTCCATGACGACTACCACTATTCACACACTCTGTCATACTCATTGGATGTGTTGATGTATCTGTGAGATGATTCCTTCTGATCACATGACATCTATGGATATGCACATCCATCTATTATTATGTCTCTCCTGAAGGTTTCTTCCCTTTTTTCCCTGTCAAAAGTTTTTTTTAAATATCTTTTGAGAGTTTTTCCTGTTTCGATGGGAGGTCAAAGGTCAGATATGTTGTATGTGTACAGATTGTAAAGCCCTTTGTGCAGGGTTCTAAAACATTTTGACCAATGGATTTCCATGACTTTTCCATGACTTTTCCATGACTTTTCACCAAATTTCCATGACCAAACTGAAATCTCGGTATAAACATGGAACATTTAGAAAATGTTGCGTATTGAGAGCGTACGCTGGCTTATAATTAAAAATCACATTAATTATTTCAAACTCGGCGTAAATGAACATGTGATTTTAACAAATTTCCATGACTTTTCCAAAACTTTTATGATTTAAGTTTTTTCCATGACTTTTCCAGGCCTGGAAATGAGCATTTTAAAATTCCATGACTTTTCCAGGTTTTCCATGACCGTACGAACCCTGTTTGTGGCAAATTTGTAATTTGTGATCATGGGCGATACAAAATAAACTGAATTAAATTGAAAAAATAGGCTCGACACACGCAGTCGATGGTGCCGGTGTTACGCACATCGGAGCCCACGTTGATCAAACCCTCTTCATTGGGAGATCGGCTGAGCGCCTTGTCAATATGGAGGAGTGGCAGGAGGGAGAGTTTACCAATCAGGAGACGAGAGCGGAGAGGCGACCGGCAAGACAATGGCGGAGGATTTGGTGTCAAAGAGAAAAGCAAAAGGCGTTTATTTTGGTCGATGTTTGTCTCGCAGATCAAACGAGGCGAGAAGTGGAACGGCTGGAGCATGCGCTCCTTTCTTTACGATAAACCCCCTCTGCAGGCGCCCGATAGCGGCCCATCACTACACCCACGACTTCCTGATTCGTGTTGTTCGTAACTGGACTTTTAACAGTTTTTACTTTGCACAACAAAGAAGGAAATGATAACAATAAATCCAATTAAAACGGGCAAATAAAGAAAATATTGTACTATGTAAGAACACCATGAACAATTAATGAACAAATGAACAACATCTTCAAGTCGAGCAAGTAACACAACACAAACACAACCTGCCGGTCAGTACCGCATGTGTAGCGTGAATCCAACGTTTACATCTTTAAAAGTTTTATAGTGATATTATTTTTGCGGCTATTTCAAAGTGCTGTTGGTTATTCAACATTTATTTGAAGGACAGTGATATGTGGAGTAGCTTGTTTGTATTAGGGTATTTATAAGCCATGCTGATTGCCTTTGGCTATTTGTTTATTTGCTTCGGTGTTGTCCATTTGCGAGAGAATTGAGATGTATTAATAAAATGCATAATCAATGTACCTTTTGTTTAAAAAAAATTAACTCGCAACAGTGCACACAAAGGGAAGCTTATTGCTTCCCTTTGTGTGCACCGTTGCAAGTTGCTACGCATTCATTACAAAATTATAATATAAGTTGATGAAAATGCTCATCTGCCCTTACGATGCAGTTCTTCTTTTTTTTTATACATAACTGCTAATCCATTATTATTAATTCTACTGAGTGAAACATGATGCCAAGTTTAGCAGAGAACCTCAGGAATATATAAAAAACGTCTGTTTTGTCTGATAACCAATTATTTAATGTGATCTGAGGGAAGGGCGGGGAGACGGTAACACATGCTCAGATGATTAAACAGAAGCTTTACACTTTAATTGGGATTTGTAAAGCAAGAAGAAATATCCATTCACAAAAACAATTAAGAAACTAAGAAAGGTTTAACTCAAATATAGATTTTACATTAGATTATCACTGATTAAATCTTGACTAAAAGAAGAAAAAGACCCACATGTGACTTTACACTAATTACATTGTCAGTAAGCAAACTAAGACTGATACTAAATAAAAAAATATTTGAAAATAATGTTTAATATAGTTTTTTTGATTGCTTTGTGATCTTGAAGAGACGCTTTATCTGAAATGTGCATTTAGATTATGGAGGTCGTGGGAAAAGACACCACTGGCCTGCTTTTCATACTAGAATGGCTTTACAATCCCATAATGTACTGTTCATATAAGTGAAATATATCGAATCACCCGTGTGTAGATAAACAACATAGGTTGTTTTAAGAAGGAGACCAACTTTGGCACTTTAAACTGAACGTTTATCCAGGTTACATCTTGTAAGGCTCTGCTCTGTGTCTACTCTGTGTCTACTCTGTGTCTACTCTGTACCAGATGTCTTCTCTGTCTCCTGTCTCCTTTGTTTCATCCCCCTCACCTGCCCTCAGCCTCTCCTGTCTCCTTGATTGGTTAATTCCCTGCACCTGCCCTCTCGTCTCGTTAGTGTCTCATGTCCTACACCTGTTTCCCTCCTATATATTGTGCCACTCTTTCCCTTGTCTATTGCTGGATTGTTGTCTTTTTTTATGTTGTCTTGTCGATTGTGCATATTTCTGATCCCTCCTGTCTCGACCCGGTCTGGCTGCCCTGGACCCGACCCGGATTCTCTGCCTGTCCCTTTTTGGACTTTGTTATTTTTGTTGTAAACTTTTGCCTCATTAAAGAGTGACTTTTGTCATTCACGCTGAGCCCCGCCTGTTTCTCCGCGCATGGCCTTCTGCACCTCGCTACATGTCGGGCGTGACCCATCTGGATGATGTTGATATTAATCTGTTGGTAAGATGGTAACAGGTTGAAGTTGTGAGTGTAATTACACATTGAAAGTGTTACAGGTCCACAGTAAAAAAGAATATTTAGCGAGAAACTCATTTGTATTAGTCTTTAAGTTGTGGCCTATTCAAGCACATTGTTTGTTCCATACTCATCAATCGGGCCACTTGCTGTCCCAAAAGTTCTCCGTTTTAATAAGCTAACCTTTGAAAGACACACAGCATGAAACGAAGGTAGCTGGAGGTGCACTTGGAGAGCGCCGACATCCCCACGGCCTCGCCCTGTCTCGCCATGTTAATGAAAGTGAAAGATGCGTGATTGTAATGTAGTCTCTGGATTCACAGCCTCATGGGTTCCTTTCCACCAACTTCTGTTCAAAATCGTGGTACTGGCTAAACAGCACAGATAAAAAAACATACACAATGTCTATCGCAAATATTGTACTTGAGATTCTCCACGAGACTGAATTTAGATAACTCACTTTAGCATGTTGTACATTTTAATCGATGCTCGACCGTATAGCTGTGATCAGGTCAAAAGAGCAACTGAGGGTCACCCCATGCAAGATGGATTTGTATTTTATCTATGAAGAGGACACAACAATGACTGTGGGTTTATTTATTTTCCGAGGTGTTGCCAGTATTTTCTCAACACCATATTGCTTCCAAGAGTGAGAATACTGAAGGGTGTGCAGAGTGTGTGTGTGTGTGTGTTTCCTTCTGTGTGTGCACTGACTGTATTTACTTTATGCATACTAAACCAGTGGTGTCTGAGATGCCCTTGTGTGAGTGAGTGGGCCATCATCACACCCCGGTGTGATGTGCAGGCTTTCACAGTGTGCTCTGGCTAAGGTGAGAAAACGGGGAAGTGCGATGATGTTGCTATATCCAGAGCTCAGAGGGCTGCTTCGAGCCACGAGAAGAGGAAGATGAAAGTGTTTCGCTGTATTAAAAATAAAAGCTCTGAATAAAATAGATGGCGAAAGACTTCTAAATGTACATTAGGGATTCATTTTGGACTACATCCCGAATATTTGACAACCGATGGAGACCCAAAAGAAATCAAAAAATAAAGAGGAGAACTCAAGAGCAGCGTACGTTCTGTAGTGCATCACACTCTGGAGGCTAAATCCTAGCTATCGGAAGTGTCAGTGGACTTTAAGAGTGTGAAAACGCCGCGTGGCTTTGGGATTTCGGCAATGTGCCACGGGGCCCGTTTCATTTGTTCAGTAACCCCTCTGCCCTCTAGCAGCAGGCGGATCATTATTTAATAAAGAGTATATAGTTATATGTTGCCAAGCTTTTAATGAGCGGAGCGGTCTAGTTTAAGACGTGACCGACTTGTTGGTTGGTGTCGGTGATAAAAAAGGCGTGATTGCTTCAATAAAAAGACGCTAACTGCAGCGATTGGAGTTAAATAATTGGACCAATAACTTTTACCGAAGTTCCCTTCTCTCGCTGCAGCATTTATATGCTAACCATGTCTCAGAGGACCTCCCTTTCTGCTGTCCCCCTTTTTTTTTAATCAATGTTCCTTTATCTCACAGCGGTTTGAATGCAGATATATTCTATTTCATTCTTCTTTTTTTTTTTTTTTTTTTTAAACCAGGGTTTACATGCGTGTGAAGCATCAATTATTTATTGAAAAGAGAACCCATAGAACACAATGATTAAAAAAGTCTCTCACGCGGAGAAGATTATGCTTTTCGGTAACTGGATGTGACGCTCGGCGAGCTTCGTTGGCTCGTCAGAAAAGAGGAAGAGAGAAAGAGAGAGAGAGGGAGAAAGAGAAAGAGAGAGAGAGAGATTCTGTAGGGGACGGAGATGGAAAAAGCAAAAGACGAGCTCTGGATGAAGTTGTGTAGTCACGGAATTACGCGGGACATCTTGGTGACAGGTCCCTGTGAGGATGAAGCGTATACCGAGAGCCGGCCTCGTAATGCACTCACAGTGAATGACACCTAGAAGAGCATTAGAAAAAAGAAAATCCATAACGGTGAACACCGAGTGGCGTGCCATCAGTGGGAGTGGACCGGGCTGCATCGCAAATCTGAAGTATCAAATCTGCCCACCTAAGTATCCCGTGTACTATGCAAAATCCCTTTATGGCCCTTTTAGTGGAAGTATAAGACTTCCCGCGACTAGGACGGCTTACATAAATACACTCTCAGGTTCCCTCCCCCCCGGTGCGCGCGGGGCCAACCACCCACACTCGATTCAGTTCCTTCCAGTAATCAGCGCTGTCTCGTTTGACCCATTTAGTGTAACATTATGCTTACCCAGCTGGTGTGATTCCAGCCTCCTTTGCCCTCCCCGACCGTTTCCTCCCAAGCTAACTGCCCAGATGAGACATCCGAGGTAGTGATGGACAGGCAGGCTGTTAATGAAGCTTCGTATTAAGCCTTCAGTACATAAGCCCTCCGCTACCTTGCTGCTATTCCCCTAATGGAGGAGCGTTGGTTTTACGATTGCTGCCTCTGACCCACGTGACCCCCAGAGAGGGGTCCAGGGGCCCCGGCTGCCTGTGGGGAACACGGATCAACCCTCCTCCGTGGCCTGAACCCTGCCCTCGCCGCTCATTACCTCTCACATTCGCTTACCGGTGGGTGGCGGGGATGCCGAATACGCCTCCCGAATGCGGACGGCTGGCGAGGCCGAGCGAAGGAAATACAACACTTTTATGATGTGGAATTGTGCAGCGCCGGGTCCTTTTCATGTTATTTTGTGTAATCAGCTCTGCTGCTCCGAGCTGAAGGATTTTTGTCGTAGCCTTTTAATGTATAAGAGTGAATAAACAGCTCTCCGGCGTGTCAGCCGCTGTAATTGCTATACAGGATGACTAATTCCATATAGTCAATCAAATTTATAGGTTTATTTTTTATCATTTAGGAGATACAGTGCATCATTTTGATAAGACGTGTCGAGCAGGGCTCTACTGGAATTCCAATACCTCTACAAAGTTAAGTTAACCATTAATGAATAACGATAAATAACTATGAAAGCAGTTTATTTGCTCTCAGGACCAATTTTTTTTGTGGTTTGGCTTCGGCTTTGGGGTTGTGAAGTATCTCCAATAGATAGGCGGTATCGGTTACACCACAAGAAAAGTCCCAAACTTTGATATTCAGCCAATAACAGTGGTAATAATGTGATAATGTGATGAGTCATTGTAACGCACACCCTCCCATGCATGCAGAAAAGCTGCTTAACAACTATGTAATTTGAAGAAATTGGATATAATAAATACAAATGATATTTTCTTTTTTATTTCTTTTTCTTTCAATAAAAAAAAAGAATCCACTCCCACCCTTCATACGGGCCTTAACACCTCGCAGCTCCTTAAAGGCGTCAGTTTTAATCCACGTCAGTTAGAATTTACTCCAAAGGTAACGAGTCGTCACCGCAGAAAAAAACATCTGGCATCACCCCGGCAGGATATTCCCCCTCGCCGCGGTGCAATGTCAGATTCAGTATGTTCCACATGGTCATAGTCTTGCCAAAAATATTGCTGCAGACACGGCGTGTTGCTCATTTACAGGCGGCGTGAGTCGATGTGTCAAGGTCACAAGGTCACTGGTGTCAAGATCCCGGTTTTTATTTTGTTGAGTCAAAATTCATAATTTACACTCTAAGTCACCGTTATCTACATTACCGTTCAAAAGTCTGGGGTCACTTAGAAATGTCCATATTTTTCAAAGAATAGCACTTTTTTTTTTTTTTTTATGAAGATAACGTTCAATTAATGAGAAATACGCTCTATAAATAGTTAATGTGGTAAATGACTATTCTAGGTATTCTCAGTTTTTTAATGAAGTCTCTACAGATGTGTATAGAGGCCCATCTCCAGCGTTCTAATGGTACATTCTGTTATCGCCTTAGAAGACTAACGGAGGGGTAGAAAACCCTTGAAAAACATTTTTATGTTAGCGCAGCTGAAAAGAGTTACACTGGTGAGAGAAGATATACAACTGGCCTTCCTTTGAGCGACAAGTTTGAAGAACAACATTAATATTTCAAATTAAAATGATTATGTCTAACCTTGTCAATATCTTGAATATATTTTATATTCATTTTGCATTTCATTTGATAAATAAATGTATGGGTTTTCATAAAAAACACCACATTGTCTGGGTGGGTGACCCCAAACTTTTGAACGGTAGTGTATCTATTCAGGAACACTGTCTTTGCAGATGCGTTCCTATACTTCTTTCTTACAATTCTCCTATTGAGATCGAGACGCCAGTGAAGTGGAGAATCCACTTCTGATCCGGGCCGTCGTTACGGATGCATCGAGGATGCAGAGGTGGGTTTACGGCGCATTCAGATGGTCCAGCTGTGCGAGCTCAAACAAAGCCCACTTCATCATAATGGAGCTCTGTCACAGTGGATTGAAGGCCCTTGTAATGAATAATTATAGCATGAGGGGAGGAACACGGTAGAATACAAAAAAAAAAGATAGAGGGAAGGGGAGGGGGGGGGGGGGGTTATGGTTCACTGTCGAGAAAACAGGTGTGCGCCATGAATTATAGATCCGGAGAAATGCGATCATACTTACAATGAAATGAGTTTCAGATTGTCTGCTGCTTGTTTATTATTTGGGGTGAATCTCTTAAAATTAGGCAAACCTGGTGGTGGTTGTTTACGAAGAATTCGGCCTATTTTTTTATTTTTAGTTTGTGAGGCAATCTCCCCTTCTTTCTTTTTTTGTATTCTGTTAAATATGCCACACAGAGATTAATTAGAGCGGACACGTGCACTGCATGCACAACGCTGCGGTGCACAGTGTTCTCTTCACACACACACACACACACACACACACACACACACACACACACACACACACACACACACACACACACACACTCTCTCTGGTGTCCTTGCTCGCAGCCATGGACCCTGTGCTGTGAGTCGCAGAGGTGGGGGCAGCAAGCCGTGAAGCCGGGACTTCCAGCTCAACAGTTGGACTGGCCCCTGACATCCCCCTCTGGCCCCGGTAATAAACCACCTACTCCTGGACCGAGGGGCGCCGGGGCCAACGTATGAAGAATGATGAACCAACCACGCTTTCTGTTCTACAAGTCGGGCTGCTTAAAGCGTCGGGGCTTCATTCCTGTGAACGACTGAGTCGTACCCAGTGATAAAAATCCTCAGGCTGCGCGGCATTATTACATTACATTACATGTCATTTAGCAGACGCTTTTATCCAAAGCGACTTACAATAAGTGCATTTCAACCTAGAGTACAAACTAAGAACAACAAGAATACAGAAAGTAACATTTCCTCAACATAGTCGAACTACAAAAGTACCATAATAAGAGATATTTAAGTGCCACTGAAGTGATAATCTGTGTTTTACTCGTCAATGTCCACGTTGGCACCGGCTTTTTACAGGCACATTAAAGAGGCCTTTATGAAGCAATAATCAAAAACAACATTACATAAACATCATACGTAGTTGCTTTCCCAATACAGCAGAGGATGTTCCTAACACCTGGCAGCATAAATGTGCATATTTGAGAAAAAGTAATGTCCTTAATTATCCAGAACACTTAAAACATATTTACAGATGCTTTCAGAGGGAAGCGTTCTCCTATTGCCCTTATTGAACACAGAGGATATATCAGAGAGTGTTTTTATGGAGACCTTATTTTTCCGCCGCATTGTCCCCCACACCGTCTGTATATTCGTACGTACTAATTATAATTTGGGGGTCAAAGGTCATTGTGACCTCACAAAACACATTTCTGGCCGTAACTCAAGTATTCATATGCTCCACACAAAAGACCCCGGCCTAACCCTAGAGAGCTTTTATTGGGAAACAACCTTGAAGTAATACTTAGATTAGAATAGACTAATATCATTCAACCATCATACAGAAACGGTAATAGTATAATACAGTGTATGATGTATAATTGCATTTAACTGAGGAGGAGAGGGACTAAGTGACATCAATAAAAAGTGACAAGCAGATGTGTCCGCTGCATCAGACATCCCCCAGAAGACAGCTGTGCGATGACTCGTATGACTTATTTTTACCTGCGCGGATCCAGTTGGAGTGACATGTCGACAGTGTCAGTAATAGGTTGCCCTTTTTACGCTGTGATTTGAATATGATCCACGCACAAGCCAAGGTAAAAAAAAAAATCCCCACGTGGGGTTTCCAGGATGAAGGATTTTAATCCCCCACCCCATTGTTGAATTGTGCAAGAACTTCAACATCGGAGTATGTGTGTGTGTATTTATGCACACGCACCCATCCAAGGGCATTATGCTGTCTAGGGCTGTCTCCTGCCTTACCTCCGCCACCCTCCGCCCGACCTTGACAGATCTCATGGATATTGGCTGCCTGCTTAATAAATAACACCTCCCATCAAGTTGATAGACGAGGCCTGAGGAGCCAGCTTCTCTTCTTCTTCTCTTTCTCTCTCTCTCTCTCTCTCTTTCTCTCCCTCTCTCTCTCTCTCTGGGATGTTTACATCCAATACCCCAGGTCGACGACACAGATCATGCATTCTGTGGGGATTTGGGTGGGGGGGAGAAGGGATGTAAGTGCTCCTACGGAGAATTAAGGGTCACCTATATTATAGCCTCTTGGCTAACTCTGGCACATTTACAGAAATGTTTTTATTAATGTGCACTGTCCCTTATTAAATAAACCATATAAAAATTAATCTCTTTAATCTCGGACGCGGGGGGGAATCTTCTAGCATGTGCACCGAATGCGGAATGTGTTGTTATTTCCGTTATGCCGCTCGGTGGATACGTTAAACATGTGTGTGTGTGTGTGTGTGTGTGTGGCCGGTCATCTTACTGTTCCTATCGGTTTGTTTCTTGGCGGAATAATAAGGGAGGTCACGGGCCTTGAAGATGATCCTGTAGATTATTGGATCAGAGGAGGTTCACTGTAGACATCTGATTGTCCGGAATCTATTTGTCTGAGTGACATTTCCACGGATGGGATCAAAGTATTAACGTAATGACCTAGACCCCATGAAGCAGGCACTTCATAGAAAAGTCTGTTCTCTACTTTCTTTGGCCTTGTTAATTTTATTCCCCCTCCTGGGTTGTAAATTTTTTCAAAAGGGGCGTAAAAATGATGTTCGATAGCAAATAGGAAGTCGTCTGATATGTTTATACCTCTGTCTCCGGCAGTAGTGTGCCCTGTGTGTGCAGCAGTGAGGTGAGGTGTATGGGTGTGAAGGTTGGGCTGCTTGATTGGGGTGAAGTCATTCGGACTCTCATGCAGAGGTTAACAAAACATTTTCTTTCTTTTTTTACACACGGGACTGAACGATTTGTCCAATACTGACGTTATTATTATTGTCTGGAAACACAGCCCTGCTGGTTTGTCTTTGCCCTTTAGTTTCTGGCACCAGATCAGTAAAATGCATGCGTGTGTTGTATACTAAAAGGTCTTAATATTAATATCTCCAATTTGGGACAAGGTATATTATTAATGTATCACACTGCCAACAGTGGTGTTGACTTGATACGTGGACAGGATAGATCTTCGTATTAGAGGAGTACTCACTACATTGCATGAACAGCAAACACACACAACGTACAACATCAGTGTCCGCAGGTTAAGAAAAGTGTGTGAAGTGGGATCTACTAAATGTGTTTCGATATACAATCACGATATTGGCCAAATCCGATGTATGGGAAACACTGTGGGCCTGGATGTGTTTGTTTTCTCGGCACAAAAGGAGAAATAGATAACAACAACAACAAAGCATCATTATTGTTATCGGTCCAGAATTTAGTTGCTTCCGGGTGTATTGCATTATGCATCGTGGGGCCGACCCGGGTGCTTTGAAGCGTCGACTGTTGCAAAGTAATCAACGTCCAATCAGTATTCTCGTTCATCACGTTTTCTTTCTTATATGTATACAATATTCATGTGTGAATCTCAAATAGCCAACGAAGTTAGAAATCATTAGTAATCATTCCTAGTAAACATTATTATTAATAGCTATTCTCAAAAGGGTAATGGTGTTTTCTTGTGTGTGCAGTAGTGGGCGCTGTCCATGGGACTGAAACAAAGGACGGTGGAGACGGACGGTCAGCCTCTGCATCCTGATGCCTGGCCTGAGCATCTTTCAACTTAGCAGCACTGGAACTGTGTAGATAAATAAGTGACAGGGCTAGCCGCTTGGCCACAAGTGCCTTGATTAATTTCAAAGTGTGCGCAGAGTACTCCCAAAGAGCTCAGTGCCAGATACACCAAAGGAAACTGGAAGATCACAGATCTACAACAAGTTTGGCAAATCACCTAAAAAACAGTAAGTAACCACTTTTCTCTCTTTGCAATTGCTAAAATGTTGATTAGCAATGATGACCGATGCTGTTACCCTCGGTGTATCTTCATGTCCCCCACACCCTAAATCAGGGGTCAGGAACCTTTTTGACTGGGAGAGTCATAAAAGCCAAATATTTCTAAATATATTTAATTGAGAGCCATATGGTATTTTTAACGTATAATTCGACGATCAATAACAGACGTTTAGTTTAATAAAAGAACAAAGACGTCTTTAAGAAAGGGACCTTAAATTACTCCTGCTGTCATCTGGCGCGATAGAGAAAGTTACAGGGGGGCGGGCGGAGATTATATTTTTTAACTCGAACTCAAAAGAGACATATGCGTTAACGGAAGAGCCATATATGGCTCGAGAGCCAGAGGTTCCCGACCCCTGCCCTAAATGGTGGTAAAACCCATCACAAAAAAGTGATGCTGTTGTGTCATTCATTGTCATGAGGCCCCTACGTATAGTGGAAGTGAAAGGATGTAAATAATTACAGAAAAAGGGAAACCAGGCTAGACTCTGCTGAAGTGAGAGAGCAGAGAGACCGAAGGCGCCAAATGTTCAGCCTTATCCGAAAGTGCTTGGCCCTAAATTTACCCGACATATGGACCAGTCAACAAATTGAGGCACGCATTGAATTTTCGGTGAGTTTTTCATTGGAGAATGAATCAATGGGCGAACCTCACACTGCATGTTGATGAAAGACTCTCATTGCATGATGGCGGCACTCAGAAAGGACCCCTGACTCAACATGCTTGATGCTGAGTCTTTGACCAGCAGAGGCCCATTTCAGCAGTCCTGTCCGACCCGAAATGTTGCCAAGAAGGCTCACCGGGACAACAGACCGCTGGGCCATAGCAGAGGAAACCACTCCGATCCTTAAGCCTTTTATTCCCCTCCCCCGAGCTGTGGTCTCAAGGAGAAAATGGGTCCTCGTCAGCAGTTGTGCCAACGCTGTCAAAAAAAAAAACACACGCAAAAAACCCAGCATCTTAGAAAGCAAGAGAATGGCAGCAATGAAAAGTCATCAGGAAAGGAGGTGGCACGTGTCTGGCAAGAATTCAGTTCAATTAAATGTATTTTGTGTCGCCCAAATTCGCAATCGGCACAGGACGTTAGCGCGGCGACAACGAGGGGAACCGGACGACAAAGCATCCAAGTGGCTGTCACACCGAAGAAGGAGCTGGATCTTTTTAAAAGATGGGTTGGAACCTGATCCCGGTCCTCTAGAGGCAAAGCGTTTGCCTTGGATCTCCGCTTCATCAACCCCACTTTTGGAGCGTCTACTTAAGACTGTAGTCCAATTTAATTGTGAGTCATCTGATTTAAATTTTGTATATTACATTTTTTATTCTGTTTTTTATTCGATATTTGGTTGGACTCAAATTTATTATTTGGGCGCTATTTCTTTCTTTTTAAATCTTTATATATATTTTAATGTTGTTATGATTAGTAGTAGTATTAGTAGCATTATTATTATTAGTAGTAGTAGTATTAGTAGTATTAGTATTATTATTATTCCTCCCCTCAAATCCTTGAACACCTTCGACAATTTCTCGAATAATTTTCTACGCAGACAAAAAGTGTAGAAAGACCCTGAGAAACCGCTCTCAGTAGTACGTATAGATGTCTTTACAGCTAACAGTTCCATCGGCATGCTGACAGCTACAATATAGTGACACATAAATAGTGTATTTCATATCGCACTCGGTCTGAATTTGAATGCATATTGGATCTCTTGTGTACTCCACTTGATTCCCGCAGCTGCTTTGGCAGTTTGACTGTGAAATCTTTTGGGAGTTGTTTCCAACTTTTTATGGGTTGAAGCTTTTAATTATGCCGGGTGTAAATAAGAGGACTGAAGAGCGGCCTGGCGTGGCGAGCCGGGGGCCCCGATGAGGGTGACAGAGCTTAGAGTGGCGCTCTCAGCCTAAGGCTCTGCGCCGATGAAAAAAAAGAAAAGAGACTGAACGAAAGGCCTGTATGCTAATGCATCAACTGGGTAAGCCGGGAAGAAGATGAATAAAGCTGCCTTTCCTCCAGCACCGCAACGTAACGCTGATACAGTGAGACACACGCGTTTTACTAATATCCATGCCTTTTAGCTTTCTTCCTGATTTTGACCTTGAATTTTTACGTCGAGGGAATTTAGATGAAACGCAATATAAAACACAACGAAAACACAAAAGGCGGCTTGAAGTTTGACTGCTAGGGAATTGACAGTATATATGATCAGGGTGCCGAACTACACAGAAGTCACCGTTCGGTTCACACCCCTGGTTTGTTTTAACGCTCTAGTGCGATGCAATATAAATTAATACAGTATAAAACCGTGTTTTCCCAAAAGGCAAAAACAATTATAAAACTGAAAACATCTCCTTATCCCCTAACCTGGTTAAATACACAATATGTGCATCAGGACAACAAAGCACCCAGACCTTTAACATGCCGGTGATCGGTGTTCTGTCATTTTTTGCTGCCTTCTCAGAATTTGCTACCGCTGCATAAACCAATAGGTGTGTCTATCGATTCATGCTACCCTATCTGATAGGATGTTATTGTACTATCACAATATGCTACCCCTGAAATAAATCAATTTAGCATTCTTACATGAATGCATGTTATTAATTGTACTATCAAAATATGCTTTTCTTTCAAAGTTCAATGTTTCACTTTTCACCAAGTGTTTATCTTCAACAATAAATACCCTAATAATAAACCAGTGCTTTATTATGATAATGTGAACAAACTCATGTTTACAATAATATGTTGACACAAAAGAAATAACAACTGCTTATCACTCATTAATCTACATGTCATTACTACATATTATTACTACCTGTACAATATACATGCTGAATTTACTTTTAACTAGGCCAAAAATGGAAAATAATCGGGATTTTGAGGATGTCACTCCCCGTTATCAGACGTGCATCGACAGGGTTGCAAAATATTATGGGCGTGTCAAACAAACTCGGAAAATCGACTCGGCGCATGCGCAATACCACAAGGTAACAGTTCTCGACAAGTAGCATGAAATGATAGAACACCGGTACGTCATGTTGGGTTTCTATTCACAGATCATGCAACGGTGGGTGGAGCAACACCAGCGCACCACTTTAGTCCCTTTTCTCCATTGCTGTTGGAGCTGACTGGGAACCAGCAGTCGGGTCCTCCATGTCCCACTCACCAAAGTCGGACCAATCAGCTGGTTGTGTTAACCTTACTGTGTGAAGCTAACTTTTGTTTCCACATAATGTGCATTAATGTACAAAAAACAACCGACGAAAGTGATGCAGCCGTATTTCTTACCCATCTTTTGTACGTATAAGATGCAGCAGCCCGGCATGTGATTGCAGTGGTGGTTCAGAAAGAAAAAAGGATGCACAGCATTATAAATGAGTATCATCAACACATATTTACCCGTGTAGGCCCATTAATCCGTCAACGCAATGATGTATACAGCGGTGTATCATAACCACTTGCATCCTATCAACAAACAATCAGGGAACAGTGTTTTTCTTTTTTGTAATCGGTGTTTCATCAGGTGAATAGCATCATAACTGTGCAGCGAGGACGATTAGCAGTACTCCGCAAACGTATTCAGTATGATCAATGCTTTTTATTATGTTCGCCCCTTATTGTTATTCAGAGTGTTTTCTCTAACACACTGAATGCGATGCAGCAGTCAGGATGAGTGTTCATCGTGACCAGAGGCACATGTTAAAGGAATAGTTTGATAGTTTGGGGATATCATTATTTGGAGTTTGGAGTTTTATTTGAGAGTTGGAAGCAGCCGCTTGGAATTAGATGTGTGACAGTTTAGCTCCACACCTTCCTTCTTGTAATAGTTGTTTTCATCCTGTTTCACTTAGACCCCGTTTACACGATGGGAAAACGCATATTATTTTCATGCATTTTGGCCTTTCATTTACACAAAAACTGAGGTTTTATCACGGAGAACGATCATTTCTAAAAACTTCGGCCAAAGTGGAGATTTCTGAAAGCTCTGTTTTTGTGTTTGCGTGTGAACTCGGTCAAACAGAGATTTAGATTGTCAAACGTCACAGTATGCGACTAAAACTGCTTCACGTCATGTGAGCGTCCTATGGGACGTATGC
This sequence comes from Liparis tanakae, assembly GCA_036178185.1. Classification (NCBI taxonomy): domain Eukaryota; kingdom Metazoa; phylum Chordata; class Actinopteri; order Perciformes; family Liparidae; genus Liparis; species Liparis tanakae. The sequence continues at coordinate 5,070,285 of CM070109.1, read as the reverse complement.
GGACGCCGTATTTATGCGGGTTCATATAAACAGAAACTTTTTGGAAAACAACCTTGTGTGTACAACGTTATTTTTGAAAACGGAGGGGCAGAAATATTAGTTTCTGTAAATACTCAGCTATGTGTAAATGTGGTCTAACTATCACGTCATTCCAGATCCTGCTTGCCATCTCGTCAGTGCAACTCCCTTCACCTGCCTCTGATCACCTCGTTAGTCCCTCATTACCTTCACCTGGTCCTCATGACCGTCTCACCTGTTGCCCATTCCCTCGTTAGTCCCCGTCTACTCAAGTTCCCTCACTTGTTCTTGTCCTCTGCCAGATTGTCTTGTGTTCTTCTTGACCTCCAGCGTCACCAAGTGTATTTATTTGTTCCCGTCTGTTTTGTTCCTGCCGGTACTCGGAGTAAAGTTAATTATTTTCCAGTTCTGTCTCCTAAGTCGTGCATTTGGGTTCACCCTAATACTCCCGTGACAAGATGAGCATGACGAGTGGAAACACGGGCCCAACTGGACTGGTCCTGCCTGGAATTAACAGAATCCAGCTCCCATCATCTCTAAAGCTCATGATAATGAATGTCTTGCTAGTTTTATTCTTTAGTAAGAACCCCCCCCATGTGATGTAATTGTAAATGATGTCCAATATAATAAAAGAAATTTCTAACTTGCACTTCCACTTCACGGAGCCGTTGTGTGCAGATGATGCTGAACAGTTCATTTACCCACTCAAATTTGTTCTATAAACATAAGTCTGTGCACTCCATCACCTTTAACATTCATTAATGTAATGCACACTTTGAGTGAGTTGTAATTTTTGCTGAACGACTTTAGCGGTTCGCGGGTCTCGTTGTTCGTGTTTTCGAGTTCTCGGAAGTCTAAACGATCGAGACCGACCAGCACAAATTCTGCTCTTTACAAATCCCCCCCGGATAAGTGCTGGATTCCAAAGGTTTCATTCTCACAGGGATGGAAGCTCTGTGTGTGTGTGTGTGTGTGTGTGTGTGTGTGTGTGTGTGTGTGTGTGTGTGTGTGTGTGTGGGGGGGGGCTCAGTCAGCGAACGGGTGACAAAAAGGGGCGAAAAATGCTGCAGAGAGGCAGAAAGAGACAGTGTGTGAGTGAGAGATGGAGCGAGAGATAGACGTAGAGATGCAAGACAGACGGAGAGAGAGCGAGAGAGACTGAGAAGTTGAGAGAAAATGTGATTTGGTCTGGGTGTTTTGGGCTGCATGCTCCATTTGCCCTCCCTCACCGAGAGGCAGAGTGACAGGCATTGGCAGGAATTGAATCAGTAGATTAAACACCCCCTCCTCCTCCTCCTTCTCTCTTCCCATCTCCTCTCCCCCCTGCTGCCCCCTTTACCTCCCCTCTTTTTCCTCCTCTACGCCTATTCTTCCATCCCATTGATGGGGGGGGGGAAATGTGGTGGAGATTGCAGGCAGAGATGTTCTCGCCAGGTGTAGCTAAGGAGCCTTTGTCACAGGTAAGATTGATCGGGTGATTAAATATCCAGCAGTTGGAGTATCGGTAGCCACTCTTGACCATTAGTGCCAGGCGGCAGCAGAGACGCATTAAGAAACTGTCTGTGAAAAAAGCCCGAACCTCGTCTCCCAGTTATCAAATCCTCGGCGCCATCGTGATGGAATTCACTCCGGCTGTGTAGCAGCAGAACGAAGAGTCAAGATAATAATACAAAAAATATTGCTGTGTATAAAAATAAACCGATAAGGGCCTGGCGCGACTATTTTAGCTGGTTGAGATCGTTTTTTGCAGATTCAACAATTATGAGAATTTTAAAAGCCAACTTTACAAATGTGGAGGGAAAAAAATAAATGATTTCTTTACTTCATCAGCTGAAGTGAAAAAAGTGTCTACCTGAGCTCAAGGTTACAATTTCAATGCAATGCAGATTATTTTTGTGTAGCACAATATCACAAATTACAAATTTGCCTCAAAGGGCTTTAACATCTGTACACACAGACATCCCTGTGCAGCTTCCTCTGTTTCAGCTCCTATGAGGTCACATGATGCGAGATGATAACTGGTGCCTTGATTACTCGTGGAGATTCTCCCCGTCGCCATTCTGGAATATCATAAGTCACCATATTTTTTATGCGGAGAATTGACGTATGAATGCCGTCGTATAAAAAAGCTCTGGTAGCACCTGTCAATCACCGTAAGCCCGCCCTAAAGCATAGCCTGCTTCAGTGCACACTGTGAGGGAATTGACATTACCGCCATGTCGTGTCGTTCTCACGGCATGAGAAGTGTTGCAGAAATGTGCAGACATTTCTTTATTTATTTGCCATTATGTTCACAAAAGGCAAGTATAGAAAAAGTATATAAATGTTAACAGAGAACTGTGTTTTACTTAATACCAGTGACAATGGTATTGTTATCACCTTGTGAATCTGTGCGTGAGTCATCCTGGGAACATGTGTTGTCGCAGGCCTCTCTTCAGTCCCACTTTAGTTCTCTGCAGAGTGTAGTTTCATATTTAGAAGAAGTGTCATCATAGCACGTCTGCCACTTAAGCGGACGACATGATTACAGCAATTCTTCTCTGGGGTAAAAAAAAAAAACAATTAGGAAGCGTCGTTATTCGTTAAAGAGTAGCAAATCATTTAGCATATTTAGATTTATTGTTTCCTGCAAAACACCGAACAGCTCTATTCTGAATCTGGAGTCAGTCCAATAGTGGCCGCTTTTCTCCCCTCTGCCCTCTGATGTCAGAGCTTTCGTCTTAATACCTGCGAGGTGGAGTTAGAGACTCCAGGAAGACGACTGCTGTTGGTAATCGATGGAGCGATGCTGCTGGAGGGGTCGAGTCACAGATCCGCCTCCTCCAGTTTATTGGAACCCTTATTGCACAAGCCCGACTTCAGAGAGGATCCCTTTGGACCGGAGCCGAGGGCCCCGTGGAGCTGTTCCATGGAGAGGTGATGTCAGCGGTTCACAATGTGCTGATATGGCACCTTTAGCACTGATTGCTATTAGTTTGCTAGCATTAGATGACGCGGTGCAGAAAGTACTTTTAACATCAATAAATCGCTGTTAGATTTTTCTATTTTACTCCATAATATCAACATTGGTATTGTGACCCATGATCATCAGAATCAGAATCAGAATCAGAAACCGTTTATTGCCAGGAATGTTTACAGAAACAATGATTTTCTTTTGGCGGAAGGTGCAACATTAGAGATGACAAACAACAATCTACGCGGAAACTTAGGTATAAGATAAGATAAAGATAAATATAAAGTGCTCGGACAACAAATAACGTTAAAAGTGTCTAATCGTATGTTTCAAGTGACATGTGTGTTTAAGTTAAAGTGCATGTTAAAGTGTGTGTGAAGGAGGAGGAGGAGGAGGAGGAGGAGGAGGAGGAGGAGGAGGAGGAGGAGGAGGAAAGATGAATGAGGAGGAGAAGCCTGAAGAAGGAGGAGGAGGAGGAGGAGGAGGAGGAGGAGGAGGAGGAGGAGGAGGAGGAGGAGGAGGAAAGATGAATGAGGAGGAGGAGCCTGAAGAAGGAGGAGGAGGAGGAGGAGGAGGAGGAGGAGGACGAGGAGGACGAGGAGGAGGAGGAGGAGAGGAGGAGAGAGGAAGAGCAAGAAGAGGAGTTAGTCCTGGGGGTAAATGTAGAGCAGTGGTTCTCAAATTGGGGTACGTGTACCCCTGGGGGTACGTGAAGGCACTCCAGGGGGAACGTGAGATTTTTCTAAATATGTTCAAAATGAGTATCAATAAAAAAATAATTTAAAAAAATAGTAGTTATTTAATAAATATTCAATTAAAGAGAAAATAAAGCTTGATTTGATATATTCTATTCTCAATCAGACACTGTTGACCCAGTGCTTTGGATTACATATCTTGGTTCGGGTTCGTTACTTGGCTGGCGACATATTCCACCAGGGGCTACATCACTGAACAAAGGTTGAGAACCACTGATGAAGAGGAACAACCCTTTGTTTCCTCTGCCAGTTAAAGTCCTCTTGCAGCGGCCTGAAGTGGACTCGAGCCGCAGAGAGGCGATATGTCATTTGCCAGGTAAAGAAAAAACTTCTTCGCCCGCGCATCGTCTCCAAGTTATCGCTGAGCCCCGGATGCTACATGCTGACCTTTACTTTGGAGGGGGTTACGCCGACCTGGAAATTCCACCGTGCTGATTGGTTTAGGGGCTGGAGATGCAATCTGGTGATGAATACTGAAAAGGTCAAGGAAGCTTCTCTGAAGGAAAAGTGCTCTGTTGGGTTACACGCTGTCCGACATGCATTCGATAACCTCTCTCCCTCTGTTTCTCTCTCTCCTTCATTTCCTCTCGGTCCGTTTGTGGAACATTTTGTTCGAGTTGCAGCTTTTCTATATCTCCGTCAACTCAGTATCCTCTGAAGTGATATCAAGGAAATTAAATATATGGTAGCGTTGTTTGGCATTTTTTTATTGATATAACCTCGGAAGTGATTAGATATCATTCGACCAATGACTCATCACCTTTACATGACCGGAGTTGGTATTTTGATCCAAAATAATAAGCTTCGATTCATCCTTACGTCCCGTCTTAATGTACTTTTACGTGTCATGACAGGCTAGTTAGACGTAGCCATTATTACTGTGACTCTTTGTTTGAATTTACACTGTGTTTTATCACTTTCTATTATCTATCTATCCATCTTGCTAAATGGTTATGCGAAATGTTCACTGCTGAATAAAATAAAGCTCCACTCTTTAGCTTCATGTTGATATAAATCATCGGGGCTAACGCAATTAAGCTCTCATTCTACCGCCGATCACCACGATGATTTAGCCTCTCAAATCGAACGCTTTACAGTTACGTCTATCAAAACCCAAATGAACCCCTCTGCACATCGGCGGGAATACTGTAACATCTGCACGGCGCTTATTTGAGTATAAATAAAAAAAGGCTGTATTGGCTCCACATGTTACCATATGCTGCTAACAAGCAAAGTAGCATTTCAATGGCTATTCTTTTTTTTTTTGGAAATTGTGTTTATTCTCAAAAGCAGAGTATACAGTTATACATTGAACACGTTCTTTTTCATTTTTTCCCCCCATACCAACACAAAAACAAATCGAACAAATCGCAATGCTTCAATTTTCAAAAAACATATTACAGTATCAATAGTTCAAGTATTGCACAAAAGTAAAAATAGTGTAGGAGGTAATACAGTTAAACAGAAACCAGAAATGAGTGAACTATTGCTATTATTAGTTCCTACAACAGCGTCAAGACAACTTAAATAGCTTATTTTCCCTTCCTGTAAAAAATAAATAATAATAATAAAAAAAAACATTAAAGGTCACAGAAATGGTTCAATCTAATTTATCAAAGTATTTTATAATCGGACCCCAAGTAGATTGAAATTGTTCCGGCTGTCTCCAATTTTAAGAAGAACACCAGATCTTGGAACTACAAGGAGGGCGATTCAATGGCTATTCTTAAAAAAAAGAGCACATCACATTACTCAATCCTCACAATCGGAATGTGTCGGTTCCAGCTAACGTCTTAGAGATCAAAGAGGGCGAAACAACATCCAAGATCTGTTCACAACCAAATATTCTGTCGTCTAGCCCAGCTAACCACACAAACACCTTTACATCAGCATGTCGTTGACTACTGGGCCCTTTTTGTAACCGTGGCGACGCAGCGCTATCTTCACTTCACTCGTCTCTCTTCTGCACACGAACAAGGGGAAGAACTCAATGATCCGTGTGAAATCTTAGCAGCGGTGCACATAATTGCGCAGCTGCTTCACAACGAATACAAACCGTGCTTGTGTTTCTTTTATTTTACATTCCCACCCACGCCGCCCCCCCCACTCTGTGTTTTCTTAACATTTCCATAAAGGCAGAATACATATCGGTCCCCCCGCCCCCCCATTTGCAGCGTGTGATGTTGATACAGTATATCTTACTCAGGACCTAAATGTCACTCTGGGAAAGTCGAGCCCTTTTTTTTTTGGGGGGGGGGGGGGGAGGGGATGGCACATGGTTGCAAATGTCAGGAGAAGTGCATGGCTGATGAGTGACTGTTGTTGTCTGGTAACCTACGTGGCAGCCACACAATACGTCTTTGATATGAGGAAATGACTGCTTCCCTCGCGTGTGAACGGGCCACCCATCGGGATCAAAGCGACACGGGAGCCGTCTGATATGTGCTCTTCATCATACATAATGCAGATGTTCCGCGTGTGCAGTGTTTTGTGTTTGACCACCTGAAGTGGGGCAGATTGTGTCGATAGATCGAAGGCAGATATTATGCTGCATGCTTTCAGAGATGAAATGAACAGCTCAATCCATTTATCAGGCTGATGCAGACTGTGATCTCCATGTTATATATATATATATATATATATATATATATATATATATATATATATATATATATATATATATATATATATATATATATATGTATATCTCTCTATCTATCTCTCTCTCTCTCTATATATATATATATATATATATATATATATATACACATATATATATATATATATATATATATATATATATATATATATATATGTATACATCTCTCTCTCTCTATATATATATATATATACACACACATATATATATATATATACACATATATATACATGTATATATATAATATATACAGTATATATATGTAAACATCTATCTCTCTCTATGTATATATATGTATACATCTATCTCTCTATATATATACAGTATATATATATATATATATATATACACACACATATATATATATATATACACATATATATACATATATATATATATATATATATATATATATATACAGTATATATATGTATACATCTCTCTCTCTCTCTATATATATATATATATAATATATACAGTATATATATATATATATATATATATATATGCATACATCTCCCTCTCTCTCTTTTTCTATTAAGCCTCCGACGAGTTTATAATGCCACAATATTTTCCTCTATTTTGGCCTTTCTGGCTCTCCGTCCCCTCACAGGTCGGCACTGTCAACACTGTTTGCTATTTTCTTAGAAATGCCTTTTTAAATGCTGGTGATGCCGGGCCTTGCCACACTATGTTCAGTCCTGTGGGTGTGGTTTCTTTTTTAAATGGAATTAACAGTGGTCTGGCAATGTAGTCAACAACTCATCAGCATTTCTGTTTTCTGTTCACAGATCTCTGATAATGTTACGTTAAACAACTAACCCATGTTGAAAGTGGAGGAGAGCTGATAGAGTGGCTAACGGGCAGCGTACCACGGTTCTGCCTCCGTCCGATGACAATTACAATTCGCCGAAAATTACGTCACCGTGATGACTTCTCCAGTAATCTCTTTAAATGTGACGTTGAAGAGAAAGTTGAATACATAAAGTTGTTTGAAGGAGATGTTTTCCACGGCACCATAAATAGACATTAGAAAGGAAATCATGAGCTGTTTCCACCTCTTAGCAGCTTATAATACATCATTAAAACTACCGATGACAAGATTTGTTTTAATCAATAAAATTACAATCTATTATTTCCTAATCACAAGAATTGTGTGCTTTCTGGAAGAAGAAACAAAACACTGTGAATGACGATAACAAAGCGAAAGTATAATCGTTATAATTTGCTATGCTTTTCAGACGTCTGAGTGGTTGAACTGATGTGTAAGACGGAGGCAGGAAAAGCCTGGAGCTGGTAGACCAGCTGCTATAATTACACAACAATGTGGATAATCAATGATCTGCAATTAGCATCGCTTGCAAAAGAAAACATGATCTGTAAAAGTTATATTTGTTCCCTTTTTGCTTTTGTGCTGATCTGATTTGTGATCCGTGAGCCACAACCGTCAATCAGTGATTCAGATGTTGTATAAATACTCCAGTGATGTATATGACACATCCCACTTTTGCAGAATATTGGATACTTTGTTGGCTCAAAAAATACTGAGTAAAAATATTTTTTCACCGCCTTTTTAAAAACGTATTTCTAAAGCTTGTACGATTATTTACTATAAATCAAAATGTGTGCCAAAGTCATGAAGCACTTTCTCCACCCGAGGAAAATAAAGAATAAAAACTCTCTCTGTGGAAACTTCAGTGAAGATTTCTGCAGCGTTTTATTCCGACTATTCCGGATCCCAGCCTTTCCACCTTGACTCTGAACAAGATATCCTATCTTGTTGCTCTAATGCGCCCCAATGCTCCGTCACATGTGTCGGGTCCCGTCTGCCTCCCTTTTTTTTTTTTTTTTCCGTGTCCATCTCGAGCCTCGGCTTCTTTATCCTATCGCAGAGTGAAATTCCACAGTAACCGAGATTATAATCTATACAGCAGGAATGATTTTCACTCTCTCTCCTCTCTCTCTCTCTCTCTCTCTCTCTCAACTTTGCTTCCAAAGGCCTGAGAATGATTCTGACTTCAGAGGGAAGTCTCACCCTTGCATCCGTGGCTTCGCAGCGCGCCAATGCAGAGTTAGCCTTTCCTTTCATGCTGTGCCCCCGGGATTATCATATCAATCTGCGTGACCTGATTACCAGGCTGCCAGAGCGCTGGATCAAGCGATCCCTCCTTAGCCGCCGTCTAATTAACACTCGCGTGCCATTGCTGCGCCCGCTCGCTGAATCCTCCTCAAAACCGAGTTTGGCAGCTATTCTCTCTCCGTCCGGAGGGTCAGCGGGGAAATATATTCACGTTGCCCGACGGAGAGGGGATGGATGTCCCCTCCTTCACTTGACCGTGTGTGTCACTCAGCAGCGTTCTTATTTTCTTATTATTAATCGTATCTGGTTGTGTCTTCGTCAATGGGAGGATTTTGTAATGTGACTATTTTTTAGGTTTTGGATAAAGCAAGTCGTTAGGAAATAGTGATTATTATTTATCACGTCATCCTCTTGGTTTTATTGACTAAATTAGGAATAGATGAATTTATAGGGAACTAGAATGGGCGCATACCTTCGCATGTCACAAGATTGGGCATTGCATTATGAACATAAAAAAATACTGTGCTATGGTAAAAAGAAGATTTTGACCTTTTCATGACCTTGACCTTTGACCCGATCGATCCCAAAATCGAATCAAATGGTCCCCGGATAATACCCAATAGTCCCACTACATTTCATGCGATTTAAAGAAGATTTTAACCTTTTCATGACCTTGACCTTTGACCCGGTCGCTCCCAAAATCGAATCAAATGGTCCCCGGATAAAAAACAGTCATCCCACCAAATTTCATGCGATTCGGTTTAATACCTTTTGAGTTATGCGAATAACACGCATACAAATACACGGCGATCAAATCATTACCTTCCGCATTTTCAATACGAAGGTAAAGATCTTTCATTTGAACTGTAACTAATTGCTAACTAATTGTTCAACTTTTTAATCTGCCTTTCTGTCCATTTAGATCATTGTATCCTGAATCTTTTTCTTCTTTTCTTTTGTTGGTCAAACAAAACAAATGTGTTTTTGTATTCATTTAATCCTCCAACATTTTTCACAATAAAATCACAATTTCAACTCTAAGCACTGAGAGTTAGGCGGCGATTAAAAAGACACAGACACCGTTTATAAGTCTGTTATTGGTCGTTTGAATAGATTCTGTGTTTTTTAACTGATCTATACCACATAATAACAACACGATGTTGCTGGAATGAATGTATTGGAGCCTCTGTGTGTTTTATAAATGAGCACTGAGCCAGACAGTAAAGAGCCCTTTAAACTGCTACATTACTTTTCAGCAACCAGTCATATGGCAACTTATGCCGCCGTGTGTGCTCTGATAAATCTGGCATTAAATTAACATAACACTCATAATTTTATTTTAATGAAAATTCAACGGCTGACATTTGCTCTTGAAGGAGTGGGCGAACCGGCTTTAAAAGTGACCTTTTTTTCTTTTGGTGTTGGTGGATCAGAGTTATGCCGACATGAGAGTATATACATATATATGTGTATATATATATATATATATATATATATATATATATATATATATATATATATACATAAATACATATATATATACACATACATATTTATAATATATATATACATATTAATATAAATATGTATATATATACATATATATATATACATATACATATAAATATATATATATATATATATATATATATATATATATATATATACAAACACATATACAAACACATATATATAAATTAAACAGGACTATAAATTACATATCACCACAATAACACTATATCCGATGTCTGCTGGCATGTTGCTACTTTCGATAAGCAACAACGATGTTAAAGGCAAATAGCAAGCGAGAGGAAAAGGCGACATATTCCTCTCATACTGCTGGAGCGTAATGAGAACAGATACTGTCTGCTCCGCATGAACGCGTCTGCAGAGATGGCGCACGTCCCCGTCGTTAGCGTGATCACAGGCACAGTGGTGTGTGTTTCTTCTTCTTTTTCTATTATAAGAAGTATAGCAAAACTGCCATCGCGACATGTGATCAGGTATCGCACCCAGATGGATATTAGAGGGACGCGTTCCAGCGGCCTGTCATTAACAGGTGTGTAATTAATTCCCCATGATGGGCCGGCGTGACATTAATGCGGGTTGACTGTGTGCCGGTCCGCTCCGTGGGACCTAAATGACGACAGCCAGCCAGACGTGTCCTTGTCATCCTTGTGTCTGTGTGGCCTCATTACTTCTCTGTCCAGTGACGCCTCTACACCTCCTCCTCCTCCTTTTGCTGCACTGCTCTTCCTCCTCCCTGGCACACTGTACCGTCGTCATGTGCTTGCCACGGGACGGTGTGGGCTAATTGTCGTCTGAGGAAGGGTCGGCCTTTTCGGTCCTCTAAAGGTGAGTCATCGCCGTGACAAGGAAGGCGTGTCAAAAGAGAACAATCAGACATCCCCTCATTAGGTTGCGCGGGTTATGCATTGTACTGAGGACGTGGTTGTTTGAGATGTCTACCCACGCCCAATAAATATTTGAATTATTCATAACAAATTGAGGAAAAACATAATGTCCCCGATTAGCATTTTAGCATAATTGATTCTCAAGAAAAGATGGAATAATAAATCACCGCCGGCCTCTTTCTGCATGAAAGATCCACCTACATTACCCCCCCAGCCCCCCCCCCCTCCCCCCACACCCTCTCAGCAAAGCTTTTTTTCATCTGCCATTTGTATGCTTTTCATTACCTATCTGCTCCCTCATGACACACCAGTAATAGCCTTGGAGGCATGCTGGTAAACAGTTTTGACAAATTAAAATCACCCAGCTCAAGTGAAGAGACTATAGCTGTGAACCAGGGGGAGGAGGAGGAGGAGGAGGAGGAGGAGGAGGAGGGCGCTCGCTTCGTTTCCCAATGACAAGTCCAGCTCGAGTACCCACTGTGCGCTCGCCTGCCGCGTCTACGCTTTCCTCAGCGAGTCGTGGCTACTCAGTGATTTATTAAATTGAAATTTCCTTTGTAAATCTAATCCAATTCCGCACTTAAAGGTGTCATTTGTAAAGGTTTTTAGATAACGCGGTTATGTAAAAAAAAAAGAAGGTTTAAATCACCATTTCCTGCTGCGGTTTGTGCCGGAGTTCCCAACGTGGGGATTAGCACCGCAGGCTCAGAGGCTTTCTCATTGGTTAGAAATGTGTGTGACGGTGACAAGCATGTAAAACAGATTGAAGAGTAATCCATTAATGATGAAGAAAACCTTAATAATCCTATAAATAAACACTTTTTCTGTGACAGGCCTGTTAAGCCCAAAGCAAGCGCATTAATGTGTCATATAAAACTACTTTGCTGCACACTTTCTTCTGCTGTATTTCACCGTATATATATTAGTTTAAGTAGTACTCTCATTGGGAGCTGTATTATGCAAACACATCAACAACAACAACAACAACAACAAAAATCGGCAAAATGATGAAATCATTTCCCTTCTCGAGAAAGTTAAAATATATGAGACTTTTTGAGAAGGCGAGTGTCGTCATCAGACCTAAAGACGCTGCGCCGCGGGCGGTTATCGCGTGAGATTATCACTACAAAAACTTCCCGCTCGACAAAATCACTTCCCATCCACGAGGCTATCCGTCTTCATTTCCCATCATGGCTCGCTGACAGGGGTTTCCATCATGTGTCATTATTGGTGCGTGAGGCAACTCAGCGGAACAATCCGCCACTCTGGGAAAATGCATCAATCACCGACTCCTTGTCCCGAGCTGACGGCTCAGCCAGCTGACATCGGGAGGCCCGTCCCCCCGCGAGGACGCGCCTGAGCCCGGACTAGATGGGTCGGAGCCGGTAATTACCATCAGGGGCTGAATACACGGCGGTAACACGCGTCTGAATGGCTGCCGGGCTTTACTTTGTCTGCCGATGTCGACGGATGAAGAAAGAACTAGAATCGTATCTGGTTGTGGCTTCGTCGATGGGAGGATTTTGTAAAGTGACTATTTTTTAGGTTTTGGATAAAGCAAGTCGTTAGGATATAGTGATTATTATTTATCACGTCATCCTCTTGGTTTTATTGACTAAATTAGGAATAGATGAATTTATAGGAAACTAGAATGGGCACTCGGTAGAGCGCATACCTTCGCATATCACAAGATTGGGCATTACATTATGAACATAAAAATGTACTGTGCTATGGTAAAAAGAAGATTTTTACCTTTTCACGACCTTGACTTTTGACCCGATCAATCCCAAAATCTAATCAAATGGTCCCCGGATAAGATAAAATAAGATAAGATAGTCCTTTATTGGTCCATCAGTGGGGAAATTACAGGATCACATTAGCATTGCTCACAAGTGAATAAAAACGAATAATAAAATAGAAACAAGTAATAGAAATAATAGAAATAAGCATTATTTTAAAAAAACAGTAGAATATTAATGTACAGACTGAATAGAAAAGTATAATACCCAATCATCCCACTAAAAGATTCAAAGAATATTTTTAACTTTTCAGGACCTTGACCTTTGACCCGATCAATCCCAAAATCTAATTAAATGGTCCCCGGATAATAACCAATCATCCCACTAAATTTTATGCGATTCAAGAAGATTTTGACCTTTTCATGACCTTGACCTTTGACCCGGTCGATCCCAAAATCTACTCAAATGGTTCCCGGTTAATAACCAATCATCCCACCAAATTTAATGCGATTCCGTTTAATACTTTTTGACTTATGCGAATAACACACATGCATACAAATACACAGAGATCCAAACATTTCCTTTCCGTATTTTCAATGCGACGGTAATAACTGTCAGCGAAGCCCGAGCGGAGAGGAAATAATTGGAGGAATAGATGAGTAAGTGTGAACACGAGATAAAGCCTGTCAAATGACACGGTGAGCAGCAGCCTCGCCGCATACAGTTAATTACAATAAAAAAAACATCAGTTAAGAAAGGAACGAACAATGTGTGAACCGTAATATTAATGGCCGTGCTTTGAAATGATCACGCCGGTTTTATATTGAAGGGACACTTCTCTGATTGTACATTTGAAGATCTCCCCACTCTGGGAGATGCAGTTATATATAACGTCCTCCGGAGATTTCAAAAGTCTCGGAAACCCTTCAGATGTCGTCAAGGTTTGAGATTTCAATTATAAATCGTGGTCCAAGATGGTATCGTAACTATTGAAAGGCATGTAACCGATAGAGTGGGTCTCGTGTCACATCGACTATGAGTGTGATCGGTGGTCCTTTCTCTGCGTGTCCGCTCTGTTATTGACTGACGACCTCCACGGGGTTGACTCCGCCTCCTACCCAATATCAGCCGGGATTGGCTCCAACTCCCATGCAACCCTCGGAAAGGAGAAGCGGCTCTAGCTGACAGCTGGATTGTTGCCAAGGATTCATCCATGTAAATAAAGGAGTATAAGAATGGAAATTCCCATAATAATTCCCATAGCAGGATGGTCACCATTAAGTGATTATTATTATGTGAACTGTGTCACGATTCAAAAGACAGGACCCAGAAGCACGACTCTAAAGTTTAGGTCAATCAAAAGGATTTATAGAAAACAGAAAATCACAGCTATGATGGAAAAGACTTGAACAAAGTACAAAATAAAATCACAACTCTGTTGGAAAAGCAATCCAGGAGAAAAGACAACACTATTGTTAGGGTGTAATAGTTTATTTTGATAACATCTGCAGAGGTATTATGTTTCAAATTAATACATATAGAAAGATATTATAATAGAAAATATTAGGGAGAATATTGATATTGTTATTAATGTATTATGAAGCATATGGATAATGTTTACTCTATGCAAATGTAAATGGAAAGAATGAATGTATGTTCATGAGAGTGACTATGTTAGTATTATAGATTGACGAAGCCGGTTAAAATCCGTGACGTGACTTACAATAACAAGGGACTTTTATTGTGAAGGTGACTTTAATACAGTCAATAATAGACAGGACTTTTATTGTGAAAATACTTGACCGGAAATTACGTTTTGACCGGGGATAGGTGATTAAAAACTCAGGGGATTGGAGATAGCTTTCATCTGCGAAGTGCCCAGTTTCAGAAATTCTTACACTATCAAGAAGGATCAGGACGAGACGAGACGATGTGACACGAGACACAGGAAGACACACGGTTAAATACATGAGGACACGGGGAACAGGTGGACACCATCAGGGAGGAGCAGACAATCACACTAACGAGGAAACACCGGGGCACGAAATAAAGTTTCTGAAACGAGAGAGGACGGTTACTACAAAATAAAAGCGGACATGGAAAACTTAACATAAACGACGAGACGTGACAAACTGTTGCCATTGCAACCATAGCAGTGGCTGAAATGACTCGTGGAGTTGTGAGGTTACGAAGTCTAGAGAGCAACAGTAGGTAAGTACGTTTTAACGTAGGCTTATGATTGGCTAACACAATGCTAACCCCAGATATATGACAAGTGTGGCAAGCTAATGGGCATTAAAACCTTGTGGAATTGGCACGTGAGTTAGCTAGAGGGCTAATTCCACCAAGTTTTGATGCTACAATGGTGACAACAAATTCTGAGGTTAAAGGTCGCTCGCCCCCCCCCCTCGCCACCGCTCCTGAGGAAGACGAGCTACCTCCCTAACTAGCCAGCTGTTAGTGTCTGGAGCTGCGCCCGCTTGTCTTCCCGGTGAGCTGCCACCACTCAGCCGGGCTGACGCGTGTTTTCATCATAACAACTAATAAAAATCACATTTCTTACGCGCCAGTCAAGGAACCACGGGGAACCCTTCAGAGTCGGTTCAAACTCCTCTTCCGTGTGTCTGGTTTCATCCCGTAAAAACAATTCAGCATCCTCATTAACTTCATTTACACATAACCTTTTTTTAAACCTATCAGAACAGACGGCTAAACCTGTTTTTAAACCGGCGTTTTAATCTCGGTTAAATATGCGGTCGTGACGCCGCCGAGCGCGGCGCCGACAGCCGACGGTTGAAATGGTCGTCTTGTCAGCGGGGAAGAAAACATCGCTTCAAAGAGGCGTCTTAGTTTGGGAGTTTGAGAGCCGCTGCTTTAGATACTGTGACTCATCTCTACTCATGCAGCCGTGACACGACGGTTTCACCATCAATCAGTATTATTGTCATTTGTGGGCACAGTGGTCCTCGCTCAGGAAACGTTGAAAAGTCTTTAAAGAAATTTTGGTTTAAGTTTCCTCGAATGACAAACTTTGGCTCGGCTGTTATTTGGTATGTTTTACTTTTCATATCACATATCTGTGTTGGTTCTTGTATTATTTCAGAAGATAATTAATATCAATATGATTTGGTTATATGTTATCACATATCAAGTTAGCACGGACTGTAGGGATATTATACAAAACAAGGCACATACTGAACCATAAATCATTGCAGACATTATATTACAGTCTCGTTCTTCCATGCATGACATATTGTGTTGAAGTATGGGGGAACACCTACAAAAGCACCCTACAGCCATTATGCATCATGCAAAAGAGAGCAATCAGAATAGTGAACAATGTAGGATATCTTGAACACACCATGCAGTGTTCTAAAAATCACTATCCATTATCTATTTATTTTTGTGTCTGTTTTTCGTTGTTCTTTACCCTTTTATTTATCTTTTCACTTTGTGTTGTATCCTTTATGTCCTGTCTTGCTAATTTGTAAAATCAAAATAAATATATATATATTTTTTTTTTAAACACATACACTGAAATGTAGGCATATAGTTTAGTTTTAAAATAGCACAAATTCTGTACAAAGCTAAACATAATTTAATTCCTGGCAATATTCAAAAGATTTTTAGAAATAGAGAAGGAGAGTATGAGCTAAGAGGGCGATGGAATTTCAAACAGCCGATTGTTCATACAACTCAAAAAAGCATGTGCATATCTGTCTGAGGGGTGAAACAGTGGAATATTTTAACTGATGACATCAAGGAAAGTAAAAATCTGTTGATATTCAAGAAAAAATGTAAAGACAAGACTCTGGAGAAGTACAAATGTATCATCAATTAATGAAGCATCATAAGTAACGGTTAATGGGGACAAGTTTTTTGTTGTTGTTTTGTTTATTGTTTTATGTAAATATGTATGTGTGTGGATTTATGTATGTGTGTGTGTATATGTATATGGATGTGTGAATGTGTATGTATGTGTATGTATATGTGTATATATATATATGTGCATGTGTATATGTATATATGTTTGTGTATATATATGTATATATTTATATGGCTCATATACATATATCATATAGCCATATAAATATGGCTATATGTATATGATTCTCTGAATTAAGTTTTCTCGTGAAATCATAGGTTAGGGCACTTATAATTGTGATAGCTTCAGCCTTGACTCTTTGGGTTAGCCGCTTTCTTCTTTTGTTGTAAAATCTTGATTTTTGTATATTACCAAAATAAACTAAACTAAACTAAATTTGTTTGTTTACGGTTAAATCACGTCTGGTTAAACAACTTCCGGGTTGACTACTTCCGGTTCTGGTTATACCAGTTAAATAATATACGGTTTTAGCACTTTGGGTTGAGCAGCAGCAGATGACATCATGTCTTTGTTTTCAGTTTTTACAAACGCACGTTAAAGGAGGAACAAGTCCAATAAATTGAAGACATATACTACGACTCCGTCTTCCGGTTTAACTTGACATTGAGTCAAAGTTCACACACTCTGCACGAGAACATTACATATCGAGTGATATTACTTTATCACAGTATGATTAAAAACATGCTATTACATTACATTATGGGAATGGTAGGACCACATTATCGGCTCCTAAAAATCATTGCCGTTCTTTTTTAACATAAATCAATGTATCTATATCCATTATCAAATGAGGTATGTTTTATATATCCACATGGAACTAAGGCGGCACCAGCGAGGCGGATCGATCGGGGGGGGGGGGGGGGGGGGGGGAAGCGGGCGTCCAGCGGCGAGGGTTCTGGTTGACATTAAAAAAACTAATTTCATTGACATTGTGTGGTTCAATAAATAAACAAGTATAAGTTTTGGGGGGCGAGGCACACCGGTAGGAATGGAGAATGAAAAATTGAGCGTTGCTTGGGTCATCTTTTAGATCTAAGATGTTGTGACTTGTGGTTTGACTTCAATTAAATCCCGGGGGAGGCTTCCCAGTCAATCTGTGATCTTTATCAAGGCGCTGCCTCTCAGATCTCTATCTCCCTGTGACCCACGGGAAATAGAGACGACTTTCATGACAATGGTTTGGACTCCATGCTATTTCTGGCGGGCTCCTCTGCCTAACAATGCTGTGACTCTATTGACAACCTCAACCTTGAGCAGCGGTCCCAAGACTATACCGCGCTTCATTTTCCCTTTTATTTTCCCCCCCATTTTTTTTCTCTTTTTTCTTTCTTTTTTTTCTCTCCCTCTCTTTCTCTTTACCGGTTTCTGCCCTGACACCGAGTGTGGAGGCTGGAGGAATGAGTCACTCATTGCTCGGCTCACATGGGAAATTTAGCAGCGCCGCAATTGATGATTTATGACTGAAGAAAAAGGAAAAAAAAAGATATCTTGATTCATGCTTTGAGAGTTGAAGAAATTATTCAGATACATAAAAAAAGCCATTGGTGGACCTGATTGCACACACACACACACACACATACACACACACACACACACTGTATACATAAATGCACACATACACACACGCGTGTGCACACACACACACACATCGTATTGATAAATGCACATACACACAAACCCAGTCTGTGAGGACAGTCTTGCTTTCCACGCGCACACACACACACACACACACACACACACACACACACACACACACACACTATATACATAAATGCACACACACACAAACCCAGTCTTGGAGGACAGTCTTGCTTTCCACGCACACACAAACACACTCACCATATAGATAAATGCACACACACACACACACAAAAACCCAGTGTTGGAGGACTGTCTTGCATTCCACACACACACACACACACACACACACACACACACACACACACACACACCGTATACATAAATGCACACACACACACAAACCCAGTGTTGGAGGACTCTCTTGCTTTCCACACACACACAGACACACACACACACACACACACAGGCACACACACACAAACACACACAGACACACACCATATATATATAAATGCCCCCCCCCCCCCCCAACACAGCGTATAGATAAATGCACACACACAGAAACCCAGTGTTGAAGGACTCACTTGCTTTCCACACACACACACACATGAACACCCCCCCCACACACACACACACACACATGATCAACGCCTTCCTCACTGACTCCCCTAATCCGGGGCTCTCCTCCCTCTCTGAAACTGTCCTCTGATGCTTAATTACTGGCTTTGATCTGGTGTGTTCCATCTGATGATGTTTCCCATCCTGTAATTGTGCTGAATCTTCACGGGGCCCGTCATGTGGCGCCGAGCGCCGGCCCAACCTCAACTGGGCGTCTTGGTTTTAGGCCTGAGGAAGTGTTTAGACTTTAAATTGTATTTGGAGATTTATTATTGAGCGCTGCGAAATGCCCCACGTTCACAAAGCAATGCTTAGGTAGCAGATATGAGAGCATCTTCTCCACGGACCCGAAGAAAATTACATTTACTATTACAAAATCAATTCCTTAAACCCTTCAAAACTAAAACCACGTGAATGTATTGGTCACATGAGGGGAATGAAATATTTCCAATACTTTCAGCATTCAGTACAGTAATATCTATCCTCCGATGTATATATGCATTTCTTTTCTTTTTTTTCGTTAGCAGTCTCCCTCTTTAATAACGTTGCACTATTAAAAGACAATTGAGGCTTCTTCACTCAACCAATGCAGGATGTAAACATGTGGCGACATCAGGGCCTCGTCTTCCTACGCAAGTGTCTCAGTACCAGTAAAAAAAAAGGCAAGTAACTCCGACTTAAGTGGTATCTAATGAGAGTGATTATGTTGAAAATGATGAAGATGTTCCTCTGTGTAATTTCAATTTATTTCAATTTAATGTTTGGAGGGGCTTGCTTACACGTAACGGAACGGGACAATCAGGTGCGACCGTCTATTATTCAAGATTCAAGATATTTTAAAGTCATGTGCACATATAACAAGTTATTTGTACAATGAAAAGCTTATATTGCTGGGTCCTCCAAACTAAACAAAATTACAAGGTAAGAAATAAATCAATACAAATAAGTCACAAAAAATGGTATTGCACAAGAGTAAGGCACACAAATTATTATGACACATCAATTATGGAACATGCTGAAATCTTCATTATCGCATGAATTATTCCCTGAAAATCCGATTGCTTATATACAGCGTATAGAAATATTACAATACAATGTTTGTGTTTCTTTATTTTTTTATTATTTTATTTTATTTTATTTGTCTGATTGTCCGTAGAGTTGGTTGTTTTGTAATTTTTGTATTTATTCGTTTTTGATTGTCTGGTGTAACTTGGAAAAACGTAAAATAAAATGATTGAAAGAAAGAAATATGACAATATAGATCAAACCCTCAGCTAAAATGTTTTAAATGTGCAGAAAAAATTCTATACCACAAAAAAAAAGGCTATTCAGTATCTGCAAACATGCACCATTAATTCATTATTCCGGCAGAGACGGTGCCACAAGCTCTGAAATCCCAAGTCCGTTCACCCGTCAGCCGGGGGGACGGCGGCTCCTCTCTATCAACGCTGCGTTGGTAGGTGGCACATGATGGATTTCAGAGCGGTGCTCTTTCCATCTCCTGACTGCAGAGATTGCCTGGGGATGCTGGCGGGTCCCTGACAAGCAGGGGCCTCCTCCATGCCTCACCTTGATCAACATTCAGCGTTGCCCCCTGAATCCATCATGGGGCAGAGACAAGCACGCCCCGTTTTGGGGCTTTTTATATCATAGAGGAAGATGGTGCGGCTGCCGGTGGCGGAGGATGACGATGATCATGATGTAGCGGCGGCGGTCTCGGTAATGGGAAAGGGAAACCTCTTATTGAAGTTGGATGTATACAGTATTTTTGATTAATAAATAAATAGATGCGCTCATCATTTAGATGCACGTCAGGGTTGTAGCGGGTTGAATAATGTATCACGCGAGAGCGGGCAATGTCCCGAAGCAACGGCGGCAGCGAGCTGGACCTTTTCTTTTTTAATATATATATATATATATATATTGTAATTCACAGAAACTGAGGAATATTCATTATGGGAGACTGGAACAGGAAATCTCTCGTCCTTCCTGTGTCCTCCTGGGGACCGTATGATTGCTCGTATTACATTTTACAGACATGGAATGGATTTAGACATATAAAAAAAAATCCACAATGCAGAGCATCATATAAAGACGTAAAAAAGAAAACGGGAGGCACCGAACGGCATTCAGCAGCTTCCGAACATTCTTCAGAAGGGCTAACGCTCGTGGTCGTTAACGTATCGTAGAGTATCGCAGCGGTTGGAGTCACATCGGTGCCGGAGAGCAGGGGCGGCTCTAGCACATTTAGCGCTCTAGGCAAGCTTCACTCGTGGTGCCCCCCCACCCCCCCACCCCGCCCAAAAAATGGTTATGGTTTTGTACTTTTGGTAGACAACTTCATGCAATGCTATGGCTTAGTGGTCATTTTTTTGCTAGGCGCATTCTTTTGCGGCCGCCTATTCGGCCTGTAGGAAAAAACGCCCCTGCCGGAGAGGAAGTCCTTTCTTTCTCGTCATCCTTCCTAAGTGGTGTGGAGTCAATTCAAAAAGCAGATGACCCAAAAAGCTAATGGTACATCTTTGACGATCACTTGTCTGATGTGACGTCATTATTGATTCTATTTCGCTCATCTGCATGAACTCATCTCGTGCAAATGTTTTGGTAGCGACTAAGTGCCACGCTTTACCTCATTAAGCCCGATCTGTCGGATGGCTCAGTCATCAGCGGGGACGTGTTGCCGATGAGGCCGCGGGACAATTAAACATGAATCTACATCATGCAAATGCGATTCGTAATTATGATTGTATGTCAAAAAAGTAATTTGCTTGTTATTTGATCGCGTCCCCTACTGACTGCGGCGCTTTGACTGATGCCGATGCGGCACATAAAAGATATGGCGCCCGACTCAGGATCTGTCACGAGACAAAACACTCATTTGGAATAATGCGTTCACAATTATATTTCATGAGGGGCGACGCTGTGCTGCGAGTCACCTTCGGCACACGGGGAAATAAGGGTTCTTAAACGGTTCTTCAGAAAGGCTTTGTGGTTCTGCGAAGAACAATCACCCGAGGAACCATTATTTAATTTGAGGCACCATTACAGGTTCTTTAAGGAACTATTTATGGAAATGGTCCTTTAAAGAACCCTGGTTTGAAAAGTTCTTTGTGGAACCAGAAATGGTGCCTTAAAGAACTATTTTTGTAAGGTTCTTTAAGAGAACTCTATAGGTTCTT
>CM070109.1:4725903-5043403 GCA_036178185.1 Liparis tanakae | reverse complement strand
CACACACACACACACACACCCTGAAAGGGACAATGCATCCACCGCCTTTGTGCTTTATTGCTGTGACCATCGCACCCGAATTAGTCTGATAAATCACCCGCGTCATGTGGGACGGGCCTCATTCACTGGCAGGTTTAAAGGGTTGTTTGGGGTTTGGTCCATAGGCCCGTCAGCCGTTGTCTGGAAGCAGCGCGAGTGTTTTTCGCCTCACGGAAATGCTTATCAATTAGATGAGACGGGAGGCGAAATGTCAGGCGGCGAGCGCGGCGGTCCCGAAGAGCACTTGTGTGAATATTGCGTGTCACTTCTCACGGACATTTAGCATGTCAGCATGTCACACCGAGACCCTCTGCTTCTTTCAAATTGGTCCTCTGGGAATGGGTGTATGGACTTTTTTATTTCAAATGTCAAAGACACTGGCCAAACTTCATCAGAAGACGTATCCGTCTTCCCCGGCGCATGTCACCGTGTCTTAATAGAGACGGAAGAATCCGACTCGGTGGTTTTCGGAGCTGTTGTGGATTAGTAGGAAAGGCTGTTTAGTCCGTTTAAAGAGCCACTTAACTCCGTGTTTTATCTACAACACTTAGAACCATCACAGCTCTGTCAGGTCTTTTGTTCCGGTGTCGCTTTTGTCTTTTAGACGCTTAATGTCTAAATATGCTCCCACGTATGCAACTCTTGTTTGAGCATTTATAAACGCAGGTACCATCAACTTGAAATACAATTTGTTTTTTTTACTTGTTAACTTTGGTAGCAGAGACAGTCACTGAAATACCCCAAATCTCCACCTTCACTGCCTTCTAGAAGCCGGTTCGGAGCCGTTTGAATGGCTAGCATCGAGTTTTAGGAGACACTGAGCTCCTCTCTCCTCTTCACTCTCTCCTTTACATCTCTCCATTGCACATTACTAACTCTACTTCCTCCCCGGAGTCTTTGTGCCTTCTCACCTCACAGGGTCCATTGGACCTGGCTGTGTGTGAAGCTGGTCCTGGGTCCTGCTTCCTGCATCCGGCCTCTGGCCCAAACCTGGCCTCCTTCCCAATGGACATGCCTCCTTCCCAATCACCCTGGCCTCCTTCCCAATCACCCTGGTCTCCTTCCTAATGGACCTGGCCTCCTTCCCAATGGACCTGCCCTCCTTCCCAATCACCCTGGCCTCCTTCCTAATGGACATGGCCTCCTTCCCAATGACCCTGCCTCCTTCCCAATCACCCTGGCCTCCTTCCCAATCACCCTGGTCTCCTTCCTAATGGACCTGGCCTCCTTCCCAATGGATCTGGCCTCCTTCCCAATGGACGTGGCCTCCTTCCCAATGGCCCTGGCCTCCTTCCCAATGGACCTGCCTCCTTCCGAATGAACCTGACTCCTTCCCAATGGCCCTGGCCTTTTTCCCAATTGCCCTGGCCTCCTTCCCAAATAAACCTGCCTCCTTCTCCGTGCCTCCTGCCTCAAAGGCCATGACCTGATTGGTCCGGCCTCCTTTGCGATGCTTCATGTCTGGTGGGCCGGCCTCCTACCTCTGTGACCCTGCCCCCTGCCATGGACTTGTGTAATTCAAAGTGATTTAATATATATATATATATATATATATATATATATATATATATATATATATATATATATATATATACATCTATACATCTATTATTCTAATCATATTTTTACAATACAGATGAATTTTGCAGCGGGTATTTTAGTAGTGAATAGACTGCTTTTCTACCACCACATTTTATTCATGACTTTTTCTATCTCTCCCAAACAGCTGCAACATGTATTTCCATCAAGTTTCGTAATATCTGGAGCTCTCTTGACATTATGTACTTTCTTTCCAACTGCCCCTCAAACACACACACACACACACACACACACACACACACACACACACACACACACACCTGCAAAACAAATGGTTTCCTTTCCTTCCAAGAAATTTCAAATGCCATGAAAGAAAATGGAGATGAAAAACCAAAACAAACAAATGACATAAAGCAAAATGAAGAGTGTGAAAGCTCACACGGCACTTTATAATGTCAGCCCAAATGTGTCAATGAGCTGAAGCTATAACACAACTTCTCATCAAGTCAGCAGTGCATACCGCTATAGTGCCGCCTTCATCCACACTGCACTCGGACAAGTTTATGTCCCAAACATTGTCACTCATCTTGATGAGGAGTCTGAGTCGGAACAACATCCAGCCCGAGGCCGAGGCTTTCAGTTCCACGGTGCAAGGCTTTAGGTGGAAAGCTAATCACATTGTTCATTAATTTGCAACTACTGTTAGACATTAATGTCACTTTCCTCTATCTTTATTCTCTCCTTGATAGACACGGGAATAACCTCTCTCACTTAGTTTTATTCATGTGTGCACTCAACCCCCTGGTAAAGGCGTTCTCACGGTCTCTCTCGCTCTCTAAACGCCCGCTCTGTGCACATTAACATTTTCCTGCACGGAAGTCAATACAGAAAATATAAAGTATGTGCATGCAAGTCTTTTTTTATGCGATCAACATTAGAAACAATGAATATTACATCCACTGCTGCCTGGATGTGAAGGACATCAGAGATCTTTCAGTTGGCTTCAACTTAATGCACACAAAGCGTACATTGAGCTGGGAGCAAACCAAAAATTGTTTTGTATGCAAACCAAAATGTTATACTTTTATTTATTTACTATATTGTTATAGTTAAACATGGACAAAGCACGGTACTAAATATTACAAATATGCCAAAAGACGAGTGTTCTGATGCTAAATAGGCTTCGGTAATTGTTCTCGGGTTAGATGAATTCTAAATATGACCCTTAGCTTCCTGATTGTCGGAGTGAAAACCACCGGCGGGGGGGCAGGCGGCCTCTGGGCGGCAGCTCGACGCAGACTTCCAGAAACGGAGCTGTGATGGACGAGGGCAGATGTTACGCACAAGCTGCCACACTCTGCTGCTGCCACTGATGGCACGGGAGAGGAGGAGGAGGAGGAGGAGGAGGAGGAGGAGGAGGAGGAGGAGGAGGAGGAGAAAGAGAAGAAAGAGGAGGAAGAGGAGGAAGGACAGACACAGACGGACAGAGACACATACACAGACAGAGAGACACAAGCAGACAGACACAGAGAGATAGACAGACAGACACAGAGAGATAGACAGACAGACACAGAAAGACAGACAGACAGAGACAGACAGACAGACATAGACACAGAAAGACAGACTTGCAGACACAGACACAGACAGAGAGACACAAGCAGACATTTTTTTCTGACAGAGACAAATAGACAGACACAGACACAGACAGACAGGCTTGCAGACAGACAGGTAGGCAGGCCAACAGACATAGACAGATAGACACAGACAGAAAAACAGACAGACACAGACAGACACAGACAGACAGGGAGAGACGAGGCTCTTCTAAGTGCTGTGTTTTCTTTCTAATTTCACATTTCTGACTTGGCGAGATGTAAAAGCATTTATTTAGAGTCTCCGAGTGAGTTCATCCCTCACAGCTGGACCGTTTCATCCGGATGAACTCCGCTCCTCCTCCAGCTGTCTCACGTGTCCCCCTCCTGGCCGGAGTCCCATCGTGCTCTTTGCGAGCGCTTTTCGGGACCAGTGCAAGAAAATAAATAGAAGGCAGATATAAATAATATATTTGAATATGTGGAAGTGCTCCACACACTTTTCAAAATACAGATCTTTAAAATTCGGAGAGCCAACGGGTTCATGCGTGGACCAGTGGAGGAATGATTCATTCACTTTCCAGTGGAGATTGTTTGTCAGTGTGGACAGATCTCATTAACGTAATAGCGCCACAACTGTGCAAGATGTCGTCACAAAACTTCACAGGTGTGAGTGTCGATGGGATTTACGAGCGCCCCCGTATACCTGACAGACGGGTTTTTATGAGTCGTAAATGCGGAAGCTCCGCTTTCCATCACGCCGTGTTGATGCGATGTGTTCAGGCGGGTCTGAAAGGGGACGCAAACGGGGGCGTGGCTTTAAACTGTTATTCTCCCCACCGGCCGTCAGGAGACGTGGCTACCTTGAGATTGACGGGTCGTTACCACGACGATTCCCCTGGCGATTGCCAGTGTTTATGTCATGAAGCTTTAACGCTTTCACGGTGTGTTTTCAGGCCACATTTACACATTACAGAAACAAATATTTCTGGCCCTCCGTTTTCAAAAATAATGTTGTACACACAAGGTCATTTTCAAAAAAGTTTCTGTTTATATGAACCCGCATAAATACGCCGTCCGCATACGTCCCATAGGACGCTCACATGACCTCAAGCATTTTTAGTCGCATACTGTGACGTTTGACAACCTAAAACCAGAAATCTCCACTTTGGCCGGAGTTTTTAGAAATTATCGTTTTTCCCTGATAAAACCTCTGTTTTTGTGTAAATGAAAGGCCAAAACGCGTGAAAATATATGTGTTTTCCCATCGCGTAAATGTGGCCTAACTATCACTTTGTTCCAGATCCTGCTTCCCATCTCAGTCCAACTCCCTTCACCTGCCTCTGATCACCTCGTTAGTCCCTCATTACCTTCACCTGGTCCTCACGCCCTTCTCACCTGCAGCCCATCCCCTCGTTAGTCCCTCACTATTTAGCTCCCTCACTTCCACTTGTCCTCTTCCAGATTGTCTTGTGTTCTTCTTGAAGCCCTCCAGTGTTACCAAGTGTGTTTATCTGTTCCCGTCTGTTTTGTTCCTGCCGGTACTTGGAGTGAAGTTAATTATTTTCCAGTTTTTTAGAAACAATTGTTTTCCGTGATTCAACCTTAGTTTTTGTGTAAATGAAAGGCAAAAAACGCATGAAAATATACGCGTTTTCCCATTGTGTGTAAACGGGGTCTCAGTTCATGACAGTTAAATTGTACCTTTTTCTTTTGGGTCAGCTAAAGATGTTTGGTCAAACTTAGCTCCACCCTCTTGTCTCACTTCCGGGGGATGAAATTCCAATTTTAGGCTTCCGATGGAGCAGTGGACAAACCACTGTGTGACATCGCGGTTGCTGCACCCACTTATCAAAAGGCTCTGGACACCACACACGCCAGAGCTCACTCAGATGGGGATGGAGTGTTTTGGGCGCCGTCTCCGTTGGGCGCCGTCGAATACGCTGTGTGCGGCGTGGCATCAGCGGGCGTGAAGTTCTGAGTGACCTCATGGATGTGAAAGTAGCCATTTAGGCTATTTGTCTGTGAATAAATCCCACAGCTGTCGCGGCTTGCTCGCCACCTGCCGATAAAAGAAAAGAGGGACGTTAGCCACGACTTCAGATCGGGCTCTTCAAGGTTGGCCAGATATTCTCAGTTCAGTGACAAGCTGCTCCTTGGAGTCTTCCCTAATATAATTAGCTAAATCACCTTGGGAACCGTGTTTTTTTATGGATTAAAAAGCGGTGGGCGCTTTTGGTCGTCGTCCAGTTCGTACGTGACCTCGTTGTCCCCCGTCGGTGAAATAATGTATAAATGATACGTCGCTGGCTTTAGTGAGACACTTGAGTATCGAACGCACTTGTGTGTCATTACCTCGACCGAGAGAGAAGGAAAGCGAGAGAGCGAATCGGAGTTGAGATGACGAGGACAGATTCGCCTCTGGGCGGATCAGCCTTTTTACTCATTGAGCTCTATGCCGTGCAAAGAGGGGGTCATCCGTCTCTGACACAAGGCAGAGTGCTTTCACTTGTAGATAGTTTGTGCACATGATAAAAAGCACAGAGTTGGTAAACTTTCGCCTGATATCGGCCAGAAAAGTCATCTCGATATACTCGGGGGGGGGGGGGGGAAATAAATTCGACCCCCATGGAAGTCGATTAGAGTGGAGTTAATGTCAGACGTACCGGTGAGTTGGAAACAATCACCAAACGTATCCGCCTGGAGATGTAACTCTACGTCTCTTTTGAGGAACTTCACTTATTTATGTAAGGAACCATCTCTTGGACAGATGAAAACCTAATCTGGGGTGTATTTGTTAGCCGTTTTACAAGCGTTCACCTTTTGGCTGTGCCGTTTATTTGTCGGTGAATAACTGAAACAACTACTTAAGACCGAAGGAAACCGAAACTATACCTTCTCGGGTCTTGTTGGTCAGCCAGCTGATCATTTTAGTAAAAGAGAAGTCCAGAAATTAGCAGCATGTTTAACTCACGGTGCTTTAAGGGGGAGCAGCTATTCGACAAGTCACTCCTCCGCTTTTTAAATATTTGTTCCTATTTAATTGAACTGAAAAACTGCACGGATAAGACATGAATTAGGTGATAAGCTTCCCTCCTACGAATAATTGTTCTGTTTGTATCAGGAAAACACAATGTTGAAAGTTAAAGTGTCAACATTTGATGAAAAGAAAACCAAATTCTAAAGACATTGTTAGAACGGTATGTTTGATTAACTATATACTTAATACTACTCCAGAAATCAAATATAAATACTTGATCTATGAGCGTCAAATAAACTCAACATTTTGAGGTAATGGAATTTGGTGACTTCCAAATTCTTCAACTTGTACGATAGCTTTGTGAAACGTTAATGGGTTGCCTCTCGGGGTGTTACGGTACACGAACTTCATGGTACAGTACATACCTCTAATTTTGGGTCACTTTTGTGAAATAAGAGAAATGCTGAATATTTATATTTTTTCCACTTATGTTGAAATTGACAAACATTCAGTCGTTGCTCATTGGCCATACATCTACCTTTTCACAGTTACATACATCCTGAACTGTTTGCTTGTTTACACAGGAAAGACACAACAAACTGACTAAATTACACATGAGGATGCACAGCTGGCTTCAGCACCAAATGATGTAATACTGTATATTCTGGTAGCATATGTGTGGCGATACTCAACTATAGCATAATTTATTTTTGCACAATCTAAATCTGCAGTGGGAGGCGGCCTGAACGCTGTGCAGAGGAGAACTCACCATACGTCTGTTTTTATCATTTGTTCTGCTGATTGACACCTTCATGACGCTTATAACAACGTAACAGAGGAATGGTATTTATGAAGAACTTATAGGGAAATGTGTTCAACACTGAATTAGCCGATCTTTGTTAGCAGCTATTCTTCCATTAAAAACTAGAACGCAGATAGAGAGCAGGTAGAGCGCATATCTTCGCCGCAGACACTTTTTTAGTACCTTCTCATGACCTTGACCTTTGACCCGATCGATCCCAAAATCTAATCAAATGGTCCAACAATATAATAACCCATCATCCCACCAAATGCCATGCGATTCGGTTTAATACTTTTTGAGTTATGTGAATAACAAACACACACACATACAAATAAATACACAGCGATCAAAACATAACCTTCCGCAGAATGCGAGGGTAACGAGTGTAAAGTACTGCAGGGAGGAAGTGTAAGCAACTCAAATAAGAGGGGCTTTTTCCAGCCGCTCCTTTGACCACAACACACATATAGAATCACTATGTGGTCAGGCGGGTCACGTTCGAGTGTCACACACACACACGTGCGAACACAGAAACCAGCTGCTCTCTGATCTGACGCATCGGATCATAAAAGTCGCCCTGAAAAGACGGCCGACGTTTCCGAAGCTGGAGGCGTGATGGAGGCGTGTTCGCCCTCGTGGATCAATATAGCCACCTGGCTGACATCCGTGCCTTAAAATTGCTCAACACTTCTGTTAAAACCTTGATTTTTTTTTTTAGCCCCGCCCAAACATTCTTACATGACCACAGTGAACCACAATGAATGATCCTATTATATTAATGGCCATAAATTCATGCCCAGCCGGTCACTAATGCAGTTTTCTATATGGCTGAGCTGATGATTCCCTCTTTGGTAAATCATTTGACCGTGCGGGGAGTTCATTAAAAATCATCTCACACACACACGCTGTATCGCTCTGAATTTCCTTCAGATGTTCTGTCAGCTCTCACACTCGACTGTCTGCTTCCCAGCAGCAGAGGAGTGAAGAGGAGGATGCGGTTCTCACAGGGTGACCACATGGGCATCTGGCCAAGATGTATCATTCTGTGGCCTCATGGATAATTGAACAACAAATTGTAATTTCAGGGACCAGTGCTCAATGTCCACCCGGTTCCCTCCTCTAAGTACATCTGATTATAAGCATCTGCTGAGGTTTCAGATTACTGTCTGACTCACTGTGAGCGTTAAAGTATTCTCAGTGGATGGCAGGACATAAAAACAAAACATTGGACAAAAAATGGAGGAAGAAAAAGTCTCATAACAAATAAAATGAAAGAAGAACAAGAGAGAACAATGAACATTTTCACTGAGTTTATTTGTATTTTTGATGCTGTGACTCAATTTATCAAAAAGTTTCAAAGTGCAAATCTCTTCCATCCTCTAAGTGCTGTCCTTACATCACTTGTCCATCGTGCGTCATGCTTAAGGTTTATCCTGCCGTCACATCCAGTCACAACATTGGACTTTATTGTCAAATAATGTTGTATTAGTGCTCCTTTTTAAAATTGAATTGTTTTTTGTGAAAGCATGCCATATGATGCCAACAATCATGTGATGAGATCACATACAGTGGTTATTTTTTCACATCTTGATATCATCCCAATCATCTTTTATGAGATTACATTACATTTGAATCTCAGTGAATTGTGAAACTCTTCTATTACAAATTCAAAGGAAAAATGTAATACATATATATATATATTGTATTTTTTTCTGGAGAAGCAAAAAAAAATGCAAGCAGTGCTTAAAGAAAATATGTATATATATATATATATATATATATATATATATATAGAGAGAGAGAGAGATTTATATATACAGTATGTATATATTATATATAAATAAGTTTTTTGAAAGCACTTCTGGAAGCAATGTTTGTATTTTTGCCAGAAATATGTGTATATATATATATATATATATATATATATATATATATATATATATATATATATATATATATATATATATATATATATATATATATATATATATATAATTCATGTTTTCCTTATTTATATATAATTCTTGTTTTTCCTTGTCGTTCAATGTCACATAAGTTCATATTTAGTGCTCTAAAATTGTTGCTTTCATAAAAGGTAAACCACAGATACTGATCACGTCTGTCCGAGTCGAATTGTTCACTTTAAGCGGATGATTATTATAACCATTTCTTTTCCTCCTTTGTTTCATCGAGGCTACCTAATACTCGTTTATATATTCATTACGTGAATACAAAGTAATAAAAACTGACAACTTCTCTGTTTACAGGCACAACTCTTTCCCCTCACCGGGGGCTCGCTCGGGGTGAGGATCTGCAGGTTCGGCGGGCGCTGCATGCAGATGAACGGCGGGCATTTGGCGGCGCTCCCTCCTCACCCCGTGAGAAACACGGAGGAAGGCTTTCTTTTTCCTCCGTCACAATTTCAATATGAAAGAGGACACGAAAAGAATCAACGTAACCTTCCATTGTTTTACAGGGTTTAGAATAGACTCAAAACCAACATGGTAAGCAGATTATGTTACTTTACTGTATTATTGTTTGTTTGTGTATTTTATTCAGTCAATCAAATCAAATACAATACATTATTATCCTATATAATATACAAAAGAGAAAGACTGAAAAGGTAAAGGTAGAAGCAAAAAATGCTTATAAATTCCTATCCTAAATTAAAAATAAAAAAAATCAGAACATTCATATAAAATATAGAAGAAGAAAAAAGAAGAAAGAAAAAAATATATTTTATGAAACAATTCTTGAGAGTTATACATGTAATTAAAAACAAATTAATATGGAAGATGTATGTGGTAGTATATATATATATATATATATATATATATATATATATATATATATATATATATATATATATAATTAAATTGAATGTGTACCTCTTAAGAATTGTTTTATAAAAAATATGAGCAAATGATTCTAAAAGCATTTGATTCCATCCCAAGACCTTTGACGCACATGACATCTGGCGCCTGTTTGAAGCGACTTAGGTCAAACACAGGGAGTTAGTGGCCCGGGGAAAATAGAAAAGCTCATATATTGTGCTATTGTGTTTCTATCATTGTTACCTCAGAAAAAAAAAATCACATCAGGGTCTCGGCCAAGTTGATGAGATTAGTAAACGTGTATTTCTCTGACATTTCACGACTCCCTCTGATGGAGTTGAACAGTTCGCCGCCTCGCCGCAGAGGGTGCAGGCGGCGCCGCTGCGTGGCTGAGGGTTACATAACGCTACTCTTGGACTCTCCAGCACCTTGATAAAAAAAACCTGTGAGAAACCGAGCGACTGCAGCGGCAGCGGCAATCTAGGATAAGCCAGTTTAATACCAGCCTCTTCAAACACAGTGCAAGTGTGAGTCAAAGGTTAATGAAAGGGCACCTGGTTGGGAGGATGAAGACATGGCAGCAGCCAGAAGTAGAGGGATTAGCCCTGTTCTCATATCAAAGAGATCCCCAGCCAGCGAGGCTCAATCTGGATTTTGTGTGGAAATCTGTCTCCATTGCAGCGATATTAGGTCCAAAAGTCAGCTCGCTCTTCATCTTCTCTCACACACTCTATATACACTTACATCCGCGCTGGCATCACTATAGGACCCATTGGGCTGCGGGTGAAAGTTGGGGCAACTTTATTCACAACTGAAGTTGGTTTTATTTTAACAAGTACTTTGAAACTGTTTTAATGTGTTGTATACGTCACGTGTGTGTGATTTACTTTCATCGGCGGCTCCCGGGTCACCTGCATATCAAGAAGGTGCAAAAAGATGTTTGAAAATCTGTCAATAATAAAATGTTTGTGACATGATGAGTGCATCACATTTAGTCTGTATGCTTTTAACTTGTGTCTCTGTTGTGATGTTTTTATTCTGTCCATTGTAGCATTGTTCTCCCTTATTTTATTTGCTTTGTCTATCGATTGTATTTATAATCTGATGTTTTTAGGTTTGCTCTTACCATCAGCATCTTTGGGACTGCAGATGAAAAATAGCCTCTTGGCTAACTCTGGCACATTTACAGAAATGTTTTTTATCAATGTGCACTGTCCCTTATTAAATAAAGCATATTAAAAAAAATTACAAAATCGTGTATCGTGTGTAACTCTTAGAATCCTTTTTTAATCAACAGCTGCATGACGTGTAGAACTCGTAACACACTCTTGTATTCTTGCTTGCCGATGCTCTGACAGCCGTCTTCACTGCTTTCTTGTTTCAGGGTTTTGGGCCTCCGGCGAGGGGCTGGAGGAAGTGAAACTTTACTTTTTGTCCCCGGCTGTATTTATTGCCCTTTTTTTCCCGCGTAGATCATCCTGCATGCATCCTGCTTCGGCCAACAGAAGTGATCAATGATCATCGACCCTGAGCGCGACTACATGGCCGAACTGAATCGCCACATCCAATTAGTTTGACGAGTGAATCGCAAGCTGCTCGACTCCTTCATCTTTTTGTCACAACTCAAGCACTTTTTAGTCACCTTGGCTTTCTCTTCCTGAGGCTCTTATTGTGAGCAGCAGGGCGGAGACCTCTGGCTGTGTGTGTGTATTATCCTCTCGAAGGATCGTGCTGTGCAAATATTCAATATGATCTTTTATACCGCGATAAAATCAAATACTGCGATACGGCCATACACAATTAAGTTATCGAAATTAATAATTAGCACATGCTAACTCAAGTTTCTGAGAAATTAATATTGCACTAAAGTTATTCAATACACGAGTATTTTAATTCACACAAGGTTTTTTCATATTATCTATTTATTTATTTAGGAATTATCAGAAATGATGCTATATCGCGATGTATATATATATCGTTATTACCTTCGCATTGAAAATTTGGTTAGATTTTGGGATCGATCGGGTGAAAGGTCAAAGTCATGAAAAAAGTCAACATCTTCTTGAATCGAATGCAATTTGCTGGGATGATTGGTTATTATCCAGGGACCATTTGATTATATTTTGGGATTGATCGGTTCAAAGGTCAAGGTCAAGGTCATGAAAAGGTCAAAATCTTCTTTTTATTACTACGGTTTTTACGCGGTCAATTTCTATCCAATTGGCATGCAACTAATGCCAAAATGTTCATAATTCAATGCTCAATCTTGTGATATGCGAAGGTATGCGCTTTACCAATTGCCCGTTGTAGTTTATTTATGAATTATCAGAAAATATGCTATATTGCGATTGTTATTAAGATATGAAATAACCTATATCATGATAGAAGATGTTGCTCATGTCGCCCTGCCCTGATGATATCTCCCTTGTAAAGGGAATCAAAGAACACACTGGTAAATCCAGCATCTACAACATTTCATTTCAACTCACTTATTTTGACAATGTGTCTAATTTAATATTCCTTTCACGTGTCCGTCATTACTGCCACAGCAACAATACATTTCAAATGTCACCGCTAGAATCAACCCTCAGCGTACTGCTTCGCTCATTTGTACTCACATTTCAAATGACGGCAACCACACCTGCTCTGAAAACACGTGATCAGACACATTACACTTATTTTTAAGGTATATAGTCGTACAGTGAAATCAGTGTTGATGATAAAACCCTCAAATTAAAACTGAAAGTCAGCGTTTTGAGTTCATACAGCGATATTTGGCATTGTGTCTGAGTATCCTGGTGTGTGTTGGTGGAAGGAGAAGTACATGTGCATTTCTGTTTGGAATTGTTGAGGTAGAGAGAGATCTGCTGTTCTTCATCCATCTTTATAATTTGGATACAGCAGCATGATGCAGAGCTACTTAAACACTTCCTGTGGCCTCTCGGTGTGACAGCTTCTCTCCAATATGCTCTTCAGAGACAGACCTACTGGGTTTTTATAAAAGAGGCCCCAGTCGGTATCAAGAGATTGTAATGGATTCACAGCAAGTCATTAATATTAAGCTTCGCTGGTTTGCTAAGGCGCTGTTGTCATGAGATGTCAACGGAATAAATCACGTTGAAAATCTCCTATTTATTGTGTTGTGCAGTAACTGGTGAAATGCTGTAAAACCCACTGTATACATTCATTATTTTGTTTGTTATATATATATATACTATATACTGTATATATAAAGAACGAAACAATTAATAATGTATATAAATATGTATATATATATATATGTATACATATATATATATATATAAATATGTATATATATATTTACAAATATACATATATATATATATATATGTACAAATATATATATATATATATATATATTAATATTTATATATATACAAATATATATATTAATATGTATATAAATATGTATATATATATAGATACAAATATATATATATATATATATATATATATATATATAGATGTGTAAATATAAAACACACATAATTATTAATCAAACTAGATACTTCATTAATTTTCAGAAGCCTATCCCTGGGGCAGAAGTGAAATGAGCATTAACTCAACTGGATGATGTAGTTCATGGAAATTAATTGAACCATACTCCACAAAATAATGAAGTGACAGCAGCACATGTTGGACACACCTTTCCTCCTCTTTTCATCATGTGCGAGACGAGAGCCAAGTTTGCTCCCAACACCGGCTGGAAGGGTCACTTCACAGAGATTAAATTGCA
Source organism: Liparis tanakae (assembly GCA_036178185.1). NCBI lineage: Eukaryota > Metazoa > Chordata > Actinopteri > Perciformes > Liparidae > Liparis > Liparis tanakae. The sequence continues at coordinate 5,029,863 of CM070109.1, read as the reverse complement.
TACCTCTAGAGCTAAAAAGGAAAAGGTGTTTTTTCTTCTTCTTTAATTTGCCGATGGACCTGTTCAGAAGTGTCTTTTTTGTAATATGCACATGTGTAAATGAACTTTTGTTCTCTAAAATCTCATACGTCCTATGTGAATGTTGGATCAAATGTATTAGATCATGTTAAAAAACTCTTATTTTACTTCTTGACATTCAAAACAAGTATCAGGGATAAAGGGATGGACATTAAGAACTGATACTAAACGTGTACCGACTCCTGACTCCCGATGTTTATGTAACATTAATGAATTTAAACACCCCCATGATGACAAAGTTGCATCGCCATGTTGTTTGTTATTGCCTAACGTCTCACTGCGCTGCTTTTTTATGAGCTACGATAAACTCAGTAACAGTAACTACAACGCGGCGGGAACAGCGGGTGGTTTTATGACAACTTCAGTTATAGATGCGGCCCTCCATTCAATACAGGAGCCAAAGAAGCTCCAGTCTGCGTTCCTCTTCGCCCAACGTAATGTTTTCATCGCCGTGTATTTGTATGTGTGCGTGTTATTTGCATAAGTCAAAAAGTATTAAACCGAATCGCATTAAATTTAGTGGGATGATTGGTTATTATCCGGGGACCATTTACATTTTTTGATTGGGATTGATTGGGTCAAAGGTCAAGATCAAAAAAATATTATATATTTTTATTTTTTTTACACTGCTGTTCATTTTTTTTCATATATGTATATATATATATATATATATTATTTTAATACCTTCACAAAAAAATGCAGGTAAATTTTTTTTCGAAGAAAAACTGAGGCGATTCTTATGAAACTTGGTGGGATGATTGGTCATGACCCAAGGAACAATCGATTAGTTTTTGGGAGTGATTGGGTCAAAGGTCAAGGTCAAGGTCACGAAAAGGTGAACAACTTGTTATTCGTCTAAATCAGACAAAACTGAGCCGATTCTTATGAAACTTGGTGGGATGATTGGTCATGACCCAAGGAACAATCGATTAGTTTTTGGGAGTGATTGAGTCAAAGGTCAAGGTCAAGGTCACAAAAAGGTGAAAAACGTAAATTTGCGATATCTCGGTTAATTGGCATCCGATTTGCGTGAAACTAGTGCCAAATTGTTCATAATTCAATCTTGTGATATGCGAAGGTATGCGCTCTACCGAGTGCCCATTCTAGTTTTATTTTGTATTTCACTTTGTATACTTTATGCACAGTCACTGTTTCTTTCTTTCTTATATTTATATTTTATTCTTGTGTGTTTATTTTATTGGTACTACTGTGTCGACAAATTTCCCCTTGGGGATTAATAAAGTATATTTCTATTCTATTCTATTCTAAAATCTTTTGAATCTTTTTACCATAGTCAATTTGTATGTTCATAATACAATGCCCAATCTTGTGATATGCGAAGCTATGCGCTCTACCGAGTGCCCGTTCTAGTTCAATTTGTTTTGCGGTTGGGTTTCAGTCGGGACGCATTTCTTTGTAACATCGGTCAACAAGCCACAGGACCCTGGTGTGTTTTTAAAAACAAGAGTCGACCGGCCGGTCGCCGAAGACACATTCACATCACTTCATCACCAACAACATTTTGAACACTGTTGTGGGGCCATGGAAATGCATTTTAATTGGAGGGGTTGAGGTAAACAAGATGTTTTGCGCTGTAGATAAAGACAGCGAGTGTGATCATGTGTACTCGCATCACGCTGCCCACACATTTCCGAAAGGTGACGAGGCAACGCGCGGCAACAGAGGAAGTTGTTATCAAGTAAAACTACCATGCAAATTATTCCACCGAGTTTTCTTTGATGTTTAAGCTCAGAAATGTGGTTTTTTTTTATCCATTATTGCAGCTTTCTTGGAGATGTAGGCGTGGGTAGAAACTCTGGAATTGAGACGAGAGGAAAAGATTTTTGCCGTTTCATTAAAATAATCCGACCAACATTTTTCGACATTTCTTTGCAATTCACGGCGATGTTTTATACAAAGGTTTGAACTGGTCCGTGTGTTTAACGAGTGGGAAAGTGAATAGACCTGAGAAGTCGTGCAGGAGTGAAAGTGATTCTATTCCCTGTTGACACATTTCTGGGTTGAATTTGTCCATTCAAAGTGTTTTTAATGTGCGCCTCGTCTCCAATTACAGCAGAACAGACGTTCTGATTCGGCATTTAGCGTTGGGAGACCTGACTTTTCATCCTGCCCTGTTACATTTATGTTCAAACACTATTCATTCAGTGGCAGTTCATTTAATAGGTGTACGTGTAGCTCTATACGTTAGCTGGTCTTCCTTTGGATCACAGGTATCAAACACAAGGCCCGCGGGCCAAATCCGGCCCGCTGCATCATTTTATGTGGCCCCTGACGGCTTGAAAGACACGTGATCCCCCTTTTTTCAAAGAAATTGAAAAAAAAATTCCCATGCTTTTATTTTGAAGGTTTAAAAATTAAATGGATTTTAGTTTTAATATTAGAGACAGTTTATTATGCACAACATGTCTAAAGTCTAATAATTAATAATCAAATGCAAAGAGAGTTATTTAATAATATGTTCGAGGAGTTTCCGGAAGTGTTTCCGGCCCTTTAAGAGGACGGATAAGATGCTGATGCTGCCCACGGTGAAAATGAGTTTGACCCCCCTGCTATAGATCCTCTCAGTCGGGTGGAACTCATTGAGAGGATCTGACGGGACATGTGTAACTCTTCTTCTTCATCCTTCGCAACAAGTCCTCCAAATTAAAAGACAAGATCAATCGCTTGTCGAGCGCAACACAGCTTTCTCGCAGTTTGGGAAAAACAAAACAAAAATTGCAGTTGGAATCAAACAAGCAGCCGCCTGTCACATTTAAAGTCTGCTGCTTTGACCCATCCATCCTCCCAACACGTAGTTTAACTTCCCCTTCGACCTCATCCCGTGTTTGTAGAAGAGGTGGGTGTGGCTCTGGGGGTGAGCGTGTCGTTCTCACAAGGTCAGCAGGTCAATCCCCGGCTCCTCTCCCCTTTGCTCCTGAATAATTACCATGGCTGTGTTATTTTTGTCCAACTAGCTGGAGGTATTTATTTCTGAGGTCTCTATTCTATTCTATGTAATAATATAATAATAATAACTTTATTTATATAGCACCTTTAAAAATAATGTTTACAAAGTGCTCCACAGAGAGTCAAAGCAAAACAAGTGGAATAGTAAGAAACCAATATTACATTTAAAAGTATATATTAAAATAAAAAAAAAATGTAATAATAATGTCATAATAATGTAGCTAACTAGACTATTTCCTTTCCTTTAAACACTCATGTTCAGTGTGAAATGAACTGGAAGCCAAAATAGCCATCAACTGTTCAGAAATGTGTTGTCATTAACACCAGAAGGAGGCATTTTATTCCCGTGTATTGTCAGCTGTACAGACGTGTAGACCTCTGTAGCCTGAAGTTTAATTATTGTGAGGTAAAATGTAATTTAGAGCATTGACATGTTATACGTAGCACTGCTATTAAAGATATCATGAATCTGAAAGCGGAAAAGCAAATAATAGTTGAGTTTCGTGAAAAGAAGGCACTGATAATCAACACACCCCGAGCACAAGACAAACATTAGATGTGGGGGGGGGGAATGCATCGCAGGTCAATGCAGAGACATGAGTGGAGGCCAGTCATTGCACACATGCCCCGGGCGATGAAGAGTGAAGATGAAGGAGCTGCAGGAGTTTTAAATATTTCTACTTTGGAGAAGAATTTAATGTACAGAGACGAGAAAATGACAAGCGTGTGTAAAATATGAGAAGAATATATATTTTTTTATATCTTACATAAGTAAAAGTACTTATTGGCATCAAAATATAAAATAATTACCAAAAGCAAAAGGACTCATAATGTAGAATTTCCCATTACAGAATTATATAAATCCTATTATTGGATTATAATTATTGGCGCACTAATTTGTAAGCATCACTTTCATGATGAAGCAGGTAAAGATACTTGGTACCGTAATTTACAACAATATATCAATTGATTAGTTGATTATAGTGTGTATTAATAACGTACTCTGCAAAGTAATACATAACTGAAGCTGAGAGTTAAATGAAAGTAGCCTACTGTTTTTAACTACTCAAGGGACAAGTACCTCAAAAATGTATTTAACAGTACAATCCTTGAGTGTAATTACAGTTTAATTACAACATGTCCTATCTTAAAATGTGTATTTTAAAGCGGGATACAGTTCTCTCTCTCTCCTGCTGTATTTCTGTGGCCCCACACACAGTATTTGGGTTCAGTGGAGCGGTCCACGGTAACGGATGGAGCCGGTTTGAAGAATGTGCAGAGAGGAGACGCTTTGAAACTGTGGAGGAGGTACACCTGTTCTAGCCCCCTGCAAAGTCATTTCTTGGAGGGCATCTGTAACATCGACTAAAATTCTCTTTCTAGGTTTTTCGAGCCGACTGCCAAAACCCGCTCTAATAATTGCTTGACGGTTTGAAGCATAGGCAGTTTCTCCCTGACCCCCTATACTGAATGGAGAGGGCTGGATAGAGAACAGGTATTAGCCCCATAGATCATGTAAAATTAGCAGCAGGAACCCCTGTCAGCCCAGACATTGGCACTTAATCTTGGACTTTTGGCAGACTGTTGCCTTAACAGGTCAAATGATATCTATAAATCAAGGATCCCCCGGCGGAGAGCGAGAGGGAGCCGGGGAGAGCGGGAAAGAAAGGCACAGAGCTGGCACTGAAACTCAGGGAATTAAATGGCGGTCATAAAGCCTAACCCAAGGAAATAATCCAGTCTATTTCATAAAGGATTAAAACCCTTAAAGAAGATTGATTGCCTCCTTTGCCTTTTCTACCCGATGTAATCCTAGATTATGGAGAGCACTCAGAGTTATATTTGAAAGAAATTTGCACAGGATTAAGGAGGGGAATCCATTCTTAAGATTGCCTTGTTGGTTTGTCACAGAAAAATATATTTTTTTTAGTGTCTCATCCTCCATTCTGTCACGGGAATCTTTTTTTTAACTGCAGGAAAAGATGAGCAAGCAAGCGTTTCCTTCTTACATCCTTTCTTTAAATCATAATATTTGAAGTTCTTACAAGTAACACATTACCAGACAACAAAAAAACAACAACACAATAAATACAGATGACACAACATCCTCTTCCTGTGTCTCTTCCATTGTTTGTTTTCCACTCTCGACGTATGTGTTGACTGTAACCAGGTACAGGAGCGCCTCTTTCTCAGGGGAGACGTGGAAACAGGAGACGTTTAACGTCAAGCAACACATCCGGCACTCGAGAGCAAAAGCAGGAGAAATTAACAGAGCACATTGATAAAAAATACCGTGTGCATTTCCCCACTTTGCTTATGACATAGTTACAGAGGATTACATAAGCGCCCGGGAGAGAGCGATGCGTTTACGCCCGTAGAGGCTGGAATCCAGACAAACTTCTCCACTGGTTGCACTGGTGTTGCCGACCTTCTCGGTTAGTCGCAACAGCGTTTGATCTTTTTTTTTTTGGTGCAATATAGATAGAGATAGATAGATATATACTTTATTTATGGCAGAATCAATAACTTCTTTTAAATCACTTCTTAAAACCCACTTTTATAGAACTGCTTTTAAGTGATGTCGTCCTTTTATGTGTTTTATTTTAATTGCCTATTTGTTTGGTTTTAGTTGTATTCGATGCTTTTATGGTATGGTCTTTTTTTGTTTGCCGCCATTTAAGTTGTGTTTATGCTTTGTTTATCTGTAGAGCGCTTTGTAAACCTTGTTTTTAAAAGTGCTATATGAATAAAGTTATTATTATTATTATTAATCCCCAAAGGGAAATTTGTCATCACAGTAGCAGCAATAAATAAATAAACTAAACTAAAATAAAATATAAAATATAAAAAACAGGGGTGAAAGATATAGATATAGATATAGATATATTAGGCACAAAATATGTTATTGGGTGGTTGAAAGTAACTACGTTTAATTACACAATTCCATTTTTGATGCGACTATATTTACCTTTAAAGAGTGTCTGCGATACAATGCATTGAGATACAGTTAATTAAACCACTCAACAGTATAAAAATGACTATAAATAGATGTAGTGAAGCCAGCTTCTACATTAAAATGCATGTTACATGTTATTAATTCTTACATTAATACGTCTTTTGGACTCAGAGTATAGGCTACACCACTGGTATTAATCATCGATCTCTGACTGCCCCACGCTCGCTCGCAAGGGTTTGAGAATGGAAGACTTGAGATGGAAGAGACAGTGGCTGATGTGTCTGGTTCGGTTGGGGGACCAATAACCTATTGATCAATCACCACGCGCTCGCCTGATTGCGACCGCGTGAGATTTTTTCGCTCGCGCACTGACAGAACAATCCTGAAAAAAAAAGGACCATTTCGGTCCCAGTCTGCAGCCGGTGGAAGGAGGTTTGAACGCTTCTGCATTTACACATCAATGTACGTATATTTGGTGATGCAGAAAGTGTAAATGAGGGTCTGTGTGCATTTTTAGGAATGTGCAGTAGAGGTTAGGCGTGTGTGTGTGTGTGTGTGTGTGTGTGTGTGTGTGTGTGTGAGTGGAGGGGGGGATCTCCTGTGTTTTTTTGGTGCAATATAGATAGAGATAGATAGATATATACTTTATTTATGGCAGAATCAATAACTTCTTTTAAATCACTTCTTAAAACCCACTTTTATAGAACTGCTTTTAAGTGATGTCGTCCTTTTATGTGTTTTATTTTAATTGCCTATTTGTTTGGTTTTAGTTGTATTCAATGCTTTTTATGGTATGGTCTTTTTTGTTTGCCGCCATTTGTGAGTGTGTGTGTGTGTGTGTGTGTGGGGGGGGGGGTGTCTCCTGTGAGCAGATTGTTTGGTGTCCACAGCGGGACACGGGAAGCGCTGTGACAGACAGACTGGAATACCAGGTGAAGAGAGCCATTAATGAAATGTAATCACAGAGTCTGGTTGGCAGTGACAGTCGGAGCGTAGGAACGGGAGCTGGTGATGGAAATAGAGGTTTGGGTTGCATGTGTGTGTGTGTGTGTGTGTGTGTGTGTGTGTGTCGAGAGAGAGAGACTTCAAGTGAAATGCTCCACCACCCATGGAACTAATTTAAAGTCCTCGTTTAGAGGCTGTCACACGGAGGGCTCTGACGACCACTGATCTCTGCACATTTACCGGCACAGGCAGCTGTCGCCGGGCTGACAGACAGGCCCGGCCGCTGACTGATTACACACCGGGCCGGACTGAACTGTGATCCGGTGAACTTTATTTTCTCTGGCAGGCCCAACGTGCGGCGCATGCCTCAGCTCGGGTCGCCTCGGATGCACTCCCCCCCCCCCCCCCCCCCCGCCTTCGTCTCCTCCATTATCACCCCCCGCGTCCGTGTGAATAATCCCTGAGAGGTTATGATTTATTGAATTTGATGATGGAGATCCTGGAACACCTTTTTTTGAAATTGAAAAAAAATAAACACTTAGAAGCAGACGAGCTGCGCTTCGCGCTCTTCTTCCGGAGCCGGGGCTGCTGCGTGCCGGTATTATCACTATTAATATAATCGTTCTGACTGAAAACTGGCTATTATATATTAAAAACCGCACTTATCCTAAAGTGTGCATATTTTATTCCACTATCTAGACCTCTGAGTATTTAATAGGATTCAATTTTGACGGAAATCATGTGTCAGGAAATTGCAAATGAAAGAATAGTGCCAATCCCCTCACCTGCTGTGTGGAGGAGACCGTAAGAAGGCGGCTTTAAAAGATACTCAGGCACTATTTAACCACATCCGCTGGGGAAGGAATAATCCCAACTAATTTCAAGATTAATCAGCATTACCTCAAAAATGCACATTTCCCAAGTGGGCCCACATTAGCGGATTCTCTAAAATCGTTGATTTGATTTCACCGAGGCATCCCTCTGAGCCTGACACAGTAAAAACACCAGATGGAAATTGGAGCAATAACAACAGGGAATGCAATACAATAAAATAAAAAGTCTTCATAATTACACACTTCAGGTTTTTAGACGTCCTGGTTGTTCTAAACTTTAAATGCATGTGTGCCTCGACAAATATTTGTGTGTACCTGCCTGGAGTCATCCGAGAGCCGTTACCTGAACGACGCAGTTGAGCTTTTGAATTAAAATAATATTGCAAGTAGACTTTTGAAAGCAGTTTTGACATGAATGTGCAACCCAGAACATATTTCCCCATGTAGCAGTTGTGTTTTTTAAGTGATTCATAGACATCAATGAGAGGTATCTTGAAGTCTAATGCAGGTTTTTCAACATATACAATTACATGTTGCGTTGCATACATACATGTTGAACACTTTTAATCGTAAGGGACTGAAACAGAGTATTTACCAAGCAAAACACTATCTGAGTGGGGAATCAAGAGTCACACTCATTGCCCTGTGGCCATGGCAGCATGTTTTAAAGGAGACATATTATGCCCATTTTTCCACAAATGGTTGATGTGGTTCCTTGGGGTCTTAATGTAATGTTTGTAACATATTTTGGTCAAAATACCACAAGAGTCATTTCAAACAGCCTTTTTACCCTGTCAGAAACACCTCCCCACAGATTGACCTGTTCTGAGTGGGCGAGGTGCTCCGGGTTGCCAGGTTGGAGATGGTGAAGTATCTTACCAAAGGCTCAAAATGGTTGTATTATTTGGAGGGTAATTATCGAGTATCTGGCAACCCTGAGATCGGTCGACCAATGACTGTCCTCTATACCGCCAGAGCTCGCGCAAGAAGGTGGAATGTAAGGGAGATACCATTTCCAAAACGTGTAAGGGGTAAAAACTAGTTGGTGAAAACCCAGAGAAACACAAATATCCCACGAAGCAAAATCCTGGACGTTTTTGGAATCTCTGCTGGACGCATTTTTTAGGTCTCAAAAAGAGGACATGTCCGGGGAAAACCGGACATCTGGTCCCCCTGACTTATGGCGCCAGGTCAGCGAACCCTCTTTAAACTAGGGGGGTGGAGTGGTGGTGGGGGGCGTTCCAATGCCAACATCTACGTAGACGTTGGTGGTGATCCCATTCGACGCACTCAAGCGTATCGTTTCTGACATAGAGGAACCACAACAAGCCGCTTGAGTTGTTTTTTTCCAGCGTTTTTGTGTTGGGAGACATGCCAGATACCCAAATTAACGTATAGAAGCACTAAAAAAGTGAAATTTTCATAATGTGTCCCCTTTAAAGCAAAGTGACTGGCACTGTTGATATTATACGTTTTGGTTTCATTATTTCTAAATCCTGATTTGTGCTCAGAAGCATGTGACATCATCTTTGCTCGCCCACAGGCGGGGTAAAGCTAACAGAAAGCTAATCCGTCAATTAACATAGACACACATTTTACAATTTACAAAAACAAATGAATCGCTCGAGTATGTTTTCAAGCATAAAATATCAAACATCTGATTCCAACTTCTTAAATGTGAGACTTTTCTACGTCTTATTTTATATTGTGTTTAAATGTGTCCACACAAAGCAAGACGTATGACCTCTAACCTTGGATGCTAGGACATTGTAATTGACATTTCACATTAAAGATGTATTTATTTTTTTAAACAGATGAATCAACAGGAAAAATAGTTTTTAATTGCAGATAATTAATTTGCGAAAAACCCAATAGTTCCTTTATTTTGAGCAGCAAAAGATGTATTCCTTAACTCGGCAGAGGCTCTGTGAAACCGTTGAACATGCTGGCATATAAAAACAAATCCTCTATATATTTCTACTTACGTGAGGTCAAAAACAAATACAAAAGCCGGTTTGTCATCTGTCACTGTGGGAAGGGGGGGGGGGGCGCTGACATCTCTCTCTGCCTGCAAAAAGAAAGCCATCAAATAAGAATTCCAGCCTGTCTACCTGCAAATCTCCCTCCATCTGCGGATTAGATTTAAGTCCTCCAAAATCTTGGGCTGGTGCTACATCAGAGGATGTGCGGTGCCGGGTGAAGTTAGGTAACTCATTAAGACCTCACTGCTCTCTCCTGGGTTGGTAACTCATCCCTCCAAACTTGCAGCCTTTGAGCAAATAAAGCCATATAAGAGAGTTGAAATATAAGACACCCGCAAACTCGGTAAAAACTTTCTGATCGAACACAGCTTGAATTCAACTCGAGGGCAGCCCATTTAAACTGCGTCATTAAGCATCATTACACCCATTGTTCTGCTTTCTAATCAGCGGCGTTATTCCCACCCTGCGCTGTATAGATTAACAGTCAAACTAGAAATAATAGCGCACTGTAACGGTAATCTTTTTAATTACGAGCTGTAAATTAAATCGCCCGGGTCTTCGGGCAAATTAGTGAAAAAAATGTCTACACGTCTGCGTGAGAACTGCGAGACGGCTTGTTGTGTTACTCTCCGGATTCCCGTTGAAGCTTCATTCATTAAAGTTCCTTTTTTTCTTCCTGTCGCGCATGTCAACACGGAGGCTCATCTGCGTCTGCCTTTCTCTTCTAATAAGTGGGCCGTCCTTCAGGAGGATCCCACTCTGAGGCTTCCATTACCCGTCCATAGCACGCGGCGCCTTAGAACAACACGGCTGTGATTGGCATTCTGCATCAGCGATCCGCCTCCCAAGCTCCTTTTTTTTCTCCCCCCCCCCCTCTTCTATTGTCATTCAGCAGCAGCGCTGGGCTGCAATGTTCTCCCTCACTCTCTCTGAAATGCCATGACAACGCGCGCCGGAAAAAGCCTGACGAAGCCCGAAGGCCTCCTCAGTCACGGGGGGGGGGGGGGCTCCGCGCGCCTCTGCAGATGACGGCACTGTTTCATTTATTTTCATGACGGGAAAACAAAAAGGCGAGATTGAACAGGGGGGGGTGGCTAAAACGCACCGGAGAGAGACTGACCCCCACACGCCTTCAGATTCTGTGCTTTGCAGACCGGAAATTGATGGAGATATTTCAGTGTTGGTTTTTTTTTTTACATTACACGTCATTTAGCTGACGCTCGTGTTACACTCACACACACCGTGGACACGGCTACAGCGACACGGACCAATCAGGGTTCAAGGACACATCGACTCGGGCGGGAATTGAACCGCCAATCCCCTGATTGAAAGACTATAATCACCGTCGCCCCGGTAATCGTTTAAAAAGTGGCTTCGGCTTTGGGTACCGTAATAACGTTGGCGCTTGAAGCTCCATTTTTATATGCTAAACATGCAGAACTTCATAATCCAGATCACAAAAGCTAATTTATTGTAATCCTACTGATTCTACAACGTATATTCACGGTTAACCGCTGTCATTTCAGGAAATACACTCATTTGCTTTATTGCCGAGCGTAAGATGAGAAGATCGACACCGATCTCATGTGACGTCACATTTAGGTCGGATAAAATAAAATAAAAAATCCACCCATTTTATTTTTTTATTGTCGTACTGCATAGTTTAATTTCGAGAAAAAAAAACGCATTACCTTTTTTATTAAAGTGCTAACAAGGAGATAAAGTTGGTGTTGGCAGCCGGCTCTCCTTTGGAAGCCCTCAGCCTTGGTTCATCAATGCCCACTTCTTTATGCTTTGAAAGTGCTGCATCTGCCAGATCATCACAGGAAGCGTGCCGAAGAGGCCTCTCCCGTCCCCGAGATCCCTCGCTGCTTTAATGCCTCATTAGACCTGCAGCCAATAAGGCGCAAAGAGAGGTGGAGGGATTACTGATGCCACATATCTGAGTGTACGCGGATGAAACCGCGTCGTGCATCCGCTCTTCTTATCCGCGGTGGTGGCTGGATTGTGTATTTTTTTTTATTTCTGTGATGAAAAATCTGTGACCTTTCCGTTTTTGTAGTTTTTTTATTCGCCGTATCAAAGCTCCCTTTGAAGGAATACATGACGGAGAACTTGGCCGATGGTTTTCGCAGGTGAAATATGCAATCGGCTTAAACGACGATGTCAAATATCCCTCAAATCGTCTCATTTGCATACGCGTTAAGATTCTGTAAAAGGCTAATTGCTGCTTTTATTCGCCCTGTATGAAGAAAATCTTGAGCGGAATTATTTAGCATTAGTTACGAGCGCAATTAGCGGAGGATCTACGTGACGAGTGTCATTTATTACGCGCCTCTAATCATCTGTTCTGCCCTCACACGGCTCGTATCTCATTCACTCAAGTTCCACTGCGCCACAAAAAAAAAAACGTCCATTTTATAGGACGATAAAAACTAACCCGAGTGAGATAAAAGAAGGGAGTGGAGGAAAGAGATGAGAGGGGGGGGGGGGGCAGAGGATGTCTCAGTGTTACTGTAGATAATCTGAAGGGGATATGATTGTGGATTTGCTTTTAGCCAACGCACCCTCTGCCTCAACCTTGCCCGGAGCGAGCGCGGAGTCGGGGCGGCGTGCCTGAGGCCTGGCCGTGTCTGAGTGATTAGATAAAGCAGGAGAGGCCAAGCGGTGGGAAGCCACCGCCAAGTTTACGCCGCACTGACCACTCCGAGAGCCGAGCGTCACGTAGCCGTGCGATTTTATTCATTCGTAAAAAAAACGCTTTGAAGGAGGTAAACACTGCGGGCGACCCGTGTTTGATTTTGTGTAAACATTTGGGGTGTATTAATTCTCCTAAACATTCTCGCTCGTTCGGGCCTCTTGTCGCACCTCAACTATGAGCTATGACAGCACAGCTGGCCGGGGGACACTGTTGTATATTTCATGCTGCGCAAGTGCGGCTTTTTTTTTCTCTTCCCTGCTTTATGGTAATGAGATTCACTGAAGTGTCAAATACTGCTCTGGGCATTTTCCCATCTCCCCCGCTCGGGTCAGAAGAGACCGATGCTTCGACAGTTGCAGATGTTGCCGTATCATGTGTGACATGACGGCAAGGTTTTTTTTGAAAGCGCTGCGACAAAAACAGCGTGGCCTTTTTTCTTTTCTCCCTATACACAAACAGGATGTCCTTTGAAGACCCGACTGCAACGCAATCAGAAAAACATCATGTGAGATGTGGATCCATTGCACCCGTGTTGAATATCTTTCCGTTAAATAAAAAAAAAAACAGGTGGAGACATGCGTTGTTAAAATTGGTGGGAAAAAATTTAAAAAACAGTAATTTGTTGTGAGCAACGTTTTATATTCCCGAGAGCCCAGACGAGAGGTTTTAATGAGATTCACACTGCAGCAAACCAGCAGTTCTGGACCTCGGAGTTGGAAGAGGAAGCTGAGAGGATTCGTGATAGCCGGATTCCTGTCTGCCCTATCAGATGGTTTAATTTCAAACGTTTAAAGGCAGTCACGTGACCAATTTCATTGGATGAATCTATAGCGAGAGGAAATCTCTGCGCATGTGCTGCGTCAAACCCAGATGTCTGAAAACTCCTGTGTCTCACGCAAACACTGGTGGTCAAGATGTGTCAGGAATGAAGAATGTGAAGTTTTATCTTTGATGCAACTCACTCACCCTGTTTACATGCATTCGAATAACTGGCTTAGTCGGACTGAAATCGAATTATCCGTTTCATGTAAACACCTTTGTTCGACTATGTGCGGTCCGACTACGATCCGATTAACGCCCCTGGATAACTCGATCCGATCCGGTTGATAATCCGACTATCGCGGCATGTAACGGTGAATTGGATTAGGAACCGGACTTTGCGTCTTTGCGCATGCGCACGCAAGCGGAAATGGTTGTATCACCACGAGTTGTAATGAAAACAGCTCCACCTGTCGTATCGGAGGTGACATGCTTTCGGCCAATGATTCGAATTACTCACTGCCATGTATATTGGGATAATAGCAGATCCCCAAAAGATAGCATAGTCCGACTAAAGCAAGATTCGAATGATACCATCATGTAAACACAGTGACTAACTCAGACAACGGCAAATAGTGATATGAGTCTACGGTTGGTTTATTGTGAATACATGAATGAAGGGATGATTGTCGTCCGGAACGAGAAGGGTAGAAGGTGTCGTGAAGAGCGGGGTTGGACGGGTGCGATTTGGAGTCCGCTGGCGTCAGGTGGCTAGAGAGAACGGCGGGGGGTGGAGACTCGGGGGGTGGAGATTCGTGGGGGGGGGGGGGGGGCGGTCTCTTCTAAAGATCTGGTGGTGAAGAGTCCCCCCGTTGTTCCTGAAAGGAGAGAAATGGGAAGACAAGAACGGGGTCAGGAGGGAGGGATGGAGGAGCCGAGACGAAGAGGGAGTGAACAGGTTCGACATGTTTAAGTACCGAGGGCTCGGATGACTGGCTGAGAAAGGGGCGTGGCCTTCCTTCCCGAACTATGTTTATAAAACAGCATTAATGTCTCCAATGTCTCCTTCCTCCTCGTTTTTTTTCCGACGTAGATTAATAAAACCGTGGATGACGATGTGACTTATCTCTCTGGAAGAAAATAATTGACTGTGGATCCAAACCACATGAAGCGTAAAAGGCGCAGTGTGATGACAATTGTGTTAAAACATTTGTTCCGCAGATGCACAGCCGTTTCTCAGCTAATTGACAAGTTAGAATGATAGAAAGTTATTTCTCTGAACTCCAGCCAAAGTGCTTCCGCGCTCCGATGCCCACAGGACAAGCGCCATCTGCAGAGCGTTCCATAAACGTTTTTGGCGATCTCATTTTTAGACAAATGTGTTCTTGATGAGCGGGTTTTGTTTCATTATCTGGCTTAATGAGTCAAAGGTTTTGTCCCACAGCTTTATTGACGCGTCGCTCGGGTTCTAGGTAGCAGGTCCTGCTTTGAAGTGAGAAATATATGAATTATTATATGGCTGTGTGGCCTTCTGTGAGTGTGATTGATGGCTTTGTGAGGGTTTTACATCGTCTGGTTATGGAGTGGAGGTCTTTTCTCATAAAGTGAAAGAAATAAGCCGTATAGAAACCCAAGCCTTTCCAATCCCCGGTCCTCTATGTCGCAAATGCGTCCCCTCGGATTATGTTCCTCTCAGGTAGCTATTCTTTTTAATCCCCTTACCTTGCTCCCTGGCAGATGTTTGCTTAATTTCGGCTTGCACGCAAGTAATTTATTTCCTGTAGAGGCAATAATAGCACAGAGCAGGTAAACAACAGCCTTTTGGTGAAATGGTAAACATCTATTGAGTATTGCAATAAGAAATCTCTCTCTCTCTTTCTCACTATATATAGATAGATATATATAGATATATATATCTATATATATCTATATATATCTATCTATATCTATATACATATATATATATAAATATATATATATATATATATATATATATATATATATAGATATATATATCCATATATATATATCTCTATATCTCTTGCTATATATAAATATATATATATATATATATATATATATATATATATATATATATATATATATATATCCATATATACATATATATCTCTAGCACCAATAAAAAGAAGAATTACTGTTACAGTTTAAGTGTATTTTCCTACCGATGCTCTTTAAACTAATAAAAAAAGAAGCTTTTACCATGTATGTAATCGACATTGCGATGACCCCTATATTATGTAGCCCTATAAAACGTCTGTGTGGCCGTGTATGTTTGTCCCTGCGTGGCATTGGGCCCCCGTCGGCCCCCATGGGACCCATACCGCGGACAGCGCTCCCTCTACTCCACAGATGGAGTTTGCAATGGATACCTCCAGTGAATAATCTTCTCATTACTTATAATGATGAACTGTGGCATGCAAATATCAATAAGGGACTGTGGTGAAGCAATCCAATTAAGGCCCAAAACCAGAGTCTCATTAGTGCTGAGTCTCTGATAATGCAAATGACACCCTACTTGTAATCAACCATGCATACAAATGATCCGGGCAAATCCACCACTACAGGTGATTCTGCCTACCTGGATGTGATTAAAGAGGCGAGTCATCAGCGCCCTGTTTGGGATTTTATAATACAGATTAGTATTCCCTCCCCACTCCGTTGTGTAGATACAGGGGCCAGAAAATGGTGCCCTGAAGGAAAATATAGTTAAAATACTCATCTGTTATCTGTGGTTTATGAATTTGAGCCGCTGTGAGTCGCTGGTCTGGTGTTTCATGGCTGTCATTGATCTTCTGGCTGCAGACGGATACACACGAGCTAAAGCCACACAGTTGTGTCATCCACTCAAACCTATCGGCAAATAAAAACATAAATATTGGACGACTCCATGCCGATGTTTTTAAGATTCTCCCTCTAATCAATATCAACAGTATGGTAAAGGTTAGGCAGTTATTTATAGTTACTCTAATCTAATATGGTTCTGAATATGGCTGAAGCGATATGTCAATGAAAACGATATGCGATGTGTCATAGAGGGCGTCTATGGGTCAGTGGGTAGCAGGCCCGTCTTTCAATCATGGGCTTGGAGGTTCGATCCCCGCCCTAGTCGATGTGTCCTTGAGCAAGTCCCTTAACCCTGATTTGCTCCCTGTAGCTGCGTCTATGGTGTACAGATGTAACAGGATTGTAAGTCACTTTGGTTAAAAACGTCAGCTAAATGACATTTAATAATGTAATGTAAAACAAGCTGCAGATAAAGAGAGTTGTCTCGGATCCTCAGAATGTGGTGAGATCCATTAAAAAACTAGAATGGGCACTCGGTAAAACGCATACCTTCACACATCACAAGATTGGGCATTGAATTATGATTTTTTTTTTTGCATTAGTTGCATGCCAATTGGATAAAAAATGGACCGTGCTATGGTAAAAAGAAGATGTTGACCCTTCATGACCTTTGACCCGATCAATCCCAAAATCTAATCAAATGGTTCCCGGATAATAACCAATCATCCCACCAAATGTCATGCGATTCAAGAATATTTTGACCTTATCATGACCTTGACCTTTGACCCGATCAATCCCAAAATCTAATCAAATGGTTCCCGGATAATAACCAATCATCCCACTAACTTCCATGCGATTCGGTTTAATACTTTTTGACTTATGCCGAATAACACGCACGCACGCATATAAATACATGGCGATCAAAATATTACCTTCCGCATTTTCAATGCGAAGGTAAATATTGAAATCGAAGTACATTTGGTTCCTAAAAATGGACACACCCATCATGTGTCAATTAACCTCGTAGCTGTAGCTTTTCAGGAGTGACACAAGATGTTGCCACAGATAGGGGAGCGCAGTGTGGCTTCACGACACACTAATAAACACTTGACTCTGTGAATAAAAAAGGCAAACATTATATTATTGGACTTAAACCTTAAAATCTAGAATCGTCCATTTTAGAAGTGACACCTCTGGACTGCTGAGCTTCATTCTCCATTCAGACCGAATTCCCTCCTTAAAGTGCGAGCGGGTTAATACCTGCTGGCTTTAAGGGTCAGCGAGCATGTTCAGCTCGGTGATGACCGGCAGAACAAACACCCCTCCCTCTGAGACGATACGTCTTTTAACGTCTCTAAAGTCTCCGTTGTCTTTTGAAAATGTTAATGAATTATTTATATTTGGGTGGAATAGGAAGGGAGACACGATGCTATAAGAAGGCAATCTGACAGAGGTTACCCCCCCCCCCCCCCCCCCGCCCCCCCGAGGTGTGCGAGCCTGACTGCTGCTCCCTGTGGCCTCTTCACCTGCCTGTGAGGACAATCTGACACGGATTAAATCGCCAGTCAAATGGGGAAAAACAAACAAAACCAGATGTAATATTGTGGATGTGTTAGTAGATGGAGAGAAAATAGAGGAAATAAGAGGACATTTGCCTATCAGTTCATGACTGATTCCTTCTCCCCAAGCACTTAGACACGGGTATCTTCTCAAACGCGTTGGATTTCGTCACGTCCCGTGTGGCAATGCAAGCTTGTGTAAGATCTCCGAGATTTGGCATGAGTGGAATTAAAGAGTTGTTCTGCTAACAGCCAATGGGAGTTCGGCTCTGGTGGGAGGGAAATACAATGCATATATTTCACAAACTTCCCACTCAGAGATTGACAAATCCTAAACCAAGAAGGCGGATCACATCACTCCAGCTCTGAGGTCCTGCTGCTTATAAAGCCCTGAATGGCTCAGCGCCTGAATACATTTGTGTTCTGTTACTACCTTGTGAACCATCCATGGCCCTGCTGATGCCCCGCCCACTCCTCCTCTCTACCTCCATCTGAATGATGGATCATGGAGGTCTGGATCGTGGGCCATGCCTACTACCAACTATTCATATACTCTGTCATTGAATGTGTTGTAACTCTAATCTGTCTACATCTATTTCTCTGTCCATCCTGGAGAGGGATCCTCCTCTGTTGCTCTACTGAAGGTTTCTGAAGATTTTTTTTATGTTTGTTGGGAGTTTTTCCTGATCCGATGTGAGGTCAAAGGTCAGGGATGTCGTATGTGTACAGATTGTAAAACCCTCTGAGGAACATTTGTAATTTGTGATAATGGGCTATACAAAAAAACTGAATTGAATTGAATCCCGACCACTCAGGTCGTCAGGGACCGGTCGACTTCCTGTTCCCCGAGTCAGAACTCAACATGGAGAAGCAGCGTTTAGTTGTTCTGCTTTACAAATCGAGAACAAAGTTAGGGTGACCAGACGTCCGGTTTTCCCCAGACGTGACCTAAAAAATGCGTCCGGCAGGGATTCCAAAAACGTCTGGGATTTTGCTTCGTCGGATATTTGTGTTTCTCTGGGTCTTTCACAAACTAGTTATTACACCCTTACACGTTTTGGAAATGGTATCTTCCCTACGTTTCACCTTCTTGCGTGAGCTCTGAATGAACTGTCATTGGTCAACCGATCTCAGTGTTGCCAGATACACGAAAATGATCCTTTTAAGCATGTATATCACAAAACCCTGACCCACAGAGATCCTCAGAGACATTCAGCTCCTTTAAATCCAGATTGAAGACTCTTTTGATGATTTTCATGTTTTTTTTTGTGAAGCCCTTTGAATCGCCTGGTTGTGGCGCTTCACAAGTAAACATGGGGAAGAAAACATGCTCACTAGAAGAAGTTGTATTTCTTTTCTCTTTGGCCTGTTAACTTCCACATTCACACCTGTGCCTCGACTCACAGCCCCGGTGTATAATTGGGATCAAACACAAGTTTGAAGGAGCACAACTGTTTGAGGAATGACACGGCGGTAATAGCGCTCCGTGTGTTGCACCATTACAGCAATTTTCGAAAGCACTTCAGATTGGTAGCACTTCACATTATAGCTACCTTCTTTCATAACTACAGAAGCACCATCTGCTTAGACATCAGCGGAGCGTTTAGCAAAGAAAATGATTCGGCTTCACACGCCCTCTTGTTACATGCACCTTCACATCCATATCCATCCAGCGCTAACAAAACGCTGACTGGTGAGATTCACTGAAAGTTGCATGCTGAGGTATCGTATCTTTTATATCATTCTGCGTAAATAAGCTGATTTCTTTATTTATATTTTAAGCTAGGTGTTGAATAACATCAAAAGTAAGATATTATACTTCCTTCATGTTACCTCCCTGTTTCCTTTAGTAGTCAAGCTAATATCAGCTACTTCTGAAGCTCAAATTATTTAGGCCACATTTACACATAGTATTTATAGAAACGAATATTTCTGCCCCTCCGTTTCCAAAAATAACGTTGAACACACACGGTTGTTTTCAAAAAAGTTTCTGTTTATATGAACCCGCATAAATACGCCGTCCGTATAGGTCCCATAGGACGCTCACATGGCGTGAACCATTTTTAGTGGCATACTGTGACGTTCGACAACCTAAATCTCTGTTTGAACTCGTTCACACGCAAACACAAAAACAGAGTTTTCAGAAATCTCCACTTTGGCCGCAGTTTTTAGAAATGATCGTTTTCCGTGATAAAACCTCAGTTTTTGTTTAATGAAAGGCCAAAACCTATGAAAATATACGCATTTTCCCATCGTGTAAACGGGGTCTCAGTATCCACATCAAATATTGTGTCTTTTTTTAAGAATTACAATACAATTACATATTTCTGATCTGCAGGAACTAAAATGCTGTAATCAAGAAAAGGTTCCACAATTAATTATTGATATTAGGTGTTGGACAAAGTCTTTCCATTAAAGAATTATAGACTGTGTTACGATATCATGGCGTATAATGTCTATGACTATAGAACATAGTCGCTCTCACTTTAAATCAGGAGGTAGCAAGTAAGACAAAAGAATTTAGCTGAGGTATTTTTTGGTTGTCGCATTTATTTAGAGACAAACAGCCAACACGTTGAACCGCCACGTTCACAACATCGCGTGTAATGTCGTCGCTAACTTCGTAATCGCTCTCTCGTGTAAAAATACTGTCCGTGAATTACACCAAAGCGCTTCCCGATCGAGACGTATTCACCGGAGAGAGGATCTGGGTGTTAACGTCAGCGCTTGTATTCAGAACTAGGGGATGTGACACAGTGGGTGTAACAGCCATCACCTTGTTACTGCTGTAAGTGCTACTTAGCTACGACATTGCGGCAGGAAAACACGCCGTGTCAACCGCCCGTGACATTTCTGCTGCCGTTTGCTCGTATTCTGGGTGTTTTCGAAAGTCCAAACAAAAAGACCCTCCCAGTTCTTGAAAAGCTACATTAAATATCGGCGTTTCTAACGACCCATCCACGTCACTTATGGAGTGATCCATAGCTCGACGTCCGAGCTGTGCTTAGCTACCGTTACCTAAGGTATGATTTGGACAATTGCCGTTCGGTTGAGGGGTTTAGTGAACGGTCGATTGAGAATAATAGCCCCATTTTGTCATACAATTTTCACTTTGTGCTATGATATTTTGTTCGCCCCCTTCTCCTCCCTTCCTCTTTGGCTCTGTGGATATTCTGTGAATCCATTCATATGGTTACTAGTCTTGGGAGGGTTTAATATAACGGCGCCGTCGCTGCAATCTAACTGTTATAGGTGGGCACCCGTAGAGGAGGCCATCTTTCACCGAGCCCTCCAGATCAGTCGGCTTACACTCATTAATATGATAGTAGGCTGACACTGAAAAGCTTTGAGCTGCCACGAAGAAAATCCAATTATGATCTTTGATTCCTCTCCAGAAACAGATTACCTATCTCACTAATGACATTTTCCTTCCCATTCATGCCCTCTGTAAATGAGACGATTGAGAGACTGCGTGGGTGTTCCAAATGCGCAGGGATGATGATGACTATCTATCCCTTACAGGTCTATCGGATGGACAGCTCGCATTATGCTTAAATGCTTTTCCCAGCTGCACGAGATGAATTTTATAAGGATTATTCCAACCTCTTCGTATACTATGAGAGAGCAAGTAGTAAAGATGTATCTCTCTCTCTATCTCTCTCTCTCTCTCTCTTCCCCTTTGCAGGTATTTCAGTCCTAATGAATTAAAGGCAGCCTGACAACAAGACAGATTTCTATTTACCAGAGGGCCCGTCACCGGCTGCAGCAGATGGGGACAGAGTTCGTCGGTTCCGTGGAGGTAGAGACACAATTAGTTAAAAGAAAGAGCAGGAGTTTTGGCTCGCAGCATATTGTACCCACTCCCCGAAAACATATTTAATAGCGTGCTACTGTTGCAACAATGATTAGTTTTTTTCCTCGTTGTCAGCAATTTGAAGATGTTCACTCTCGTTTTAAGTGATTCGTAAATCATGATCATACAGCTTACTCCAGCATTTATGACTTTCAAAACCCTGAGGGCATCACAGTGATAATTAGCGCCTGGAAAGCTGTCTTTACGCTCATCAAATTGCGAGTTTAATAATAAATTGTGGCATTTTGTTTATTAACCGTGCTGCGTAAAACCATTTTCATTAAACCAGTTGCATCAAACCAGTCACAGGCGGAACCAAACTACTCCCTCTCCGGGTCGTCGTTAAAGTCAATTTTGACAGGTAACATCTGTAGGGAAGCTGGATTAAAAAAAATATTAATAATAATAATGAAACCTGCGAATACTGAACTTTCAGGATTTCAACCCCAAAAAAAGTTTTCTTTCCGTCTTGTGGGATTTCATGTCTTGTCACGCGATGTTGCCGAAGGATAGCATGTCAGTCACTGTGCAAGACAACAAAGTAGAAGTACAGCACCTGCACAAATATTACTGCCAGCGTACCTCTGATACTACCTCCAAAACTCTGACAACATCTCTGGCTCTGAGGCGGACTCCTCGCTGCCAAACATTAGAGCTCCACACCTGAGGACCAGTGAGCAGCCGCCACACAAGCCCCAACAGAACCAGCTGAGCTTCACTCTGCGGTTGTGTTTGAAAAAAGATGAAACAGAAATGCAAACATTCTTGTTATCTTCCAAGAGATTCACATTCGATTATATGCGTATAAACACAAGAGTTAATGCGTGCCTCTGCTCAGACCTTAAATAAATATCACCCTGTTTCACCTTTTATTTTTCGGAGCTTCCCGTGAGTCAGCAGTTTTCCAAAGAACGAAGTAAAAAAAGACGGCGTGCACGTTGGGGATTCGAGGAGAGGAGCAGGCCGATGGGCAGATGTCGGATGGATGGACGGAGGAAGGCATGGTTGACTCCTCTTTTCTTCCCAGTCTTTGAATGATCAGAATCTTCATTGAAATTCGGGAACGTACATGACCGGGTATAGTTAGCATGTCTCCAAGGTTAACATTTTTGATGCAAGACTGAGGGATTCACAGAAGTGCTCCTTTGAAGTTTCTTGTTGGAGTCAGAAGGGAGGCTGCGAAGCTGTTGAAGACTGTCTGCGATATTGACATTAAAACTGAACACATAGAATGATGCCAATTGAAATTTCATAGTGTTCCCTTCGGGAAGCTGGGGAGTTGGGTATGCCAGTGTGAGATGAATAATGAAACCTCCCTCGCTTTGCTCATTTTTTATTTAAAGTGGAACTCTCCTTTGTTGCTCCCCGAAGCTGCGCTGGAGCCGTCGTGCACAGGTGCAGAGACGAAAAGAAAAGAGTCAAGTTCTCATTTTATGTGTGCGTGAAATTGGGCATGAAGGTTAAATGACTATGACTCGTCTGTTTTTACCGATTGACAGAACACCGCTGGCTTTCACTACTTTGTGTCTTCACATGGCAAATGTGTTTCCTCCGGGAAAAACAACGATACCTCGGGGTATCATTAAGTCGTATCATTGAAGACACACGTGCACAAAATATGCCCCCCCCCCCCCCCCCCCCCCCCCACCATCGTCTTGCATATATACAAAACACAACTCGTGTGTTTCCCCATTTCCTCACACGCTGCGAGTTTAGCCCCGGGGGATTAAATAGGTGGGATGTCATTTAAGTTACCTGCAATACAGCTGTGTAGAACATCTGGCCAATCAAAGGATGGCAACTCGACTGTAAAATGCTGCGTCCATTCCCACCCGGGATCAGACTTTGCAGAAGGCAAAGTGGCCAAATATAAATGATGTAAGAGCTTAAGGATATATAAAGCCTGAATGCTTAATCTGAACATCAGCAGATATCGATGGTCAGTAAAACTTTATGTCTGGCTATGACGGTTAAACCGTCTAATTAATCTGTGTAATAAATCTGGATAAAGTAGCACGATTGTTTGTTTGTTCATCCATCTGTGAGCAATAGTTGTGGCTCAATGAGTTCCGACAGACGTATACTCAACTCGACAACTTTTTAAACAATCTGTTGTCAGAGATACCTTTCCTGCCGACTCTCCTCTCATCCACGCTCCTCCGTCTCCTTGACGATGCATCGTTTGGTAGCGTCACATGTAGCGCGGCCTCCGGGGACACCGTGCCAACCTCTGAATCATCGCCCGCGTCCCGAAAGGTCAATATGAGGCCACGGCGGAGCGCTGTGGACGGGAGAAACGGGAGAAAAACTGCCCGGGCGGCGTATTGGATTTTGATTTAAGTAAACAAAGAGGCTGACCTGCTCCCGAAAGAGTAACTGTAACTGTAATCTTTGGGCTTTGGGTCGAGGGGCAAGAGGGCTGTTTTTGTCTCCCATTAGGAGTCTCTGAAGTATTTGATGGTTGGGGAGATGCATGCGTGCTGCCAAAAAAATTAGAAAGAATATCTCTGCAGGCCCGACTGTCATAAAGAAGAATTATTCCCTTCAGCCTTATCGATGGGAATTAAATCGATCATCCGGTGCAGACCTACTTCTGTGCACAGCGTTACATCACGAGTCACTTACTTTTCATTCCGTTGAAAAATAAGTTATCTCCAACAAAAGGGAGCAGGGGGGCTTGCACACTCTAGAAAAGTTAGTATTAATTGCCATGGCCTCGTTCGTGAGGTTTTCTCGCACTCTAAAACCCTCCGAGAGGGAAATTTATCCACCTGTGAGACTGTAGAATCAGTAAGTAATTAGCAATTACATCTACAATCACCCATGTTAATTCACTTAGGAGGAGGTCGGCGTAATTCATTCTCATTTTCAGAAACTAGGACCGACATTAAATAAATGCTCCTAAAATAAGTGGCATTTAAGAAGCAGAGTGTTCCACCCACAGGGGCAGCTGAAGTTACTTCTGTAACGTTGTTATTCTCTCATTCAGTCCCTGTATACACACAAAATATCTTTCACACACACGCACACTCACTCACACACGCACGCACATGACGTGGTCACTCATCCCGCCCCCACACCTCAAGCCTGTGTTACATCAACACACACTACATTGCACATGCACTTTTGCACTCCTGTCCTGTTTTTGTTTGTATGTAGTACTTATTGTGATTGCATTGTGGTACTTATTGTGATTGTGCAGTACCTTTTGTGTTTTTTTATGTTCACTATGTTCTGTATGCACCTTATACACCAAAACAAATTCCAGGTAGGTGTAAACCTACTTGGGAATAAATACCATTCTGATTCTGATTCTGACACGCACACACACACACACACACACACGAACACACACACCGTGTTTGAGTCTTCAGCTCTGTCGGGCTCCAAATCTAACATCTCATGAGAAAGCAGGTCTACTCTCTGTCTAAAACACATGTTGTGAGGTCAATTCAGTAATCTGACACTTCAAAATACCTGCGATTTATAGAATATTTAATGCAATTTTTTATCACAAACACATTTTTACTCAGTTTGCATTTAAACTTCACCATTGTCTCATATCCGGTTAAAATCCGGATGAGATGTAATCCACTTTTTATTCACACTTAGCCACATACTGTGTGCGTGGCGTCCCCGTTGGGCTGATCATAAATATGATTGCGATCCGTCGTTGTTTTTTTTCCCGGCTGAATGCAAATCACCTCGTGCAGTCGAGCCGTTTAGTTCCAACAACGAAAGCTTTTCTCGCCAGCCGACAACACAAATACACAGAGGAGTCATGTTTACTACGGGAGAGACAATAGCATTGTTGTCTTCACAGGCCCTCGCCCGCGCGCCCACTCCTCACCCTCACCGATCGCTCAGCCGCCAAACTGATCGGGGATCAGGCGAACGACGGCGCCGCCGCGTCTTCTGCTTTTGTCTCTTTTTCCCCGTCGCTGTAACGAGACGGAGAATGGCGGCTAATTTACGTGTAATTTAGACCGCCGTTATCACGCGGGGACCGACCCTGCAGAGGTTACCTCCACAGGATAGTTTTTGAGCTGTGAGATTTCATTTTTTGATTAATTTACATGTATCTTTTTCTATGCTTTTTTTTTATATATATATATTTTTATTTTAAGGCAAGTACACAACGAGATAGTGCAATTGTGATACATTTAGCTTTTTTCTTTTTCAACCAACAACCTCTTAATTGAGGATACACAAAACAAAACAAAAACTAAACTAAACTAAACTAAATCTAATGGAAAAAAACAACAACAAAAAATGAATACAAAATTAGTAAATGAAAAGTAATATAGAATCAACGATGCATGATAGCTGCTCGCGATAGCTGCTCGCATCCTGGAGGTCAAGCACAGGCTCGGAAGTGTGTGTGTGTGTGTGTGTGTGTGTGGGGGGGGGGGGGGGCGTAAATGGGGTCCGAGAACATCTGAAAAATAATTGCGTCCTTTCAACGATGCGCTGACACTGTTTTTAAATCAATTCACGAAAATATCTTTGATATATAATTCATCATTTTCCCGTCTGATGCAAACAGGACGTCAGGGGGACTGTTTACCCATTTAATATAAAGCGTGGCCCTTTAACAGGAAAACAAGCTTTCAGGGTCAATGTGCTAATCCGTGAGATGTAAATATATATTCACGTACCGCAACTGATATGCATAGAGAGTGGCACACAACCTTCAGACTGTCTCGAATAAAAAAAAATCTGTGGAGGAAACACAACATACTGATGTCTTTTCTGCGGTCGAACGCAATTGTAACAAGCAATTAAAAAAACATTTCAGAGAAAAAGGAGACGGCACACGATCCATCACAGTGTTCAGATGCCCTATCAAGAGATTGCTTGATGAGTTGCCCTGCCTAATATGGTTAACATGGTAATTCTTCAGATTTTAACGATTCATTTCCTGTCTGTGGACACTCCTTTTTCTAAATGGGAGAGCCAGCCACATTGATTGCACCAAAATAGGACTCTTGTTGTTCTTGCGAGCGCGGTAAATCTGGTGGGAAGAAAATGTGCTCGGTGCCACAAAATCTAAACTCCATTTTTTTTATCCGCAGTCATTATATGAGATGTGCAAATTCTGTTTATGTCTGGTCAGTGGGCATAAATATTTGAAGCCTGTGCAGTTGTCATTTACACGCCACACAAATCCCGTGAATTTTTTTCCCATCTGCATCCGCAGATAAACAAGAAATCCAATCCCGAGGCTTCGCTGCTTAAGCCCGGAGTTCAATTCCAGCTGACAGATTCAGGGGAGATTTTCTTTTGCAACCTGAACTTTCACCATTAACCGAGAAATGTGAACCAGCAACCCCGGACATGAAGCAAATTGCATGAGTTGCTATCATCAATCTTTATCTGTTGGCGACATGTCTTAGAAACTTAGCAGAGCCAAGGAGCGGGAGTGTGTATCTCAGTCACACAGGTCCCTTCAGAGCGACTCGTGTGGCAGGCCATGAAAGACCCGTGTGAGCTGCTGCAACACACCACACGTACCGTATTGATTTGTTTTTTATCATTCTCTCTTCTCACTTCTCCACTGTTGGCTTTCTCTTATTTATTTACTTTTTTTCACATTTTGTTTCATTGTGAGCTATTTATTTTTGACATTTGTATTTAGTTTTATTGTAAAGTAATATTGATTATTTATTTATGGTCAATTTGACCTCATTCAAGGTTTAACGTCGGTGTTCTTTGAGGTCGATTTGACCCCAGGCTGTTTTTCACTGTGTC
The DNA here is from genome assembly GCA_036178185.1 of Liparis tanakae. Lineage (NCBI taxonomy): Eukaryota > Metazoa > Chordata > Actinopteri > Perciformes > Liparidae > Liparis > Liparis tanakae. Next base: position 5,002,674 of record CM070109.1, on the reverse strand, counting down.
AAACATATAAGAAATATCAACTATTTTATTTATTTAAAGGGCTATTTAGGTGGTCAACAAATAAACATAAAGTACCTCACACTTAAACTTGGGAAACATTATTAATTCTAATAATTCTCTGGAGGTTTTAATTGCTGGGGTCAAATTGACCCAGAGGGTAAAATATGTTAGTAAATGTGATGTAACAGGAGGGTTAAGGAAATGACATTGTTGGAGCTATTTATTTTGACATTTGTATTTAGTTTTATTGTAAAGTAATATTGATTATTCATTGCTTATATGTTAGAGTTGGTTCTTATGATAGTTGTAGTTTAGTTGAATACATTATGATTGTTGTTTAAATATATTTTGTTTTAGGTTCACTGATTGGGTAACACTGGGAACCTGTGGTTATATGTAGATGTGGGTATAGGCACAGGACCAGCATGCACCAGGGTGGCCTATGTCTTTTTTACTTTGTGTAGTGGCCATTTGTCCTAGAAACAAATTATCAAATACAACTATAAATCAAATTGCCATTGACGGACCTTGGGTTTTGGAGTTGACGCAGCCAAAAGAAAGAAATGTCCATTTCCATAAATTATCAGAATAATAACATATGGAAATGGACATTACTTTCTTTCAGCTGCGTCAACTCTGAAAGCCACGGTGCGTCAGTGGCAATTTGATTTATAGTTGTATTTGTATTCTACGGACAAATGGCCACTACAATGGGCTTTCTTTCTTTTTTTCTTCTTTTTTTGACTTTCAATACATTTCTATATCGGATGGAGAGAATTATAATAAATCTTGTATAATCTCATGTGCGTCGTTTAAGCCTACTTTGTGTCAACAATTTTAGACGTGGTTCTTTCATCTCAGGTTTTTTCGAGGGAGAAATAAAGTATAGCTGCCCCTTAAGTAACTGCTTTGAAGAATTACTGCATTTTCTTTTTAATCAATCTGACTTTAAAAACCTTCACAGCTCCCCATAAACTCACTAATGATCTGCTACTGGCTGCTAGTGTTGAGGCTGGCTTTTAATCACTCTTGATCTCATCAGGGCTTTGATACAGATGATCGCTCCATTTTACTTTCAAGACAAATGAGTTGACGCCACAGGCTCAGTGTTCTACAGAGCGAGCTCCTATAGGTCTTTCTCTGCATTTTCATCTTTTCTTCCTCTATTGTCACTAAGGTTTTATTCTAGGCCCTTTGTTGCTTTACAAGCTAAATGTATCAGAGCTTAAACACTAGATTTACTCATTTAATTGAGAAAAATGTGCATCTATTTTAATAACCTATGAATTCTTATATAATCTGTGTATCATATGACAGATCACATTATTTTAAACCCTGTTGGTGTAGTCTGGGTATAGGGCTTCGGATATTCAGGGCCATGGAAAAAAAGGTATTTATTGTTGTTTGCAGAAAAAAAAGAGCCGAGGGCAGACGGTGTGTCTTTATTGCTTGAATTCGAATTTCCAGTTTGGCAATCATGATGCTTTTTTATTTATTCATAAAGATGTACAACTTTGACATTATTTCTTCTTCTTTTTTGTCGACCTGCAACAATAATATCGCTTCTTTCAGTGGTTGGTACCAGTTAAACATCCTGTTGCTCATAGCAACCACTGCTGACACAGACCCACAGAGACATTGTAACATCCAGTGTTTTGTCAGATAGCATCTTCTATCTACTCTCAGTTGGAGTGTGTTCTCTACCTCTTTTTTTACTGCAGCTTTTCTCTGACTGTTTGATTTGTGACATAGAAGAGATTAGTTTTCTACCATTAGCTCGCGGCTCATCAAGCTAGCCACTGTAATAGCTGTCTGAGGCTTATGTGCAAAAGCAACAACGTTCTTATGTTAACTATATTAACTGTGCTGTACTAATTATGGGGAATTAAAAGAGCTGTAATTACCATTCTGAACAGCAGCAACCGACTATTAATATCTATTTGAAGAGTAATGTCTGCCTTCGCCTTGCTTTGTTGACGTAGCTGGTCGGGCCACGCGTGCATGTTAGTGCATGTGATCACGGCAAGGGGCAAATTCTGGGATCAGCTCATGAGACCTGGGGCAAAAGTAAAGAAAATACACCATAAACCAACCATAAACATCTTTAGACTTATTCCGGGTTGATACCAGATTTAAATTTGTAAAAGTTAGCGGAAGCGTTTGTTGTCACAGTTGGAAAGGATTTGTTGCGGCCCGTCGACGTGACGTCGTTGGAGCTTCAAATACAATATTTACTTTATTGGGTTGCTGGTTTCTCTGCATTAAAATCTCATATGCAAAGTGTGTGTACTGGAGAACAACTTGTGATCTGCTGGCCTCAATAATGAAAAACACATTAACTTTCAGTATGCTTCATAGTGGACCCATTTATTTTTGCAGGCCATAAAATGCCTAATATATGCTCCTGACAGTCATCCTTATTAAACACAGCCATAATTGTTCTACGCCCGTCAGCGTTTGTGATTTGTAGAGAGAGGAAACTTTTTTCCAGCAACGGGGAAGCGAGTGCACTTGTATTGTTTGCTCTGGACTCAAGGGGACTGCAATTGCAAGATAATATGCAAGTTTTGCATCAGCGCTGACATCTTCGGCCAGCAGCGCACAACCTTTTTACTGAAGCATCTTTCCCGAAACAAAGACAGAGATGAAAAGAACATTGACTATACATAATGTCAAACTCCTCACAAGAATAATGCTCTTTTTACACAACAATGCAAAGTCTTCGCAAAGATAACTACAGTTTCATGGTTTATACATTTTCAGAAAGGGTATGAAGAATATTCAGTTCCCTCCCAAAGGGATATCTATGAGAAAGCATTTTTAATAACAACATCCCGTACGTGGGGAGGTAATGTCGTTGAGGCAAAAGCACTTCATTATAATAATAATAACCATTCAAGATCCAATCCTCCAAAATGTGCCCTTATTTTTTAAATTGGTACAATATTTTCACCACATCACTTGGTCTTGTTCAGTTATTGTGACGTCCTGTGGAACAAAACGTGTCCTGCTGTCTTTTGGGATTTCATGGACGGAAGGAGAATCTCTTTTCATACAGTTTAAAGCAGATGTGGACAAACTAGTGACGTAATATATTACATACCGAGTTATAAGATAAGATAAGATAAGATATTCATTTATTAATCCAACAGTGGGGAAATTTAAGGATAATAAGTAAATAATAAGTATTGTAATAATATCACTATTTAACAGAGTAATAAGAAAATGGTAAATCTCAAATAAACAATAGAAACTTGTCCGACACTTTCGCTAAAAGACCGATATTATGGATGAACTTTACCCCACATGTTCTTCTCAACTAGTTTCTTTCCCAGTATGGATTTTTGGTATTATGTTACCTACAAAAATATACATGCAAGTCATCAGGAATTAAGGCGTCATACAATATCTACAATTAAAGATGCACTGGTATTGATATCGGAACTTAATCCGATTCTGACACAAATGGATGGATCTGGTAACGGTGACAATGGACTATTATCATGCCAATATTTTTTTAGAAATAGCAATTCGGTACTTTTATAGCTATACATTAATTTGCAAAAAAAATGTTTCAGTCCCAATATTTACGTCAGTTCAAGCCTGATGTGGCCTTCTGTATAAACTCACTTCCACACAGCAGAGCATACAGCTTATTAATTAAACTGGTATCGCATCAGTACTCAATACCAGTCGATACTCAACACCCAGATATCAGTGACAGGACTGTAAAGGGGGATTGCATTTAAATTTAGATTCATCCTTTTTTTTGTTGATATTAAATGGAGTGAAGGTCAGTAAAATATCTGGACTTGAATAGAGATTGCCACGTTTATTATTGGAAGGAAACATTCCCCTATATGCTGTATAAACACCATATAGGGGATTGTTTCTTTCCAATAACACACAGGTTTCAAATCCGCAATTTTCTTCTTTTTCTTTACAATGACCTTTTCGTAGTCCAAGTTCAATCACATCCGACTTCCGAATCCGCCTCGTCCGCCTGATCTCAGCAAGCGCTGGAAAACAGGAAATCATCTTAAAACAGCAGAAAGCCTGATCCTGACATTTAAATAAAAGATGATGCAATGCAAAAGAAACGCCAGGCTTCATAGAAAATCTGATAACACAGAATAGCTTTTACCCCGGTTTCATAAAGAGGTGCGTACTTGAAGGAAGAATCACTTTTATCTTCTGTTCTACATTGCCGGAAAATCAAATATTCATGGGTTGTTTTCCTCTTATTTACATACAATGTGTTTGGTTTTTTTCAGGTTGCTGAGCACTTTTCAAGGACATTGTTTCTATCACACCGATTCGCTAACCTCTCATGTAATTGGCTGTTTTATTCAGAGTTTCTAATTTACTTTCCCACTTGTCCGCTGAATGAAACAAGTAGAAATGATGTACGGCAAGTTGTCATTGGGATATGTGCGCCTCAGACATTTGTCACGAACGGACGAGAGAGGGAGCGCAAGAGCGATAGAGAGAGACCGGAGGGCCTTTGAATGCAACACTGGGCCCAGGTGTTGCCAATGCTGCTGATTACCTCAGGTGTTTCCACTCTCCTGACGACCCTCTGCCACACCCACTGTCAACGCGTTTGACAGTGAGCGACCACTCTTATAGTTTCATTGTCTAAAGACGGCGCCGGATGAATATTTCATCCCTCCTGCCTAGCCAACCTTTTCCTGCCTGCATACAGATGTTCAGTGCATTAAAATGCTGCTGCCCCCGCTGGTGTCCCTTTTGTGTTTTTGCCCATTATGGATTTTCTTAGATTTGTGTTTATTCTACTTTATTTGACTGCCCTCCCAATACCCGTTTTGTTTTGGAAGATTTTCTTTATCATTAAACTCAACATTGATTATTCCTCTAGTTCCCCTGTTTCTCTCACTTTGCTTTTGGGTCCATCCCCATGGCGTTTCCCTCAAAAATCTCTAAAAGATATCTACTATTTTTGAATTAGTCCTAATCTTTGAAGTTAAATTCTGAGTTTATGGTCCAACATTTGGGACCGATCATGAAATAAAAGAAGGTTGAGGCCCTTTAAAACCAACCTTTCCATCTCTCTCCACAGCTCATTTTAAACCACTGTGTAGCATTACAACCACAGCTAAAGGTTGTTCTCTGCTTTCTGGGTTCTAGAAAAATAAACACAAGACATGATTATCATGGCCATAACGATGGGCTTCCCTACGCTGGTAAGAGTGTGTGAAGACGAAGCATTACGTTAGATAATACTCCTCATGTAGTGGTTGGCTAGTCAGCATTGAAAATGCGGAAGGTAATGTTTTGATCGCCGTGTATTTGTATGCGTGCGTCTTATTCGCATAAGTCAAAAAGTATTAAACCGAATCGCATGAAATTTGGTGGGATGATTGGTTATTATCCGGGGAGCATTTGATTAGATTTTGGTATTGATCGGGTCAAAGGTCAAGATCATGAAAAGGTCAAAATCTTCTTTTTACCATAGCGCAGTCAAGTTTTATGTTCATAATTCAATGCCCAATCTTGTGATATGCGAAGGTATGCGCTCTACCGAGTGCCCGTTCTAGTTCCACCATGTTTTCAGGCCAACGTTAACCGTGTAAATGAGCTGGTGGTTAGCTCATCTTGGTGGTGGTTAGCAGCAGTGACGGGTACCGGCTCCCCTCTGCGAGGAGTCGGCAGCTCGGAGAAGAGCTGGCATGGCGCCCTGTCCCGGAGCTGGCGCCCCGTTCTCCTTCCCGGTGAGATTGTCTCCCAGCAGTCGGGAGGGGAGCGAGACGGAGGGACTACGGGGACTAATCATTGTCTCCTTTGTGGTCTAATAAACAGTCATTTAATCTGTAATCAAATATATCCATCACTATGTTCCAAGCTACTGTAGCCGCCAAATGTGTTGTTGATGTTGCGTCTTATACACTTTTTGTATTATTTTATTTGTTGTATATTATGTCTCCTTTAACCTGTCTGTAGAGAATACAAACAAGTTTGTAAATCTGTTTTATGTTGCTTCATCTCCCAAAACCAAATGGATAATATTTTCAAGGGGGCCTGGCTGCAAACGTATGCTTTACTCTCTTCTCTTCTCTTAATTTGAATGTGCATGCAGAAACATTATGTTGTTATGACATTATTAGTAGAGGTAGTCGTCGTTGTGGTGGTTGAAAGTAACAAAGTACTGTACATGCTCCACTACATTATTCAACAGCTATAGCTTCTAGTTAAATTTCAGTATATACAATATGCATCAAATAACACAAAAGTATATAAAGTGGTTAATATGAGCTTCACCCCAAATAACTATAACAAGTACAGTCATACAGATATGGTACAACTAATAATTATCCAATAATACTGGCATACTGGGACATGAACCTAACTGCATAATTAGTTATTATTATTAAATATTCTGTATTATAATATGCAAGACCATGTCGTTGCTAATACTCATCACTATGCTAGTAACACATATTCCGCACTTTGACTTTGGCTAAATTTGTAACGTAGGACTTTTACTTGTAATGGAGTATTTATATAGCTTGGTATTGCTAGTTTTACTTGCATGAAGGAATACTTTTCCACTTGCAGTATTCCACTGTATAACTGCCTTGGTTCACTTTCTTGGGCTCATACTGTATGGACTGCACACTCAGGACGGCGTGGCGGTGCATTCACTGCTCCCCTGCCGTGCACCGCCACTCTGCAGCCGTCTTCCCTGGAGGCCACCGCAGCCTTCTGAGGCATGGGGACAGCTCCTCTCGAGCCATTTGGCATCCTGCAGAAAGGTCTCCACAAATCCACCAGGCACACAGGCCGGAGGGGCTGCGGAGCATGCCCGGTGTTTACAAGAGGGTGAGGATTTGCTGATGTTATTGTTGCTTTTTATAAATAAATCCTCCGGCTATGAGCTGTTGTCCCATGCATCTTTTCCTCTGATGAATATTGCATGGGTTCCTACTTGACTGGCCAGCCAGCCGCAGTACTTAATAAAATCACGGTGAAATGGTGAGGTAAATTATGCGGTGGCAGCAATTAATTATTCATCAGGAGGTTTTCAGGCAGTGGAGGCCGACATACCTTTCCTGACAAAGCTTCTGAAGGCAACGCAGAATTAGCATTCAGAGAAAGTTCTTAGATGCAGAAATAAAGGATTGTATGCGCCTGTCGTGGAAACAGATGTAAGAAATGCAAATGCTATTGTAGAACAGGCTTCTTCACTTCCTCAGAACTTTGTTTGCTCCGCGTTCGTCTCCAGATTAGCATTTTCATTCTCTGAAAAACGAAAAATGATTCTGATGGATGTGGCTGCTTTGCATGCTGGCGCTCTTTAGCTAAAGAGGAAACGTTGTACAGGTAAATGGTGTGCTGATGTATTCAGGGTTTTAATCAAATTACTGTCCCGGCCACTGCTGTGCAGGGTGTAAAGAGTGGGCCGTTCAAATGAAGTGCAATGTGGGAATTGGTGTCGAGATTGTGTTTTATATCAAAAGAAGCACACCTACAGGGACAAGGAAAGGACAGCCTGTGCCATCCTTTTTCGAAATAGTCAACACATTGCGTTTCAGAAGCAGACCAAGGTTGCGCTTTAGCTGCAAAATCCATTATTTTAACCGAGCATACGCAGCATTTTTTTTTTTTCCGCGCCGCCACAGGAAAGAAGGTGCATCTTAAATTCTTTTTCAGAACATCCGTACATTAATGTGAGTGCAGATGTTTTTTTTGTATTTGCAGCACGCACACTTTTTGGTCCTCCGCCTGTTGGAAACCATGCACACCTGTGTGCCACACTCTGATAGCCCTGTGTCTAACCATGTGAGTGGTGAGTTCAGCTACTTTGCATGGAGCAATTCTGAGTCAATTTTCACAATTTCCTCAAGCGGAAAATGAGCAGAGCGCAGATAAGATGCGATAAGGTGCATTCATCGACTGTGTAGTATATCGGCTTTATGATGGCATACAGTGAAACTCTTGTATAAGCAGGAAACCACTGTACCTCGAATCACATTGCATAAATATTCTCCAGTGATTGCCATGGTAATGTCCTCAAACCGTTTTTTCCTCTGATTTGATTTTGTTGTGCTCTCGTTAGGTATTATATATATATATATTTATTTATTTATTTATTTATTTATATTTATATTTATTTATATATACTTCAGTCTTCCAGCTGACAAAGCTATGTAGTCACGCATTTATGGATAAATGGATTAGCTAAACTCAGAGTAAATGCTGGTGATGCAGCCGTGGCATTGCAAAGACACTAATGGATGCAGTATAAAACGACACGTACTGAATGAGTCATTGACCCAAGCAGACACACAATGATGAGATTTCAATTGTAATGAGATGTAAAGGGGTTAAAACTGTACAGCGCCTTGATCGGCACTTTAAAATAGCTGCTGCAAGGTGGAAGACGTGTTGTGTTTTTTTGATCTGTTCTCTTTTTCTTTATTTTCGCCACACTAGGGCTCCGAAGATGCAGGAAAATTGACATTAATTATAGCAGAGGCATTCATGGTTCCCAGAGGATACATCCTAATGAGTTTGGTCCCCTGAGGTTCTGGACCCGGGTCGCCACAAGCGGGTTGACATTTCTGTTTATTATTTAGTGACAAGTCTTGACAACTTTTGGATGGATTGCCATGGAAGTTGGTTCACATATTCGTGTTCCCCTCAGCATGATTTGATTTACAATAATGTCCACTTCTGATGTGTGTGTAACTTGTGCCGGGAAATGGCAGGAACACAAATCAACATAGGCAGACACACGATATACAAACAGTCCATGTGAAAGAAAATACATTTTATTAAGGAAATAAAGCCAAGGTATAGCCTCCTGCCCATCCGTATAGAAGCAGATGGTGCTGAATTTAACTGTGATATGGGGGAAAAGGAAGAATATGAAGCTAAAATGTACATTTAATGTCGGCTTTTCTAATTTTTTTTTGCCTTTTGAGGCCTCCAGTTTCATGTTAGGAACATCCCAATGGTGCAAAATCAACTTTGTCCACAAGATGTCCTCACATTAATAGACTATGATCCATGTGTCTCATAATTTAACTTTACAGTGGGAATTCTTCTTTAGAAACGCCTCATTTCCCTTAAAATAGTCCATTGAGTTTGGAACAATCTGCATGTCGATGTCCTATATAAGTCACCATCTTCATTAAATTGGCCAGAGCTGCAGAGCATATGAACCGGGCTCAGTCAGCCACACAGGAGGAGGAGATAATGAAGGGGAATTCAAATGTTATGCTGGAGTTATGTGCTCATTCCAGTCGTTACTGAAGCTGGGGCCCGAGCCAAAGAGTCCTGTGGTGTAACAGTGCTCTTGTCTCTCAAATGTTATCACTCAATAGACCTGCCATCTGGCCAGTCTCCGAGGTGCAGAGACACAGTGATCCAAAATAGAATCAGTAATAGAAAAGGTCAGACATTGAGTAAAGGCATCTGTAAAATTACTCTCTGTTGGCATCGCGCTGACAGATTTAGTGCAAATCTGTGATGTCTTTTCTATACGGGGAAGGAATGTGCTTTGGTCCCAAATGAGCGTGTTCAGTTTTTAATGCTGGTAATAATAACGACATTAAAGCCTGTATCCTCTAGATAATAACCTGGTCCATGTCCTTGATATGTAAAATAATTGAAAGGAACATCGTGAAATTGGCTCTTAAAAAAAGATTTGATTTGGACCAGAGCCAGAGCGCCAAGGCCACAAATAGCACAGAGATAAATCTACTGACGCACCCTTTCCTGCATCACAAATCCTCGTGATTACCCAGGTCTTTTGTGTTTTGTGTGAATGATTCGCCACGGCTTGATCAGCAACTCAGTCATACCAAAATGGATCCGTCCCAACCTCCCCCCCCCCCCCCCCCCCCACGAAAGGCACGCTCAGGTCTCGAAAACTCTGATCTATGGTACTGCAGCAGGAATTGACCCTCATCGGATAAACCGCTCCAAATTGCCTCCCTGATATATCGCTGGCCCTTGTTACCGGCGCTCTCCCCCCACTGTCAATTTTCCCCCATTCCCCTCAAGGTCAGCTCTCCGTGCTGTTGGACAAAGTAGCAGAACAGCTTCCCCTCTTCCCGCCAGCCCAACCTCACATGCAGCTCCTCCAGCATTCGTGGGTCCGCCCCTCTGGCCGCTGTGCTCCAATCACAAATCGGACCCCTTCACGACCACGGCCACCTTCCCCCAGCACAATGTGGTTAGTGCAACATGGCGACAACGTACGACGGCTTCAGACCCCGTTTACACGATGGGAAAACGCCTTCAGAATCAGAATCAGAAACCGTTTATTGCCAGAAATGTTTACACAAACGAGGAATTTCTTTTGGCGAAAGGTGCAACATTTTACATGACAAACAACAATCAACATAAACACAAGTACAATACAGGATAATATAAAGATAAAGTGCAACAGAGAACGTTTAAAGTGTCTAAGTGTATGTTTCTAGTGACATGTGTGTTTAAGTTAAAGTGTATGTTACATGTCGTTAGTCTCTCTGACGAGGAGATTGCGATCAGGTGCGTCTCTTCTCACACCTGGTGCCCATGCTCTCCCTAACGAGTGGGCGGAGCCTACTGGAAGTAGACTCCAGCCACCACCCTTCCCCCTCGAGTCCTTACAGCGGTTAATCTGAGACCCCGTTTACACGGTGGGAAAGCACATACATTTTCATGCGTTTTGGCCTTTCATTCACACAAAAACTGAGGTTTTATCACGGAAAACGATCATTTCTAAAAACTCCGGCCAAAGTGGAGATTTCTGAAAACTCTGTTTTTGTGTTTGCATGTGAACGAGGTCAAACAAAGTTTTAGGTTGTCAAACGTCACAGTATGCGACTAAAAATGCTTCACGTCGTGTGAGCGTCCTATGCGGACGTATGCGGACGCCGTATTTACGCGGGTTCATATAAACAGAAACTCTTGAAAAACAACCTTTTGTGTACAACGTTATTTTTGAAAACGGAGGGGCAGAAATATTAGTTTCTGTAAATACCTGGCTGTGTAAATGTGGCCTCAAGTTGAGGTGTTTAGAAGTACTATTACACTCTAAAGGCATTCAACCGTCTCTGGGATGCATACGCGTGTTCTGATTATAAAACAAGGCAAGGCACAAAAGGAATCCCATGAGCTTTATGATTTCATGTGTCAGTGTCGTCTGTTGGAGCTGCAGTCGTGAACCTAAAAAACCCCAATGTGACACATTTGTGTATGAATTTTAAAACGGGTGTGTTTTCTTCTTCTCTTTTTTGTTTCAGAATGATTGATGATGAAGCTGGAAAGTGGTGTTATTGCTCATAGACAAAAGACAATAATGTTGCTCTGGTGGAAAAAGGAGAAGAGAACAAAACTCAAAAGGGACTTACTTGCCGTTGCGTCTGTTTCCGCGGCCCTCGCCTCGTTGTCCAAAATGCTTCTTCGTCAAACAAAAGCACCCCCGTGACGACCAACATGCCCGGCAGAAGATATTTCATCTATTGACACAAAAAACACCGCTGTACATTTCCCAGTGTCGGATGGACATATTCTAACTTGTCATCATTTTATTTTCTTTGTCTCTCCAGATTAATTTGTGTGTGTGTGTGTGTGTGTGTTTAATTGTGTGTGTCTGTTATTGTTTTAGATTAGATAAGATTTGTATTTGTATTTGTAGGTTAGATTAATCCGTAATGACCCCTCTGGGAGAAATTTGTTTTTTTGAGTTGCATCATGATTAGAGATAAGACTGGAGCAAAAGAGAGAATATTAAAGATAATGTAACAAATATACACAATAAAAAGAACGGATACCAAAGATGATAAAAAAACTAAGATGAATAGGCGTTGCTCCAGATTTAGACTTGTTTGTGTTTTTTGACCATTACTGGTGTTGTGAAGCAATGATCTTTACGCAAGGGTTTTGTTGGAAAAGGTACACATACAACCCAAGACACATTCCTGCCAATGGTTTGACATTATTCCGGTAACATGCAACATTGGGCAATAACAAATATATATTTTTTTAGGGGATGAAAACCGCATAAAACATATTCAAGGAAAAGCACGTTGATGATAACACATGTAACCTTTTAACAAGAAAACTCAAGAGGACATCTTCAATTTGGAGTGAAAACCACAATATCCGGCATTGTCAGATTGCGTTTTTTAAAATGGAAGTTTACTAGTATTCTCAATGTTCATGAAAACATTCCATCCCCTCCGCAGAAAACTGTAAACATGACAGAAAAGAGCTTCAAGGAAGGAGAGGAATCCTCGGCGGTAAATGAACGGGAGTGCCCTCGTTCTACTCAACTCTTAGTGGGCTGAAGCGTTAATGACGGGAAGTATTGCGTTGCCGGATATTTGACGGTAGTGCTTGAAGTGCTCCATAAATGATAAAGTATACACTGCGTATGTCTGATGGAAGGGAAGGAGGCTTGTAAACAAACAAAGGATTAACAAAAAAAACTGTGTGTTCTTTTTCGGGAACCCCTCTCCAGCTGTGGTTTCCGATCCTTTCATCCATGATGGGTACGCTGGTCTCGTTAGGAGGCCCAGACACCCAGTCACAGTGCAAATCAAAGATATTCAATTGCGTAATGGCATGAATGCACTAAGGTGTATGTAGAAAATGTGAGTGCTGGAGCTGTTATTAATCATTATTCGGCATGCTGCATATTTTGAATGTTGAATGTTGAATCAGGTGCCTGCTGTTCGCCAGGGTCCAGATATTTGAATCCGCCCACTGCACCAAGTGTGATTCCACTGAATAGCTTTGTGGCTTGAAACAGAGTTTTATTCCGCTTAAGAAATAATAGACCATTAAGCGCAATGGGGCACCTCTTCTTAATATCGCCCCAATATCATGGGTAAGTTATGTGTTTCACAGCTATTACTTTGAGTTTTTTTCAACCTGGTCTTATTCTCGTAAATGTTGGCCAGAAGAAATATGAGAAATAATAAATGGCCTTTTTGTGTCAGATGTTTGTTTCAGTGAATATATTACTTTTAGTGTGTTACTTAATACTAATTTTTAAAGTAGGAAGGAAGTAAACATGCTCAAAGTCAAATGTATTATTAAGCCTCAGATCATCTTAAGCGCTGTGAGAGTTTTATGTCACTTTCCTGGATGCACTGCATGCGCTGCACTGTGTTAGCACCTGGCTCAAGGCTGGCAATAAAAAATGGAGGCCACACAGAGATCTTTGAGCCAAATGCAGTTTATTTTAAAGCTCCACAACTTCCATGAGTAAAACAAGAAACAAGAAGGAGGCTAGTGCAGCAGGCCCTGCTGAGAGAGAGAGAGAGAGAGAGAGAGAGAGAGAGAGAGAGAGAGAGAGAGAGAGAAAAGAGAGAGAGAGAGACTCCCAGAAGGGCTATCTTCTTTTTGGAGGCTCCAATCAGATGGGCTCCAATCAGCAGGTGAGTGTCCTAGCTCCTCCCACCAGGAAGTTTTCTTGGAGAAGGAACACAGCCAGCAAAGTGTGAGGGTCATCACACCCCGTCCTTTAAGATTGGGGTCCACACCGCAGGCGATCTAAACCAAGCCATCCAGAACCCTCCCCTCTGCAACTTTGGTACCTAAGAGCTCTTACCATCTGCATCGTTGGGACTGCAGATGAAAAATAGCCTCTTGGCTAACTCTGGCACATTTACAGAAATGTTTTTATCAATGTGCACTGTCCCTTATTAAATAAACCATATTAAAAAAGAAGCAATTTGGGAAGGAGAGAACCAGAGCAGAAAGACAGAGACACTGCAGGGAGTAGAACACAAGTTAACTTAAACAGTGACGGCTCAGGCCACTGTACTGTCAGTGCCTTTCACATGAGGTATATCGAAATGATATGGCTGAAGGAAAACAAGCACATAAGCCTTTAATGTGGGTTCTGGAGTGAGTGTAGAAGAGTCAGGGGGTTATGATCAATATCACCAAAGGTCTTGATCCACCGGCCACATAGACCTCAAAATGTTTCAATGCCCAGATCATGTATTTCTTTGTAGTTGGAACAGGAAACTGATCACCTGCCAACACCGTGGATCTTCCTGGGCGTACTTGACCTCGTCCAACTTTTCAAACTCGCACTTAGTGATTAATGTTCAGACAAGTCCTAAGCAAGACGGTCAACCAGCGCTAGGATGCGCTGAAGATGATTCTCCCAAGTGTCACTGTAAATCACCACCTCATCAAATCACACAGCACACCCGACCGACACCACCTTGTTCATTAGATGCTAGAACGTGGATGGAGCATTACGCAACCTAAACGGCATAACTGTGTAGGGATGAAAAACACTGGATGTAAAGAAAGTGGAGATCTCCCTAGCTCTGGAAGTTAAGGGAACTGGCCAGTAGCCTTTAAGTACGTCAATCTTACTGACACACTTAGCAGAGCCAACCGGGTCCACACGGTCCTTCATACGTGGGAGTGAAAAGAGGCTCGGCCCCCTGATTAACGTTTCGGATCCAGATTGGCAATTGACCCAGAGTTTTTAAGGCGTCCTTTCAAAATGACATCATCTGGTGAATATATTACTCTGTCGGACCGTGAGGTGGAAGCGAGTGACCAACTGGGACCACTGTGGCAACAGAGGCAGTCCCAGGCCCAGGCACAAAGGAGCCGGCAAAGTCGGGTTTTAACAACTTAATGTGACAAAGCTGCAATGACTTCCTTCGATTAGGGGTCGAGATTAAATGGTTTTAGGTCGGACAATTTTTGGTTCACCGTAGAGAACCTGGAAAAGGAGATCAACGGAAGGCAAACGTGCCAGAACTCGATCTCCAGCACTAAATTCCCAGCGTTCTGCTCGTCGATCATACAGACTTTTATTAATGTTTTACGTCTAAACATTATAGGGGCAAACATGATTAATTCATTTCGGATATTTTATTACACGTTAGGCAGGTGAATTCATATTTACAGGATTTTTTGTGTATTTATTGGTTTGTTTACTTATTTAAAATGAATTTCTATGCATTTATTTACACCTGAATGTGGCTTTTCTGATTTTTGTGCTGACGTTGCAATTTCTCTATGCAAAAACCATGAGTCTCCGATAGCCAATGCCGTATGTGTTTATGTAAATGTTGGACACGCATTTGTCATGTCGTGTGAGACACCAGTCTTAATATTTTTGATAATGTTGCTCTGTTACTGCTGAATATTTAAATATGCAACGGTTTGCTTACAAGTTCACCATAGTTACATGAGAAGTTGTCATATGTCAATGAAGTGTTTACACAGCTTAAGAAACAATATTCAATGTGTGCAGGTTTACATTTTTACATAATTCAGTTAAAAGCTTGTCTCCGAACAAAATCAAATAGAGAAATGGTGCTCTTGCTGGCAATAAATAGAATATACAGCAAGGGGAAGATATGATAATATTCAAGCAGCAAGCATATTCAGATTAGTTTTTAATCAGGAATGATCAAAAACATGTAAACCAGACCTGACACATGCGGGTCATTGCCAAATTTCAGTGCTTAAAAGTCCTTTGAAACAATCAGTATTCAAAAAGTAGTGTGTGTTTGATACCCAGCCATAGTTCTGTATTTAACTTCTGGTCTCAAGAGATAAAACAGACTTCCTTTATTTTTTTTAAGTGCACTGTCTAGCAGAATGACGAGTGTATCGTATTGACTCTCAAGGATCTAATAAGTGCATTACATCATTTAGTAAGCCATTCCACAGACTGATGTCCACATAACAGTTTTCCTGAGCAAATGATGCATCACCGTCGAAGCCGAAGCCGAACAGACCTTCAGTCACTTCCAGGCTCGGTAGCTCCGTTACTCTGTAGGAAATGTCTGTCCAGACAAAAAAACATATTGTCTGTCTTGAGAGGCACAAAGATAAACACACACAGACACACACCGCGCTAACGCAAGTGTGAGTTTGAGCTGGAGCCACAGTGAGGCCTTTTTATACTGTGGCAGTCACCGCAGTCGCTAACTGGAATAGATATTTTCGTACTATTTTTGTACATGTGAGCTAATTGGCTTTTCCAACACCGTGCCCTCACCCTGACCCTCGATGAAGACCTCGTTCCTTCTCCCGGTCCACCAAGTCGAGATTTATGCCACTTTCATCTGCAACAACATTCCCGGGTAAAAGGTAATTGCCACTGACTCTTGACCTGCAATTGTCAGTTCCATGGGCCAAGGTGCAATTACACCCAGTCCAGTGGAAGCAGGAGGCGGTGCAAAGTCTATTTGGTTCCACTGCTGCTGCTGCTGTTATTTTTGTAAAATAACTAACCACGAGACACCTAATGCTCTTATTATACGGCAGTTCAGATTCATTTTTGTAATATCAGAGCCGTGGAGGAGCTGTGCACTTGATGACACGGGGAATACAGTACAAAGCATTGCGATACAAACCAGGGCAGTTCTTGTGTTAAACGAAGAACCCTGGCGGTGTTTGCTGACCGCCAACGTCCTCGTTTGATTGAGAACGTATCGCAGTTAATGCAGCTCATTGTACCATATAGGAGCTGTGTTACGCAAAGCTAAGCTAATCAATTCTAACCCCCCTGACAATGCCGTGAGGTCATTTTACAGCCGTGGCTCTTAACCACCGAGCTGCAGAATGAACCAGACCGCGGAACAATTTCTCCCAGGTGGTGAGAAAAAATATTAAGAGTCGTTTAAAAAGCTGAATGATAATTCTTCAACTTTATTGGCTTCACTTATCACTCCCCGAGGTGCCCGCAACAGCAAGATACTCATTTTGAACTGAAGTATGTCATCAGTCCATTCTGTCACCGCCACCTCCCTCACTCAATCCGCTGCATTCCTTATGTTCACGTTAGCTACCTGGTTGCAAGAATGAGTTCACTGCATGCTAGCGTCATGTTTTTATTTGCAAAGTGCCGCAAATGTCAAACTGCTGGTGGTAGTAGCCTATGTCATCAGTCCATTAGGTCACCGCCACCTCCCGCACTCGATCCGCTGCATTCCTTATGTTCACGTTAGCTAGAATGAGTTCACTGCATGCTAAATTCATGGTTTTCTTTGCAAAATGTCAACCTGCTGATTGCGTTACAGCAAAAGGTATGGTGGTATTTTGGGATGCTTCTTCTTCTGGGGAACATGAATATCAATCTAGCCAAGAATTGTTAAAATGTTTCCTTCTGGAGCGAAGTGTGTGTCCATCCGACCGACGGAGCATCCGTCGAGCAAGGCAGCTAGCATGGTTTTACAATTAGAAGTTTGGGGAAAAGATGAATTTCCAAGTATGTATGCAATGTATGTTTGTTTGAAATTTCAGATTGCATGAATTCCCAGCAAAAGTGTGAGTTTGAGTGAGTGCAAATATGGTGTTCCCAAATCCATTTCCACTCTTCACACACTCACATTTGTGAATAAATTCGAGCCCAGGTGAAATGTTAAACTGTAGGTGATGCTCTCCTTCATCCTGCATGTGTTGCAGAAGTCCTTGGGGAAAGAAAATGAAAGGAACAACACTAAAAAAAATGTTACAAAGAGAAATAATGTTTGAAAGGTATGAAGAATTTGAAGGCACTTTGCAAGTACACACTTTCAATAACATTACATTACATGTCATTTAGCAGACGCTTTTATCCAAAGCGACTTACAATAAGTGCATTTCAACCTAGAGTACAAACTAAGAACAACAAGAATACAGAAAGTAACATTTCCTCATCATAGTCAAACTACAAAAGTACCATAATAAGAGCCATTCAAGTGCTACTAAAGTGCAAGTCTGTGTTAAACAACACAGACTGACAATCTAGGAGCTTAAAAACAGCAGATACAACAGTAATTTAGCAGATTTAACTAATTTAAAGAAGATACTTAACAGGATCCAAGAAGTCGGTAGTCCTTCCTCCAAGGTAGAAAATGCACACATAACCTTTCCTTTCCCATGCCCTTATACTCTTGTTAACAGCACTTTCGGGAGTTGTAGGAGAAAGGCTCGAACTGTTCTGACCCCTAAAGATTGGATGAGGTTAACAATGTCTGTTGTTTAGAATACCGCTAAAAAAACAGCTAATGCAGGAAAAACAACGTCTCAGAAAGCATTTTATCTCTTAAAGTGCAGACATTATTCAATATCCTCTCAGGTCACACATGCCAGAGGGGCCTCTTACCTGTGGGGCATGGCACTACGCCTCCCACAGCCAGTAAGAACGTGACTGACCTCAACATTTAGCACCAGAGTGTCCAGATTGCCCAGCTGTTTGATCTGGGCACTGAACGAACTGAACTTTTCAGCTTCACTCGAGTCACGTTCGATGAAGTGAAGTCCGAGGCCGAGGTGCCGCCGGCAACTTTTGGGCTGTCACGGTGGATATAGACCCGCAGATAACGTCCGGAGCATCTGTGAAACGTACGCAGCGATTTCTATTTCATACATATTCAGAGACGCTCAGTCTTATTCAATGATGTTGGCAGTGTGTTAACGTGCCTCTGAGACTGCTGTTTATCTGCACCGCTCATCTGGCACAGGTGGAGAGCTCCTGCCAATGTAAGACACTTGACACACAGACACTATGCACTTCTAACATTTGACAGACGTCACTTTAAAAGTAATTGCTTGCATAAGCAGGCTATTTTTAGTTGTATACTCTGTGAAAGATGTGTTGCTTTGTCAGTGTTCTAACAATACAGTACTCACTACGGAAGTGTGTGATTTTTCCCTGAGCAAATATTTAACAAGCTTTCCTCATCTATAATTAATCAGACAAATGTACCAGGTCTAATAAGCGGTATTAGAAACCTGGGGTCATAAAAGACCCGGAGCATGGCTGCAGGGAGAATGAATGAAAACTCTTCGGCTGGAGGCACAAACCATAAGCCGAAGATGTACAATTTAATGTTCGTTCAACACTATTCTGGCGATTTTTGTTGTGATTTTATTCAACTTTAACATCTATTATATATCTTGAATTCATCCCCAGCTCATTATGAATCCAAACACAAAATTTATCGGAAGAAACTAAGAAGGCAATCTGTTAAATTCCTCCTTGAGATGATGTGTAGAAGTGGGGGCCTTGAATGCACCACGAGGACAATGTTTCCATATGGAGCGACGCTTTGCCTCAGTTTGCCTTCAGCTAAGGCTGGTTAGGAAACAGGTTTTCAGCGCTTCACATAACGAGCTCAGGGTGTCGAACAGTGACCCGTGTTAGTCAAATTAATTCCAAAGAACATTGTTTCTTTTTCCAGTGACACCAAGTCTCCTCGTGTCTCATTGTCTGCTGAACAGACCCTGCTTTGTGCCTGAATGTCTGCGTTGTCAAGTGGCACCTTGACTACTTTCTTTAGAGCTTTACAATGCGACGGGGTTTAAAGTCGATGCCTCTGACCATTTGTCTATTCTCCGATACCTGGCTTAAATGAATCAACTCTGCAGTTTTCAGTCAATTGTTTGATGCTTTGCCCTCCCTTTCCCATCCAAGCGATCAATCCTTAGTGGGAAATTATCCGGTTTATTCATTGTTCCTGCGGTTTGGATGTTTTATCTGGAGTCCTGTCTTTCTCAACTCGTTCCTCCATTCATCATCGAAAGTCAACCACTGAATTTTTCATTCTTTAAAATCGCAGCGCTGCCTCTGCTGCCGGTAAAGAACATTTCCCCTGCAGACTATATGAGAAGCCAGCTTCTGGATGTGTGGCAACTATTTTCAGACAGTAAAAGTCTTTCCACTGATGTTTATGTAATTGTGCAGACCTTCCGTTTCCAGAGAATCGACAGGTCCAGCTCTTTTTATGTTTGACAAAAATCTTGTTCGTACTTTAACGTAGCCTTCGTTAAACAACATATATATAAAGTAAGCTTTACTTGTGTAAAGTAAGCTACAAACATATTTAAGTATTTACAGGGAAGAATGTTCTGGCTTAACTTTAAGAGGAAGTAGAGGAACAGAAGCTCAGGTGTATCTGGTGTGCTAACTAACATTAATTAGGCTAATGTTGTCACAGGAATAGACAGTGGATACATTTTATACATTTTAATAACACACTGTCGTATTTCCTACTGTTATCTTAGGTCGGACAAAGGCTAGTTGTTTTCGCCGACCTTCAGTCTTTATGCTAAGCTAGCATAGCTACCAGGCAAGGACTGACTCAGCACAGTTCCCCAAACGGTTAACCTTCTATTTGAGTAGTCTTTGTGGTTAACAGGTATTAACCTTTCCTGAACTCCGGTTAGAAAGCTTCTCGTGCACTTCAGTTGGTATTTGTTGCTGTGACACGTTTATGCTGCTGTTCCTAACAATTCCACTTCCTCTTGTGGAAAAGTAAAAGCCTGTTAGTTTTTTTTTAATGGCATTTATATGCAAATAGAATGTGTTACACCCAAGTGGTTACTATCTAATCATTCTAAATGACCCATAATATCTGTATGAATAAATAAAAGGCATAAGCTCTTGTTTCACCTCCATTACCTACTGTGTAGAATAATGCAGGAGGCACATTTATAGCTGTAGAACAGCAGCTAAAATCCCAGCTCAATAAAAAAAGTTATTTAGGACATTAAATATTCACTACTCGCAGCACAAAACTGGCTTATCCAATACATTGTCAGAGCACTGAACCAATTCATCAACCAAATCAAGTCCTCCTCGGCTGAAAACACTATATCATCACCCACTCGGCAGCGTAGCCCTGAGCTATTCAACAGTGTGTATTCTTCTCGGCTTCATGGTCTGATCGATGTTTTCTCTAGATAGTCTCCCGTGTTCAAACAATACAGTAACTTGTTTGACTCTGCAGACGTACTCTTATTCATCACCTCTAAAGTGAGACTGTGCAGGGAGCTCAGCGGGTGGGAGCTCAGTAAATATATGCAAAGAACAACTCAAAGCAGAGCGAGGCCAAAAACGGCATCCGTAATCCTAAAGTCTCTTATCGAGTTGGGGAAATATTTTCAGACAAATGTGATCTCTTTCCATATATGAATGCGGCACCAGCAAAACAGAGGTACTTAAAGGTACTTATAGGTCACTGGTAATCATGTACTGCATTTTGCACATGTTGAGGACGAATTTACACAGTAAAACAAGTATAGGTCACTTGGTGCTAAAGATGAGACAAACAGGTAAGATGGCATGAGACGGAAAAAAGAGAAAATGCAGACACAAATCAGCATGGATATCTTCTGCATAGGAGGTGACATATTTTTAATAGAGGCCAGACAATATGACATCTGGGGGTTGAGAAGATAAACACATGTCTACCAGTGAAGAATAATTAAAGGTTGGGAACAGTTGTACTGTTGTAAAAAAATGAATTTTTGGTTATTCTTTCTCATTTATTTTCATATTGTGTTGAAACATTTTTTAAAACAGCAACTTCAGCGACAGTTAAACTGGTATATTTCCACCCGCGTGAACATTTGCATACAATATGTACATCGTATGTAAGAAGAACCTAAGATACAAAAGTGGATTCACTGTGGTGGTTGTGGGGGAGGGGAGGGGGGGGGGGGTAGAAATACATGAATTACTCAATCACCTTGAGGATTCGTTGAACTTTAAAAATAGCAAAAATGGATCACATCTGAACCACAGATCACAGCTGTGACACTTTTCTACCGTCATGGAAAAGGTCAAGGACGAGTCTGTTGCCACGATATTAACAAACCTTTGCTTCCGAAGACAACTGAAGTGAACTGTTCGGAGTATAGGCACATTTATATGAAAATATGAAACCAACTGGTTGAAAAATCTTATTTTTACTTTATTTTGTGACACCAGTATGACTGTCTTTGTGAATTCTGCAGTAACATTAATGTTATTATAAAATTGATTTATTATGTTTTTAATTGCTTTAATAGCCCTTTTTTATTATCCAATTAGATGTTGCTTGATGGACGGCTTTATAACCATTTGCAAGACTCTATATGTGTGTCAAGATCATCTTGAGTACCAAATTAAACTCTTGCTAACGTTTTCCATTCAGAGTTGACGCAACAATTTTCAGAGCTGTTGGTGTCAAATGTTTCGAAGCAGTTTCAGCAGAGGATCTAAGAGAGGTTGTAAAAATAAAGATGAGTCATGTGAGCCGGTCTCGAGCAATTAACCGTTTCAGTAGCCAAGATATGTTCTGCGGTGTTTTGTTCTCCCCTGAGCAGATCCTCGTAGCTGTAACACGGCTTGAAAAGGAGGAGGAGTTTCGTGAATGGAAATGGCGCCCGCCGTCGGTGGCCCTCAAGGCTACACGCCAGCGACGGCTGGCTGAGGATGGACGGTGGTGGTCGGGGTCGTCATCTCCATTGGCTTCTCCTACGAGTTCCCCCCCCAAGTCCATCACTGTCATCTCCAAAGAGATTGAGGCGATCTTCGATGTGACCAGCAGCCATGTGTCCGGGATCTCTTCCATCATGTTAGCATGTGCGTGCACGGCGGAGGTGAGCCACGAGCCAAAAATCAAACCTGTCAAACATCGCTGAACACTTTGACGTTCAGCACATCAAGACGATTTATAGGTGGAATCCGTCTTTGGCTCTCAGCACCAATTTGTAAAAGATTTACTCCCGGAGTGTTAAAAAGCCGATCCGTTGCTCCAACTACAGCCTGAGTTTTGTCCACAAAGAGGCAGCAGATTCTGAAAAGTTATAGTGCGGCGTCAATCAAACATTTCGTCGTACTGAGGTAACACAACACTGTAAATCCTCGAGTGAAGATTTGCTCTTTGGAGCACATGAATTTGTTTTGAGCCGTGTATTGTTTTCCCATTGAGAGTGGGGGGGTACCGGAGGTACTGAGATGAATGGCGGCCAGTCGGGTGACCGTAACACTGCATTCATGTGCGTGATAGTCAACACGGAGAAAACCCACTTCAAAGGAGCTCTCCTCGTCCCCCAAGACCGTCTGCTCTGAAATCAAACCACTGCACTTCTCTTTTCTTGTGATACACCGGGAAAAAATGATGACTCCGGCATCTTTTTCTAATCTCGAGGGAAGTTTTCGGAAAGTTGCTTTCGTGTGCCAAACTGATGTGAAGTGGAAAATATTACACCATATAAAACTATTTTGGATCAGCTTTTCTGTAAAATATACTTACACAAGATCTGCAAGCAATAAAATAAAAGCGGGCACAGTGTGTCATTGCTAGTATTGCATAATTTTGAACATATCAGCCCTTATATTCTTTTCTTTTACGTGGCGAGTGGATGAGGAAGTTGCAAGTTATTGCACATTAAAGGCAAGCTAAACTTAACTATTTACGGTACAGAGTAAGTGAGTTAAAAGAATCAATGCTGCTTATTGTTCGGCAACACATTCCAGTGATTCAAGGTCACAGTCGCACTTTGAGAGCGTCCGATGCTTCTTTTTTTGCCCGCCACTTCCCACTGTGATGTTAAGTAGCAGTACTTATCAGCCGGGCTGGGTTAACCTCCTTTTCTCAAGGCGTTAAAAGAGCGATATGCACCCGTTCTGACAAATCATGAGTCACATTGGACTCAAAATGCATATTCAGGTGTAACATTGTTAATTAATTCAAATGTTTAGATGTAAATATACAGAGATGAACGCAAAGCTATGCATGTTAATTGAAAGTTAAATGTTTGTTCACGCGGCGTGAACAGATGACAGCCGAGTCTGTTATCGCATCCGTTAAACATTCCGAGCACATCGGCGGGAGAAGTTCATTAACAACCCACTGTTGCACACCTCTGTACTCCTTCAATGTTTGATTCATTACATTCATAATATTCTACATTGGTTTGTCGCCAACCTTTTTATCCCAAGCAAGTCTCCCTGCGAGGCGGAAGGAAAGAACTCATTGTTAGTGTAGAGACTGGCTGCATTACAATTTAAAAACCCTTTGTCTTGCCCCGCGCTGGCAAATGAGTCCGGACAACCTCTAAACAAAAACTGTCAGTTTCTATTTAGGTTCATTGGGTAGCGCAGGGATTTGGCAGGAAGGCAGAAGTGTCTTCCGTGTGGGTCCTCATACTCATTTAGGCCGCTTTATATAAGCCGAGGATGGAGATGGTGTTTTGCGACGTGAACCCGCCGCACATTTTAGTCATTTGTTTACAAGTCATACTGATTTTCCTGAATTGATGTTGAGTCCAAGGTGCATGCATATTGAATGCAAGTCGGTGTACTGTTCTCATTCTGTCACTTTTTTCTTTGCAACTAATGTGCCGAAATTGCAAAAACTATACCTAATAAGATACACACACAGACACACACAATCTCACACACAAGTCAAGCACCCCAATCAAACAAAAACACACACACTTATACACCCACTCACTCAACTGAACTGAGGTTCTTCCAATAATCATTTAAAATGCATTTAGAGTCCATTTAAAGAAGAATCCACCAACAAATTATTCCTCTGTCAATTTGTAGGAATCTCTGAGACAAATAAATGCTAATTTCATTAGCGCCGTCATGGTTTTTCTGACACATCGCATTATTAATGGCATGGGAACACATCTACTGCAGTGCAGCACTGACAAAAATGATTCCAGGAGTTGTTTGAATTTTCCGAGCCACGGCTGAGGCACTGGAGCCCTCTGGTGGGTGAATTGAGACCAGTGCATTGATGAATGGATAGAAATCGCCATCGTTCAGCTTTTAATACCAGAGTGTTTTGTCTCTTCAGACTCAATCAGCAGCATCCTGGTGAATAAATATGGGAGTCGCCCCGTTATGATGGCGGGAGAAAAGCCCGTCTGGATCGGGCTCTATCTGTAATTATGCTCAAGCACTGTACCTTTGTTTTGGTGTGGTGGGAGGTAACTCATTTAACTTTCTATATTTCGAAGTTTAGTCACGAGTCTCTTTCTTTGTTCTTCTTTTTCATTGTGTTATTGTCTGCTGTTGCCATCTAGTGCTTTTCAAAAGTAAGAAATACCAGGAAAATAATCTCCAAACATGTTACTGCTCAAATCCCTTTTATTTCCACCCGTATATTTCTAGATGTCACATACACTTGCGTTTTATTTCTATTCATTATGTTAGGTTTGGGATTGGCCTCCAACCTGAACCCCGCCCTCACCATGATTAGAAACTACATCTACGCTAAGCGGCCTATTGCTAATGGCATCGCTATGGCCACCATGGCGCCGGTAAACCCCTGGCTGTTTGGCACATTTGGCAGGCGAGGAAGTTTCCTAAACCTGGGCGGCCTGTTATTCAATTGCTGTGTTGCCCGGTTTCCTCATGAGTCCCATAGGACCACGACCCAAACCTGCAGAAAGGGGCACAGAGGGGAGGACGGTACTGCAGAATATCAACGGCTTCATCGACCTCTCTCGGTTCGAGCACCGGTGATTTTTTTCTCTACATTGTGGGCAATATTGTCACGTTTTTCCATGGTAATTAATTATACAAAGAGCAAAGATATCCCGACAAGGCAGCTTTCTTACTGTCTGTGCTCGCTTTTCATGGTCGCCCAGCCCTCAATGGGCATTGAGGCTAAGACCAAGTGGGTCCGGCCTAAAATACGATACTTCTTCGCCGGCACGATACTGTACAAGAGTTTGCCACCTTCCGGTATACCAATATCGGAAGATGACAAAGGCTTTGTGATTCATGCCATTTTCGAGACCATGGCGGACCCGGTGGGGACACAGGGCTCCTCCAGTGCCGTCGGGTTGGCCACCGTTGTGAATGGTTTTGTATTGTTAGGACGCCCTTTCCTTGGTGAGTGCATCGCCTTCTAAATGGACTTCCAAGTTCACAGCCATCCATTCTTTGAGGGAATTCAGTGTCTCGACGGTGACTAAAGAATCATGCGGCGTGACTCTTTCTCCTCACAGGGATGTTCAATGACATGTATCACGATTACAACACATGCCAGGGCCGTGGCATCGTGTCCAATGTCATCCTGTTTGTGGGGGTGGGACTCAACTATCGTCCAGGAGAAGAAAGAGGAGGAGGAGAGGGCTAGGGTATAGGAAGTGGGGGACAAAAGCACATTAGAAGATGGCAGAGGCGGAGAACAGAAGTCACCGTCTAATATTCTATATATCTGACAATTTAATCTTATCAGTGAGGCTTTTCAGTCCTCTTTTGTTTTCTAATGACTTGTTTTTGAAAACCACCACCAAGAGCCTCAACTAGGATGTGATGTAAAACATGCATACACCTATTACTATAATGCCCTTTAAACTGTAATACATGTCCACATAAAATACCTCTGCTATTCATTTAGAGACTGTTATGTTGGGTAGACTATTTGGGTTTGCTTAGCGCTTTATCTCACTTATATTGTGAGGATATTCTTTTTGTATTATTCTCAGATGGTATTACTCTACCCGTTATGCAGCACACCATTTCTGGTATTTTAACGTTATAAAATGGTGATAATTACATTTTTCCATAAAGTACGTGCCGAGTGCAGCCCTCAATTTAAGGAGAAAAGAGATAAAGTAATTGCAAATATTTTCAGTGAAAGTGCATAATTATAGTATTCCCCTCTTCTAGCCGCACTATCTTTTAAACACATTTATAAAACCTATTTTAGAAGGTTTTGGAAGGTTTGAAAGCATCCTTGGTGTTTATACACTCTCACTTTATTTATTCCACAAATTAAGTTATACTAATTCCATATTTCTTTGCTTGGTCTATTTGTGATGATACATGATGGGAATTTGCTATAATTCTGAGGGCATTAAACGTCTTTACATCGCTTTATGTATTCACATGATAGAACTAAATATGCTACTGACTGCAAGTTACTGTTTATTGAACACGTTAGAAAATCAAACAAGCATTCATCTGCAAGAAGACCGAAGTCAGCTGTATTCTAAGTTATTAAATATCTGAGATCTGAATTTTTTTTCTTAAGCGATGTCTTTCCTCTATTTTTATAGAAACTACACCATTATCATGCCATTAACTGCTATCAAATGGACTGGGTGGACTAATGATTGGATTTGCTGTATTGCCATCTGTTATATGCGTCGTATTATTGGAGAAATGCCTCCACAGCATTTAGTCTGTTTATGAAATGATGAGCTTGGCATTATATAACAACCGCAGTCTAAATAAATAAATAATATGAAGATGGCTTAATAGAATATTGGCTTGACAATAATAACCTCTGACGTTATGTTTTGCTGGTTGAATGAACATTGTAATCTTAATGTGCAAAGCGGATCAAGTATTGTTGACAGCGTGAAAGATACAAATCGGTGCAACACTGCCCTTCTCATTA
Organism: Liparis tanakae; assembly: GCA_036178185.1. Classification (NCBI taxonomy): domain Eukaryota; kingdom Metazoa; phylum Chordata; class Actinopteri; order Perciformes; family Liparidae; genus Liparis; species Liparis tanakae. The sequence continues at coordinate 4,975,546 of CM070109.1, read as the reverse complement.
AGCAGGATGGCATTCAACCAGCAGAACCAAGGCTCCACTTGGCACAGGTATGAATTAGGAAGCAGCTTGTCAACACTAATCATGTCCTAGGATAAATATAAAACTAGAATAATGGAAAATAGTCCTATAGTGTATCTTTTACCAAATAAGAACTAAGTTCTAGTAAACATATAACAATATATGGCAATTTGGGTAGCTAAGATGTTATTAGAGAATAGCAGTTGTTGGTATCTTGCTTTAGGCAAGACTGAATTGTGGTGTGAAAGAACCTGAGCGCTGTTCCTCTGTAAACATAATATGTCACCTGCAAACTCGGATGCAATGCTTTGTATTAAAGATGTGCAGTCATGCTTCCCCATTTGAGGACACAGACAGGATTTCATGTTTTCACTTAATTTGTCATGCATAATGCATATCCTTGTAATCCCTAACCAAAAAGGCGGAAGAACCAAGGAGGCCCAATGTGTTTAATGAGACAATCCAATGACTTTGGAACCTCTCTTTCTTCTTCATTACATTTTACTCAAGGTTACATTGATTATTTTCCAGTTGCATGGCCTGACCCTTCCTGAATGTATATGATGAACCTCCAGGCCACACCTCATTGAGTTTGTGCTTTGTGCTGACAGTAACGTGTACACTTCATAACCTATAAGTCAATAATGTATTATGGGGGCTGGAATCCTTTGATGGACCATCATTGATCTGAATTAGAATCGTTGGATTGCAAAGTATATTGCACATATAAGGAATTTGATTTAATGAAAGGTGCCTAACAATAAACATAAATAGAATCCAACAATACAAACAAATAGTCGAGACATAATTTAAAGATGCATATGGGAAACAACAAACAGATAACTATGGAAGCCCATTTCCAGTTAGTATCTCATAATAATCAGACTCTAAGTCACATAATTATGAGATGCTAAATCAAAATTATGAGATGCTAAGTCATCATTATAAGATACTATCTTATAATGATGACTTACAGGATTCTAATTTGTTTCTCACTGTGGCACAAATGGGCTTCCGTAGATAACAGTACTCTAAACATGTATATATTATAAAATTAAAAAGGCATGTGTATTTTTATAAAGTCATTATTTGTAAGGGTGTTAAATGAAATAGTAAGAGTCAGAGTCAGTGGGGGTCCCGAAAGTGTTCTTGTGGCGCGAGGTCTTGTGAAGGACCGCAGCGCAGCCTCCTGCCAGAAAGAAGGGACCCGACAGCCTGTAAGTCCCTCGTCGTGCAAACAAAACACACTTTTTGTTCAATAACCGTCTGGGGAAATACAATATTGACCTGGGACTTGGAAGGGGGAAAAGAACAATCTAGATCCAACCAACAAGCACACACATTCAACGCTGAGAAGTAATCTATTTAATTTAAACTAAAGTATGCCCTGTTGTCCGATAATGGGTGCAATGTCCTTAAAGTAACACACGGGTGGAGATAAACCGTTAATGAAACGCATTGGAATCCAACCGGAGGATCCCTGCACGCGCACGCATGCGCATACGTTGTCGGATTGGGGCCGTTAACTGGCAGTTGCCTAACGTTTTCCTGCGGTCACCGTAAACACCGGAGCTGACGGACGTCACCCTGGCCGTTATTTGAGAAAAATAAAGTCCTGTCAACGTTACATGTTTTCCCTGGCAGATATTTAGTTTTTTTATTTATTAGAAATACTTACTGCAGGTAAGTGAAGGTTCGCTAACTTTAACATGAACTAAATCAATTATCTTTACGTTAAGTGACGCCGGTTAACGTGATGATGTTAGCTAACGTCAAACGGAAATGCTAATTAGCTCATTTAACGTTAGTTGACCATACTGTACACAGTTAGCTATATATCTACCTAACTATATAGATAATTATAACGATGTTAGCTACCTCTTGATAATATCCACATTTGTATTAAGAGCGAATGTACATTAATGCTCGGTAAACCGTAACGTCGCTTTACGTTAAACTGTCTTGTGCTCATGTCAGGATGCAGAGGGACCGGGGATTTAACTTCAAACTGCTGGTGCCCTCCTGGGGGAGCAGCGGACAGGTATCGGCAGTTCGACCTCTGGAAATGGTTGAGAGCTGCGGCGATTTCATGAATTCACTACAGCAGGTAACGTCACTTTAAACAAAGATTTGCACTTTAGTAGCACTTGAATGGCTCTTATTATGGTACTTTTGTAGTTTGACTATGTTGAGGAAATGTTACTTTCTGTATTCTTGTTGTTCTTAGTTTGTACTCTAGGTTGAAATGCACTTATTGTAAGTCGCTTTGGATAAAAGCGTCTGCTAAATGACATGTAATGTAATGTAATGTAAAAATGGACAATAGTTAACTACCAGTAAACATGAATGAATACACGTCAAACATAATATTAAAGCTAACTTCTTTTCTTTCTTTCAAGTCTTTTAACATACAGTATTGTCTGCATTGTTGTCCTTGAAGTTATCTTAATTCATTGGTGAATAGAGGCAGCTGTCTAAAGAGGCTGTAGTCATTAGCACATAATACAGATGATGACTAAGCATACTGCTCTTTTCCCCAAGGGTCACAGTAAAGGTTTTGAAAAAGAGCAGAGCGGGCCTTTTCCCAACACAAGTGTGATTGAACCAACTAGACCAGGTATTTTCTACTAATCAACATATATCAATTATCACAAAACCGTACAATACATTGTACAATACATTGATTATTGTCTCTCCCCTAAAGAACTCCCCAGGATGAAAGCTGTGCCACCAATGGAAAAGGGAGAGGTAATATTTTCATGATACAATAGGTTATATTTGGGGCGACTGGGGGTCATTGGTTAGCAAGTCCGTCTTTCAATCAGGGGATTGGCAGTTCAATCCCCGCCCTAGTCGATGTGTCCTTGAGCAAAATACTTAACCCTGAATTGCTCCCTGTAGCTGTGTATGAATGTAATGTGATTGTATATCGCTTTGGATGAAAGCGTCAGCTAAATGACGTGAAATGTAATTGGGTCTTTGCAGAGTGTCAACTCCAAAGCATGTCGGTTTACTTCCCTTCATTGTGAATATTCCTCAGAATAATTGCACTCCTGGGCAGCTGTATTCCAAGCTGTTTGATGAAGTCGAGAAAATTAAGTGCTGGAAGGTAAAAGCTGATTCTGACTCGGTGCAAAAGGAAAGGAAACTCCAAGAAAACAAAAGAACAATTGAAACTCAGCGCAAAGCCATTCAAGACTTGCAGGTGTGTATCCTCATCTGTCTATCTCTTATTAATTGTGTTCATCAAAGGATTATTGATGAAAGAGGAACAGCCTACTCTAGCACCCTTTTGATATCTGTAGTGTTATGTGTTATGTTTGTTCTGTCATTACAGTTTGGAAGTGAAAGTCTCAGCGTAAAGCTGGAGGAACAGATCAGTGAAAATGAGGATTTAAGAAACAGGTAAGTGTTTTGTCTGGAAATATTCTAAGATTAGACTTGCTCTCTAAAAGCCAAATAAATGTGGTAATTAAATGTGTAAATGTTTTGTTTTTGACACATTTTAAATATAGAAACAACAGCACAAGAAACTTGTGTAATATACTCAAAGATACTTTCCAGCGGTCAGCTGAGAAAATGCATTTATGTAAGTAAAAGTGCTTTACATGTATCTGCCCCAATATATGTCTTAACCAGCCATATTAACAAAGTGTTGAAAATAAGGACTCATGAGACATAACACATCTTTACATTTTCTAGTTGAATCCGAAAGAGAAGAAACACATCACCTCTTTATGGAAAATACTGGGAGTATTAAGGTAAAACACACAATGAGTTTATTTGTATAAGTATCATTTGTAGGAAGCAGTCGATAAAACAGTCTGACACTGGTTTGATAGTCAGTTACATTTAATGTTTTTCTTCTAGAAAATGATCGTTTCATTTGAAAGCCTTCGTATTCAAGCAGAAGCTGATCAACAAGAGTTGCAGAAAGGTTTTTATTGTTACTATTACTGTAGCCTTTTCACAACAAGAGTGTTTTAATCAGTCAGGAATTATTTCAAGGACTAAATCTAAAATATGAATTGATTGACGAGCAACATCAACATTTCCACAAGCAGGAACAATTAATATTTCCGTTTGTTTCCAGTCAGAGAGGCCTTGCTGCAATTTGAAGATCTAAAAGAACAATATCATCAAGAATATAACATGAAAGAGAAAGAGGTCAGTACAATTAAAGTCTTTTTTGATCACTTTATTAATATTTGTAAACTTTTGAAACAGCTTATTGACAGTCACATTCACAGGTTGCAGTGCTTCAAACTAAAATGAAGGATAAGGAAAATGAACTCCAACAACTCCTGCTTAACCTCGATGAAAACCAGAAGCAATGCAAACATCTTCAAGAGGCAACAAGTAAGATCACGATCCGATTTCAAGCTGCGGCGCTCGTAGCTTATCGTCTTGTTTTCTGTATTTTGTAAAATACCATAACTTTGGTCAAAAGTGGTTTGTAAATATAGTTTTGTTGTTAAACAACATTCAATGTTTTGTCAACAATGTTTTGAATAACATTCCCACGAGCTGTGAAAAAGAGAATGAAAATGTTCAAAGACAAATTAGGTTTAGCTAAAGATAATAATAGTTGTTAAAATATATGATTGAAGTTAATGAAGGTAACGGTGTGACCCAGAACACGGTACTCTGTGTTCTGTCCTCTGAGACGTCAACAAACAAATACCTGAACTATTGATCTGAAATGGTCTCAGTATTTCAGTATAACTGCTTATTAAAATGCCTTACTATACAACTAACATATTTCTTATTATTGGTACACTTATTTATTTTAAGGATCACTGGAGAGGATACCAAAGATGTTATCATTAAATGTTTACCGACTTTACAGATGAACAATATGAACTTCTAAAAAGCTCAAAACAGGAACAAGAATCTCTTCTTCAAAGACTGAACGCTGCAGAGCAGCACTGCAAAGAAACTGAGGTGAGTGTGTTGAGATTCTTCTTGTGATATTCAGTTACGCTTTGTGCATTATCTGCTTTCATTAATTAAAATGAACTATATTCCTCAGGGGAATTGTGAAGCTATTGCTGCAACGTTGGCCCAAAGCAAAGAAGAATATGGAGAGACGATTCAAAACAAAGACTTGAGCTTGCAGGAGCTCACTAGAGTTAAAAATCAGCAAGCGGACAAGCTGGAGGAGATTCAGACCACCATGCAGGGGCTACAGGATTCACTGGCATTGGAGATACTGAGGTATACATAGCTCATGTACATGTAGAGCATTTCTCTGAAATATTGTTTCCCTTCACACCATATTGTTCCGCTTATGACCCATTTTAAAGGACCAAGGAGCTTGAGGATAATCTTATGGCAAACAACAAAGAACTTGAAAGGAGAAACGCACTCTTAGGTAAGCCTCTCTGAATTCATTCAGAGATATTCTATAGGTATCCTTCAGAATATCGATATTTGTCTTTGATGCTCTTTCAAACTAAAAGAAGATGTTTTACTCAACAGGAGAGAGCCGAGAGCAGAGGGCAGAGAAAGATGAGCGGATCAAAAGCCTTGCAGATGAACTGGTAGGGCGGATTTGAATGCATTCTTTGTTTCTAAACTAGTCGTCATCGTTCGAACACAAAAGACGAGAACTTGAAGACACTTAGAGTATGATTTTGTTCTTAGGATAAAACATCTAAATCCATTGAGACCATGAAGGGTAAGATTGAAATCACTGAACTCAGAGTGGAGGAACTTTCCGTTGAGCTGTCAAGAAAAGCTGAAGAAGTCCATCTATTAAAGGTAATACACATCGATACCTCATCTCAGAAGGAACACTGTGTTTATACTGTAGTCTAATGCAGATGACTAGACATGTAAGGCCCAAATAACATTTTGTGTTGATAAAGAATGAAGCAGAGATTGAGAAAGCAGAACAGGATCGACTTAAAAAGATGTGTGAAGCTGCTGAAAATGCACAAGAAGACTTAAAGGAGAAGGCCACAGTGACAGAGGTTTTTATATGGCTTACTTCTTATCATCTCATCAAGCTATTTTTAAAATGGAAAACAATTCAGTCCTATTTGTGTATGTACACAATTCATGACTTTGCCACTTGTTGATATGTTCTCAGGTGAAAGTGGAAGACCTGGAAGAACAACTGAATACTGAGAAAACAAAGAATACAGAACAAACATGTCAGATGGAGCAACTGAGGAAAGACTTTACGCAGCAGAAGTGAGTTCATAACAGCCAGCCAATTCATAATGTTAGCATATCAAATAGTTTAGTGAACCGTTGTAATCGTATTGTCTAATGTTGAATTTATGTCCTTTTTAAGAGTGAAGTACAAAAAGCTGGTATCCACCTTCAATGAGCTGCAATGTGAGAAGACAGCCATTCAACTGCAGCTTGAGAGTGGATCTTCTGATGTGAAAACTATTGAGGCAAACATGAAGGTCTGAAGGATCCATTCTTATGTACATCAGCTGTTTGTATTAGTTGTCGTTTTTTAGTCTTTTATTACTGACTATTATACGAATAACATGCTGTTTTGACTGAATCAGGTGAGTGAGGAGAAAGTTGGGAAGCTCACAAGAGAAATCCAAAGACTGGAAGAAGAAAATCAATGTTTACGGTGAGTTTTACACGTTAAAAACATAAAGAGGTTTCCCATTATGAAGTTTCCAAGTTTAATATATTAGAATATTTTCATTAAATAGAGAGGAAGTAAACTCCATTGAAAGCAAAAGCCACGAGGCATATCAGGAAACAGAGACGTTGCAGAAGAAAATTGAAGAAAATGTAAGTATGCCAACTAAAGCCATCATCATGATGCCTGTTCTGAAAGTTTGAAATGATGATTTGAATGTGATGGTTTTGTTTAGTGTGAACATCTGCAGGAGGAAATTGCACAAAAAGAACATTGGATAAAATCTGTGGAAACAAAGGTTATTAAAAAACAAAAATATGAAATGCTAATATTATTGATCATTTTGTGGAAATAACACGATTGTTTTTGTTTTTTAGCTATGCAATCTCAGGAAAAAGTTTGATATTAAGCTGAAAGCCCAGGAGGAATGCCAGAAAGAGGTTTGTGATTAAAACTGTAGTGTAGATGTACAGTACATGGAATAGTGTTATATACTGTAAGCCACTAACAGTGGAATTCTATATTTTCAGAATAAAATGCTTAAGAAACAAATAGCAAAGGAGAATGAGAAATCCAGTCAACTTGAAATTGTGGTACGTTATTTTTTTTAATGTCTCTTTCAGTATGTTATATTGATACAACACATTTAATAAGATAAGTAGAGCCCTGCATGATATCCATGTTTGTGTCTCCAGATTAACGGTCTTCAGGAGGAGTTCCAGAACCTCAAAAGACTGAACCAAGAAGACCATCAGAAATTGCTTCAGGATCTGGAGTCCAAATCATCAGAGCTTGAGAATAAGGTTACTTATATAATGTTATGTTATTTACCACATAAGTTCCTCATAACACAATATAACAATACAGACACTGTTTCTTACAGCTACAAAAGCTCAGATTAACAGCAGTAGAAGCCATCAACAACAAGGAAGACGCAGAACTCAAGTGTCAACAAAAGATTACGGACATGCTCGCACTTATGGAGAAACACAAGGTGAGGTCACGATGTCGTTCATGTTCTGCCGTCTGAAGATGGTGTCCTCTTCAGCGTGTCAATCCTAATACATGTTTTAATGTAAGGAACTTTAAATTGCTTCAACAGAGCCAGTATGATCAGATGGTTCACGAAAAGGATGCAGAGCTTGATGCGCACAAGAGGAAAGAGATGGAGGCCGCGGCCTTGATGAAATCTTTGGTATGTTGCGGAAAAAATTATGAATTTACATATATTTACAATATAAAACAATTAGATAATCAATAAGTTATAAGCTAAACAAAAAAAAAATGTAATCAGGTGGTGGACCTCACAAAGAACAGGGCAGAGATTGATCAGCTGACCAAAGAGCTGAAGACAGAAATAACACAGAAGGTATGTCCCGGTTTTAATCAGCGTTCTTTGGGGCTTTTCATTAAAGCAGGTTGTAAACACTTTTCTCTGCTATTAGGAAAACATGCAGAAGGAGCTGACTGACTTGAAGAAAGTATTATCGTCAACAAAATGCACTCAGCCGTCAGAAGCCAGGAACAAGCAGGTACGACATCTCATAAGCGACCTCTGATGACCTGGGTAGGCGTCACACGTACTCAACCAATAATTCATCTTGACGTTTCCAGTCACCTGACTATAAACAGAGAGGTTCCAAGACCCCAAAAGACAGCTCTTCAACAGGACACACGTTTGACTCCTCCGAGGCCAAGAAAACTCCCTCCTACTCCCAAACTGCACTTAAGAAGAAAGCTGTGAGTTTATTCTATCAAAAGTTTTTAGGCAGATTGAAAGAAAAAGTCTAATCATCCAATTTCCTGAATTTATATTGCATTCTTGTATAATTTTTACTGACAGTTTTTTTGCATTTTCATGTTCAAGACGGGTTGAGTAAAGATACTGAGGCCGTTGTGAATGTTTAACTCGCCTGTTCAGACCTTTTAAAGTGTCTGACTTCCAACCAATATATTGAGTTTGTGTATTTGATGTGTGTGCATGTGCAGGCGAAGGCTGGGTGTGTATGTGCATTCATGTGTGTGTGTGTGTGTGTGGGGGGGGGGGGGGGGGTTCGTCTCAGTATGCACTGTGTCAACAGTGAATGAATGCGCTCTGAACGAGTCACTAGAGGTTATTGCTGAGTGATAGCCCGTTGCCAAGAGATAAATCAAACTATGATAACACTTTATGTCTTCTGTGGTTCAGCAAACTGACACCGAATCCATCAGAACATCGCGTGGAACGACCCCAAAGACCAAGGTAGTCGACAGTTTAATCTGTTTTTTTAAAGCAAACGTTGACTTGATATGAAGATGAAGACCCGCGTGGAGTCTAAGTGGATCTACCCACTATTGTGGCATTCATATTCATAAAACTCAAACTGACACTGACTTTGTATCAAAGGAAATTCACAACGAAGACCTGAAAACCCCCAAAAGTTCTGCAAACGGACTTGGCGGGACATCAAAGATCAAAGTAATAGTATTTTTCTGCCATTTTCCTAAATTAACACAAATCCGAACGACTTTTGCTGACGTCTCCTCTGTGAATTCCTTTTCAGTCGTACAGAATCAGGACTCCTCCTTCTGCTGAAAAGGCAGCCCTGTGGGGGAAGGCCAGAATCGAGATCGACCCCAAGTCTGACAGCTCCGATCTAAGTGATCTCTTGGTGAGTTGTTCTTTGTCAGGAGGATATATATTGTCCTGGTTTCTTGTGTTTTTGATCATCTCTGCAAGATTGACAGAAGAGCTGACTCGGCCTTTTTCTTTCTCTTCTTGGCAGACCTTTGCAAGTGCACCTGCACTCAATTTCTCTGCTCCACAAAGCAAACCTAACGTCTTTAAGAAGGTAATATGCTGTTAGAAAATGAGTTGTATGCATTGCATACATGCACAAAGAAGAAAGAGTCCCTGATAGTTTATATTCAAATTAATTTGGATCAACGTTTTTTCAGGTTCAGAGCCCGTTCACTCATAGATCACCAGGGAACTCCTTGAAGTTAACTGCGATGAAAAGAATGAGAGACGCTGGTTGGACTGCTGTTACTGGCTGTGACAAAAAAAAGAGGACGACCAATGAGAAGATCTTTGCATAAATAGTGCCGTTACAGGTCGGATAGAGAGTTATCGTCATAGACGGGTTCGGCTGTTCATTTTCCAACGTTGTTGACATACATATTTCCCCTGTTAGGGATCAAATAGACAGTATTAATTAATAATAACATGCCAATTTGTTTCTTGACATGTATAGAAAGTAGTGTTATGGATCAGTTAAACTATATTGTTCACAACAAAGATGTAGGTGTTTATATTTCAAAGTTTTTCACAAGTTTTTGTTGCTTTTAGAGGAGATTTAAGTGACTGTCGAGTTTCACTCAGCCCTTTACTGTGTTCAAATCCGTCCTCTCTGTTGAGTTTAAGTTAACGACAATGTGTCCATGGAGTTGGCGAAGGGACTGTTTTCAAATGCATTCAAATTTGTTAATCCCAGGTTTATATTGTTGGCGTCGTAAATGGTTTATTAATGTACTGCTAACTTAATATATTCACGTTTCATAGTATTGACAGTGAAATAAGAGAATTAAATGTTTAAATGGAGCGTTGTCCTTGTTTGAATGTCGCGCCCATCGTAATGTTCTCTTCCTCTCTCGGCCTCTCGTTTAGAATTCAGATTTCATAGGGATGGAATGTCTTGAAATTGTACTAATATAAGATCTCAAACTTTGGGAACTCCGTTCTCCTTAATTAAAGAACTGGAGCCGAAACTGAGACGGGTCCTCCTGGGCTGTGGGCACGTTGTCGTATATCGGATGGCCGTCATAAAGTCCTCCGGAAATTACGAGCGTGTCATCGTCCGCCACGAATTCGTCTCCTGAAAACAAAACTGGATTTAAAAAATTGATAACGACGGAAACGATCGTATGGACGAGGGGGGAGGAAGGCCTTACCCGCGTTGTTGAGAGGTTGATGCAAGTATTGGATTTTATGTTTGCATTTGTGGAACATGAACACAACCAGCGTCAGGGCGAAGGCGCCCAGCACCGCGCTGAAGACGATAGTCATGTTCTTCTCTGAGATGTTGAGCCCCAAACCTTGTAACGCAAGGAGGAACAATTAAACAAATATACACTGAGATTCAAAAGTTTAGGGTCACCCACCCAGACGATTTGGTGTTTTCCATTAAAACTCACACTTTTTATTTATCAAATGAATTGAAAAATAAATAGAAAATAGTCAAGACATTGACGTGGTTAGAAATAATGGAATATTCATGTTTTTCAAACTTCTAGCTCAAAGGAAGGCCCGTTTTGGAGCTTCTCTCACCAGCATAACTGTTTTCAGCTGCGCTAACATAACGTCACAAGGGTTTTCTACCCCTCCGTTAGTCTTCTAAGGCGATGAGTAAACACTGGAGATGGGCTTCTATACACTGATGTAGATTTTCCTTATTATTTTCCTTAAAAAACAAGACGTTTCCACCTAAAATAGTCATTTACCACATCAACAATGTATAGTGTATTTCTAATAATTTTATGTTATCTTCATTTTTTTTTTTTAAGTGCTTTTCTTTGAAAAATAAGGACATTTTTTCGTGACCCCAAACTTTAGACCTCTAGTGTAACTCTCATGCGAGTTACATATTAACTCGCATTGCCTAATTAAATAACGAAGGCTTACCTCGCGTGGTTCTGCCCGTCGACTCTGAGGTTGCGGCGGCGGCGTGAGACGAACTTTCCGCCGCGGTCGCCGTGGCGTCCGTGGTGCTTACGTAACCTCCTGTGGTCTGCGTCGTCGCCGGAGCCGTAGACGCCGGAGCCGTAGACGCCGTAGACGCCGGAGCGCCGGTCGTCGTGGTCGTCGGCGACGTGCCGGTCGTCCCGTTGACCGTTGACTGAGAAGTCTGGGGACGGGTGGCGCTCTCAGGCGTAGCCGCTGTTTCGCCCTCCGGGGTCGTGGCGGGAAATGAAGTGTTGCTCTCCGTGGAGTCTGAGATAACGGCGACGTGTCCTGTAGAGATGGCGGAAGGGAGCGCCGACGACGCCGCTGTGTCCGAAGCGGGGCTCGGTCCCGTTGGCGTGACCGGCGATCGCTCCTCCTGCGCTTGTGCCACGGCAAAAGGAACGAGCAGAAGGCAACAAGCCAGGGCAGCGAAGACCGTCTCCATGGCGGTGGAGTTCTGGCCTGGCAGACAAAACGCTGGGAGAAGAAACCCCGGAACACTCTGTTAAAGCTTTATCTCCCTCGGTGGAAACCTAACACCTGCGCAGGGAAAACAACACCGCGAGCCCCGTGTGTGACCTCTTAGCGGGAGGTCACGGGCGTTACGTGAGCTGATCTGTCGCAGGAAATAACTTCACACGCTCCCAACATGACATTTGTACTCTCCCCTCTCGTGCGACAGCTTGACGAAACCCGGAGCGAGAGGAGCAGGAGGCGGCCGACCGGACTCACCTTGTTTTGTCCGTTTCAACAGGAACTCGGTTCACTTCCGTGGCGACGAGTCCAGGCTGTTCACTTCCTATGAACCTGCACCCGCGGGTGTTGATTTGCTGGCAGAGTGGCAGGTGAAAGTGGGCGGGTCCTTTCTTTGTAAACTTCCTCCAGTGTACGTTTCCATGGAGACAAAGGACACGACTATTATCCCGACCAAAGCTCAATCTCTGAGCTCTGTCTCTCTCTCTGTCTGTCTCTCTCTCTCTCTCTCTGCCTCTCTCTCTCTCTGTATCTCTCTCTCTCTCCCTCTGTCTTTATCTCTCCCTCTGTCTCTCTCTGTATCTCTCTCTCTCTCTCTGTATCTCTCTCTCCCTCTCCCTCTCTCTCTCTCTCCCTCTGTCTCACTCCCTCTCACCCTCTCTCTCTCTCTCTCTCCCTCTGTCTCACTCCCTCTCACCCTCTCTCTCTCTCTCTCCCTTCTTGCTCAGTTCCAGTAGAAGGAAGTGTTTGGCCAACGCTTTAACAACGCTGTAAACTAATTTTTCCTTCCCGCTCACAGACGTACAAAGGTCACAATCGACTGAGTGCGTGTCCTCGTGTAGGTGTGTATTCAATCAACAAGGTTGGACATTGTACATAATGTTTATTATTAAGTATAACGTGTGGCTTCATTAATGCAGGTTGTTTATAAAAAAAAGTGCACAATTTCCAGATATAAAAAACTAACCTCGAAACAAATGTCTGTTGTTCCTTTGGCACAGTATCGCTATCACACTTATTGTCAAATATCCGACTGTCGTAAAGTACAGGAGGACAATGTTCAGAAAATACGACCAGCGACCGTCGTCGGGGACAACCGGAGAACAAAGGGGCAATTACCGTCAAGTTGCCACATTGATGCAAAGCAGCAAAGGGGAGTGGCTTAATGATAGTGGGGCAATAGAGGTGTGCTATTTTAAAAGCTTTTTTTTTTTTACTAATGTGCTGGTGAAATTCATAACAGCTGAAACATCTTGGGTTTCTTTTATTTATTTAAATATTCCACTAAATTCTTCCATATATTTCTTTTTTTTTCTCCCTCAGTTAGGGACCAAATAAATACGCTTTTGAATTTGAATAATATTCTATTAATGTTCTTTTTTATCGCTTGTTATGCTCTTTGTTTGATTTCAAATCTAAATATTTTTTCCATTTTAAATGTGGCGGTGTGTTTGAAATGCAATCCCAATAACATAAATAGGCATATTCCAAAATCCGATGCACCAGAAGGCCGCAGCAGCAGAACCTGTCCTCCTCCGCCACGGGAAACGAGGCGTGCGTCACAGTTTGGTGGCTTGTTGAACATCTTTACCCATCGGGTCAAAGTCTTTGAATGTCGAGTCGCCAGCTTTCAAATAAAAGTCTGTGGCGGCCTTTTCTGCGACGTCCGATTCCTGTAAAGGGTTGAGAACAAACCGTTGAAAAATAGGACAAAATCAAAATGCGTCGATGTCATATATCTTCACTTTGCTACCAACTATCTGGATACCTCAGCTTTTCCGCGGCAGCTGAAGCAGATCAGGTCGCTCATCTTCACAAACAGATCCGGGTTGCTGTGCTGCTGCTTGCATCCGCCTGCAAAGTAACTACAGTGAGTACTTCCCCTGTTGCGTGGTGGATTGAGATCATTCGTGTGTGTGTGTGTGTGTGTGTGTGTGTGTGTGTCCACAGTGGAAGTCGGGGGGGGGGGGCTGACCTGTGATCATGCTCACCAGCAGGCCGGACGCTATCGTGGTCAGAGTACCCACGACGGCGAAGTAGAGGTAGGACAGAGAGTACCAGGAGTCGGCCAGCGGCGGCCTCACGCTGACACACAAAGGAAGGTTTAGGAAGCGTCCGCTACGCATGTGACACCCAGCAGCTGCTTGGTCACTGACTTCTCAAGGATAACGCATCACACGTGAGCCTGGGGCCTGAGGGTGTTTGGCATTCTTGTTTTGTAGATTTTTTTTTTTTTTTTTTTCAGGAATTAATTCCTTATTAGCCTATCTAGTCTATTAGTCCAATTTCTGCAGGTCAGGTTTACATCTACAGCTCGACTGAGTGTTTTTTTTTAATCCTCTCTCTGTGGAAATGCTTTTAAAGCTGCATTAAAATCTATTTCTAAAATGTAGGGGCAGCAGATTTAATTAAGTTTAATTAAGTATATGGATGTAGTGGTACAGCGTTGGAGCATTCTTTCCGCGGTGATGGCCGACTTCGTTTGTTTTTACTTTAACACTTTAAAAAAAAAAGATCTTCCCCCCCCCCCCCCCGATGAATTGACACAGAGAATTAAGTCCATCCTCTCATTTTTGTTTCGCTGTATTAATTTGCAACGACCATATGATGTACCTGACGGCCTTTGTTGGATGTGATAGGACTCACTCGGTCTGCGGGGTCGCTGCACTGGTCCACGGAGCGGCCGTGGTGAAGTTCTGGCCCAGCGTGCTGTTGCAGCCCGCGGTGCTGACTTGGAGAGGATTTGTCTTTTCAGCGGTCGGTGGGAAAGTCAGGCCTCCGACCCCGACCCACAGAGTCAACACCAGACCCAGGATCAGCCCCACCAGTCCTCCCTGCAAAGTAAACACGCAGCAGCTCCTTCCTGGAACGTGTCACAGCTGTTGTATTGGTGAGATGTCTACGTCAGAGGGTGGGGGGAAGCCAAATACGTACGATTGAGTTGGATGTGCGGAATAGCATGCCCAGTAGGTAGAGGCCCAGCAGAGGCCCGCTGATCATGCCGAATATGGACAGAGCTGCCTGCACACAGAGACGCGGTCAGGAGGCGTGTAGTTCCTCGTATTGAGCTCTGGGTGGTGCTGTGGAGCAGGAAGTACCTGCTGTCCTTCCAGCAAATGGTGATTACCTGCAAGATGTTTCCCAATACTGAGGCAACGCCAGCCATCCCAATACAAAGGGCACCAAAGAATACACCTGGGGGGGGGGGGTCAACACCGGCGTTATTAACAAAAAGCATTTAATCTTTCAACAGCTTGCAGATCCAAATGTTCTTTGGGGCAAATTATTCGTCAGTTTCTTAACTTATCAAACATATTTAAATGTTGTTATAGGGATAGACTTAGTGATGGATGCAACTCAGGTCTGGATTTTGCATTGTCCATTTTTTTAAAAGACATCTACTCTTCCAGAGCATCTGCAAGTCTTTACATATATATATTTTTAAAGCATTAAATTCAACCTCGCAAAAGTCCTACATTTTTTCAAAGTTATTATTAATTAGTTAATATTTTTTGAGCCAAAAGTCGCATAGTTGCGACCCTAGTGGTTGACACTTTTTCAATGGTGTCTAAATTAGCATTATTAGACGTATAATACTGTTACTCCTGTTATAGCTCAGAGGTTTCGTGTCAGCTTTAGCACAAACTCAAACTAATTGTATAGTTGTTACACTCTTATTATCATTGGAGACTCCATTTAATGTTTAACGTCCCGGAATAAATGCTTGATATCTTACTTAATGATTTTATTTTTCCTAATTTGATGGAAACAACTTGGTCAACATATATTTTCTTAATTCTGGGTTAATTTGACCCCAGGCGTTTTTTAGCTGAATGTATTAAACATACAAGAAACATTTCACACACAACTTGTTTTGACTGATATTGACGGCACTATCACGTATCATTTAATAATCGTAAGGGTAATATTGCTAGACTCTGTTCTCCCCACTTTTGGGTCACATGCTGATACTGAAAGGAAAATACGTCCTGCTACAGTCTCCGAAAACGTTCTATGTTTTCCCCGGCAGCAACTCAGGATGTATGGGACAATCACCCAAAGTATGTGCAGCTAAACCTGAAATATGCAGATTACACCGGAAGAGAATACTAGAGGGCCAACATCATCATCCTCCGTGTTTCTACTTGCAGAATAAGTCATGAAACAGATAGACAATGTTGTCGTAATTAAGGGCCTGCTCTACCTGTCACCTGGGATTACTCTGACATGAACGACAACACTGAGAACTTCTTCAAAAGCGTAACTGAGCCACCGCGCCCTCGAGGTCACCATCCCAAAAAAAGGAATCTCCACGTTCCTGCCCGTGCAGGTTTTTCCTCCGTGAACCTAACTGACGAAGCTGTAGATTATTAAGTCGATTATTAAGTATTAACCTCTGTTTGTACTTTGTTCCATGTAAAGTCGTGGTTATGTCGCAACACTGGAGCTGGAAGCACTTTTTTAATCACCTCGGGAAAAACACGATAATAGCCGACTTGCCGCCGGCTGTTATCTTCGTACTGTACGAGGATTGCTGTGTTATTTATGATCGGGATGTACAGTGAGCTCGTTATCGGGATATGGAAACTGTTTTTTCCTTTTCCCCTCAAAGCCGTGAACTCACTCAGGCCCATGTTCATCCAGGTCACCTGCTTCGCCGAGAGGTTTTTACACATCGGAAGAATGAAGTCTTCCACGGTGACGGCGACCAGGGCGTTGATGCTGGAGGACACCGTGCTGAGAACAAACGGTGAGCGACAGTCACGCACAGAACAGGAAGTCGGGTGCATCTGAGTGGCAGATTACAGGACGCGGATTAGATTATAGTCTCAGAGTAGTCACAGGAAGTATCATAACCCAGGTGTCGGCAGCTCGTTTCTTCCTTCTCCGTTGTTCCTTATCTATAAGATCATTTCCCTAAAAACACAGCTTTTTTTTATTTTTTTATTCTGATTAAAAAAAATACATCCTATACTTCCTAGTCAGCTCACCTAAGGGTGCCACTGTAGGCCGCAGCCACGAACAAGCCGGGGATGCCAGGGTAGTCCGCCAAAATATCCATCACAAGGTAGGGCAGCATCTGGTTTGAGAGAATTGGCGGTATTAACGAAAATACAAAAAGAATGGAGTCCATGTGATGATGACGATGATGGTGATGATGATATAATATGATATATACCTTTATTCGTCCCACAGTGGGGAAATTAAAAAAATCACAGCAGCGGTGCACATCAGAGCATTAATAAAAATAATTTTAAAACACAAATCTAAATACTAATGATGCTGATGATGATGATGCTGATGATGATGAGTAAACGGACAGCAGCAGCGGCGGTTACCTGGTCGTAGGTGCCGATATCGCCGTTTGTAAGCGGGTCACAGTTCTTGTAGACAGAATACATGGTCAGGCCCGTGAACATAGCCAGGCTCACGGTCACCCACAGGCCCACCATGTTGACGTACAGAGACCTGAGGGATTCAGACGAGCAGACAAGCAGGGTTCGTACGGTCACGGAAAAGCGGGAAAAGTCATGGCATTTTAAAATGGTCATTTCTGGGCCTGGAAAAGTCATGGAGAGAAACTTAAATCATAAAAGTTTTGGAAAAGTCATGGAAATTTGGAGTTAAAAATAATTCATGTTTTTTAAAGAAAGACTCTCAAAATATAAGCCGGCGTACGCTCTCAATACGCAAAATCTACTATTAAATCTAAATCTAAATTGACTATTTTGCACTTTATGTTGTCTATATGTTGCACAAATCACTTTATGTTGCACAAATCCCTTTATGTTGGACAGAAGAGAAACGCAATTTCAATCTTCTGTATGTTTGCACACATGAAAATTGACAAATAAAACTGACTTTGACTTTGACTTTGAAATGTTCTAAATTGTTCATGTTTATACCGAGATTTCAGTTTGGTCATGGAAATATGGTTTAAAGTCATGAAAAAGTCATGGAAAAGTTCTGGAAATCCATCGGTCAAAATGTGTAAGACCCCTGACGAAGTAAGGAAGCGAGCCGACGAGGCGGCGTGTGCGTTTGCTTTGCAGGAGCGCTCACATCTTGGCGTGTCCCAGGGTTTTGCAGGAGATGTAGCGCTGCACCTGCGACTGGTTGATGGAGTAGATGGACACCCACATGACGCTGCCGCCGAACACGATGGTCCAGAAGGTGTGGCGCTTCAGGGGGTCCGGGTCGAAGCTGGTGAGAGGTAACGGACGGGTCAGTGTGTTGAATGTGGACGTCATCGCCAAGGTCAGGCGGGGCGCCATGACGCCTCTGAGACCCTGAGAGACCCTTCGTAGTGTGTGTGTGTGTGTGTGTGTGTGTGTGTGTGGATGTATATGGGTGTGTGAATGTGTTTGTTTGTGTATGTATGTGTGTATATATATATATATATATATATATATATATATATATATATATATATGTTTGTGTGTATATATGTATATATTTATATGGGTATATGTACAGTATATGATTCTCTGAATTAAGTTTTCTCGTGAAAGCACAGGTTAGGGCACTTATAAGCTTGATAGCTTCAGCCTTGACCCTTTGGGTTAGCCGCTTTCTTCTTGTAAAAATCTAGATTTTTGTATATTATGGAAATAAACTAAACTAAATTTGCAGGAAAGTTACGCCAATTCGTTGTTTTTTTTATGTGGCTGCAGACTAATTGATCTGATCGGAACTCGCCGCGCCAACATACTCGAACGCCTCCAGTCGGCCTCCTCGGCCGGCGTCTTCCCAGATCTTGGCGAAGCCTCCCTGCAGCACGGCTCCTCTGGCGATGACCGCCACGAAACCGGCCAGCATGATCACCATCTGAATCACGTCGGTCCAGATCACTGCCTTCAGGCCGCCCTGAGACAAAAAAACACCAGCGACACTTTTTTTTAAACATTTCGCGAGGCTTCTTTTATTCTAAAGCTCGATGAGGCTTGTGATGTTTGAAACAAAAAAAACGAGAAAGCATACAAAATAAATATTCAGTTTGACCCCAGTCCATAAACAGGTACGGGTCAAAAGGCGTCCTAGAAAACCTTTTGCAGAGAGTAACTTGCATTAGTTCAGCAAGCAGATCAAATTATATTCAAATCATAAAGAAACATGAAGAAATATGTGTAGGAATACAAATACATTCACGCTTGGACTTAAGGATTATAGTGTGTATGCATCATAAAGCTGGTGTAAACTCTTTGATACGCAGCTTATTGATTTATTACAGTACATCATGTTGTTCTGGGTGCACAGTACCAACCAGAGCGCAGTAGGCGATGCACACGGCCCCCGTGGCCACCAGCACGCCCCACAGGTCAAGTCCTGTGACTGGAACCACACAAAGAAAGGATTTCAAAATAAACCTCTTGGGACACAACAACAACAACAAGTGTGACAGTGTTAGGAACTGAAATGGAGTATCGGGGTTCGTACGGTCATGGAAAACCTGGAAAAGTCATGGAATTTTAAAATGGTCATTTCCAGGCCTGGAAAAGTCCTGGAAAAAACTTAAATCGTAAAAGTTTGGGAAAAGTCATGGAAATGTGTTATAATCACATGTTCGTTCACGCCGAGTTTGAAATAATAATATTTTTTTATTAAAGAAAGACGCTTAAAATATAAGCCAGCGATAGCTCTCAATACGCAACATCTTCTACAGTTTTCATGTTCAATTCGAGATTTCAGTTTGGTCACGGAAATTTGGTTTAAAGTCATGGAAAAGTCATGGAAAAGTCATGGAAATCCATTGGTCAAAATGTGTAAGAACCCTGAGTATCTATCCCTGTTTTTTGTCTTGATTTCCCCCTTTTATTTTTTTGTTTTTTAGGGTCAGTCTTCTCTAAGAGAAAGAACAAAAAAATAACACGGGTGCCTGTACACAAAGAACTATTCATACAACGTGGTTGCAGCACCCGCCCTCGTGTGAACTCACTTTGATTGAGTGCCAGAGCCGGAGCGTAGATGACCATCCCGGTGTAGAGGACCTGGGGACAGATGGCGCCATTAGTTAATTAGATGGAAACACGACGATGATGATTCATGGTCATCCTGGTCTAGGATCAGTTTGACATTAAGTCCAACAGGCCGGCTGTTCACCCTGTTCATTACACATGCTTGTTCCATTCTGCATGCGTTTGTACTTTTGTTTTTAATCATCTAAATACAAAAAAAGTGGTTGAATATTGGAAAAGCAGGTTTCCGCTACCGTCTGTGCGATGTACATCGACGTTCCGATTATCCGGATGGGCCGGCTGAAGCGCATCTCCAGGTACTAGGGGAGGAAAACACAGGCGGACGTCACTAAAGTGTTCACACGTCGGTTCAGTTTGGGCATCAACATCAGAATCGGGATCAGGAACATTTATTTCCTGCGAAAAATTTGACTGTATGTGTGTATATGAGACGGACAAACAAAACAACAACAATCAACATAGTGCAAGAATTTAAACATTACATTTACAATGGTATGAAATCAAATAAAGTGCACAAACAGATGACAGTGCTGTAAGTGTGGTTGTTAAAGTGCCATTTTAAATATGAAGTATAAAGAGGCGTGCAGGGGAGTGACCGGAGGGAAGTGTCCAATAGTCCGTCAGCGGGGGCCGACGGGAAGAAGCGACATGGTTTAAAACATGTTGGTTTCTTTGCTCATGTATTTTAACTCAGACACTCCTTTCGAAGGACAAACTTTTACAGCAGTTGGATTCTGCCCCGCGTTTTATTGCCATTAAATCTACTGGATTGGATGTATCGTTAACCACATTAACTAAAAGTTAAATGTGGTGACTGTGTCTGTATCACAGGTTGTGGAAATCTGGATCATGGTCCGTGCATTTGACTAATTATTCATACATATCATATTCACTGAATGTGTTTAGCTCTGTAACGCTGTTCATCTGGTCACATGACATCTATTGTTCATCTGGTCACATGACATCTATTGTTCATCTGGTCACATGACATCTATTGTTCATCTGGTCACATGACATCTATTATTCATCTGGTCACATGACATCTAGTGTTCGTCTGGTCACATGACATCTAGTGTTCATCTGGTCACATGACATCTATTGTTCATCTGGTCACATGACATCTATTGTTCATCTGGTCACATGACATCTATTGTTCATCCGGTCACATGACATCTGTTGTTCATCTGGTCGCATGACCTCTATTGTTCATCTGGTCACATGACATCTAGTGTTCATCTGGTCACATGACCTCTATTGTTCATCTGGTCACATGACATCTAGTGTTCATCTGGTCACATGACCTCTATTGTTCATCTGGTCACATGACATCTAGTGTTCATCTGGTCACATGACATATGTTGTTCATCTGGTCGCATGACATCCTCCTCTTGCTCTCCTGAAGGTTTATTCTCTTTTTTTCCCCCTGAAAGGTCTTTTTCAGATTTTTGGGGAGTTTTTCCTGATCCGATGTGAGGTCAAAGGTCAGGGATGTCGTTTGTGTACAGATTCTAAAGCCTTCTGAGGCACGTTTGTAATTTGTGATATTGTGGCTATAGAAAATAAACTGAATTGAAAATTGATTTAAAAGTCATGTATTTCTGTGAGCATGCTCGCTTCATCGTTATTACCATAATAATAATAATAACCGTGTAATAAACGAGTGCCATTTCCTCACCTCATAGGCGCTGGTGATCCCCAGTCTATAGAAAAGCGGCACAAAGACCTCGGCGGTGACGACCGACATGATGGCGTAAGAGAAGCCAAAGAGCCAGAAGGGAACTCCGAACCGGTAGGCCTCGGTCGGCGTGCCGATGACCGTGATGCCAGACATGAAGCTGGCGGTGAGCGACATGGCCACCGGCACCGCCGTCATTTGCCGTCCGCCCAGCAGGAACTCGGCGCTGCTGGTCTCTTTGCGGCCCCGGACGGCCTGGAAAAGGCCGATGGCCGACGACCCCAAGATGGTTCCGGCAAACACCACATAATCCCACACAGAGAAAGTGGCCACGGAGCCACCGGTCCCGACCATGCTCGGTTCAGTTTCACTAACACGCCTCTCTGAACTATCGGCAGGAATGCTATATGAATATTCTATTATGAATATAACCTCAACTCCAGTTCTATATATACACCAACATCGAGAGCAGAGATCAACACACCCAACGTTGCATTTCAGACGTTTTCAATCAGCTGCACTCATAATTTGAAAAAAGTTTCCCTTTAAACTTCAACAAAGAAAAGCAGAAATCCTCAGAGTTCAGGTGTATAGTCCTCTGTTGTTTTGGGCTTTTTATCCAGTCGAACTATCAACAACGAGCGTCTCTCCGGCTGCCGTGGAGGAGCGAGATACTTCGACCACCGGACATCTCCTGCAATTGGCAGTAGTCTCAAGTCTCCCGCAGACTATAAAGATTAGTTCACTTTAGTTAATAATCCATCAAGGACACGCGGTAGTCAAGCCAGCTGTAATTTCAGTGATAGTAAAAGACACTGTAGCTGGATTGAAGACCTTCTGTTGTGTCCCTCCTCATCCAGGAGTCTCGGTTACTCAGTACAAGTGTTGCATTGTGAGGAATTTAAGGAGGCAGGTCATGTTGAACCTTTATGCCTTTCTCTTTTGATACATGCGTTTAATTATGCTTTACTTAGGACATCTTATCTTTGATTATCATCCCAGCGATGTATTAGTAAACGCGTCATTTCAAATACAAAAACGGGGTCTCGTAAAACAGATGTAAGCCTAGTGGGACGTAGGTAGATATAAAGCATCGTTACGTGTAATATTAGTTATTGAATTTCTGTTTGATTTCCCTCAAGTCATCCGAGAAGAGAGAATCAGCTCCAGTCAAATCTGAGAAAGTTAATGTAAAAGCTGGCGAGAAGCAAGGAGCTGCTGTTATGCACACAGTTGTAACAATTCTCCCTCGTAATCCTAAAAAGTATGACGCAATTTTAAGGGAATGGGCGGATCTGCTATCGGCTGTGAAGTCCCTGCTTAATATGTTGAACGGCCAACAGAAAACGAAAGAAGAAAAAAAACAGTATATATTGCAGACACCAAATATTATAATTTAAATCAAATTCAATGCAACGCTGCAAGAATTAACTCCTCTCACAATATAGCATTATCCCCGGATCCCGACAGTCCCAAAGTCTTTCAAGTGCCCAAAACAAAAGTAAACTAGAACGGGCACTCGGTAGAGCGCATACCTTCGCATATCACAAGATTGAGTATTGAATTATGAACATGTTGGCATTAGTTGCATGCCAAATGGATATAAATTGACCACGCTATAGTAAAAAGAAGATTTTGATCTTTTTCATGACCATGACCTTGACCTTTGACCTGATCGATCCCAAAATCTAATCAAATGGTCCCCGGATAATAACCAATCATCCCACCAAATTCCATGCGATTCGGTTTAACACCTTTTTACTTATGCGAATAACACGTACGCAAGCACGCATACAAATACGCGCGATCAAAACATTACGTTCCGTATTTTCAATGCGAAGGTAATGACTCACTCAGTGTATGCCGATAATCTATGTAAGCACTGTTCCTATTCATTGATAGACTTGCCCACTCGAGAGAGACTTTGTATACTCTGGACCATCATTAAACTAAAGTGAAGATAAGGAAATCAGTGCCTCTTTGGATAGAAAGTTGTACTCCTGACTTTTTTAAATCAAGATACCGACTTGCCGGAAGCTTGGCGCATCTGAAACATGTCGTGTTTGCGTATGAATGCTTTGGTCCGCGGTAGTTTTTAATATTCCGACTAGAAAACCGGTTGGGACTGTAACTTTCTGTGTGCACTTTGCCGTCTGGATTTCTGACCCACACAAAGCATCTTCGTGACACGCTCACCTGGGATGGGCCCTGAGGCGCTTCATTGTTAAACGGGCCTTCCCTTAATGTTTACCCAAATGAGAGACGGATGGGTCTATTTTGGAATGCGAGGTCAAACTCGGGTTAAAATGTAAACTCTTTACAATATGATTCATTCTTCTGTGTCCCGAAGTTAAGCTTTCATTCGATGTGACATCTAGTGGACACTATGTTCCGCCTCGAGGAACAACTCCTTTGGTTATTGCACAGACTTTGTCCCTGGAGGAAATCATTTATTCATGTCATCCGCATAATGGACTCCACTTTCAGTTCTACATGTCCGTCACAGATGGGAGATAACCGCTACCTCGGACGCAGGTGGATTATAACCCGTTGGCATAAATGCTGTCCGAAGGGGCTGTTGGTCAGACTCGCTGCAGCATCGGGCCCACAGGTGCTTCTCGAGCAGGTGACCCGCACACGCAGAGGCCAGCACGTGATATTAAAGACACTAGACTGTTCATCCTTCGTGGTATCTGGTTGCCAGTTTGACTCTTTGTCCTTCTTCCCCACTGCAGGTCCGGAACACGGCATCCCTGGACATGGAGACCGCGGTGTTCACCTGCTGGCTGCTGTTGGGTCTGTTCGGCCCGGCCGTTCCCACGTGTGTTCCCACCGACTTCACCCTGTACGTGGAGAAGCCCGAGTGTGACTACTGTGTCGCCATCAACACGACCATCTGCATGGGGTTCTGCTACTCCAGGGTGAGTATCTCCTGGATCAGTGGTTCTCAAATGGGGGTACGCGGAGGCCCTCTAGGGTGTGCGTGACAATATACACTACCCTTCAAAAGTTTGGGGTCACTTAGAAATGTCCTTATTTTTCTTTTTTTTCAATGAAGATAACATTAAATTAATTATAAATACTCTCTCTACGTAGTTAATGTGGTAAATGACTATTCTTTGGTGTGTAATGACGTCTCTACAGAGGTGTATAGAGGCCCATCTCCAGTGTTCTAATGGTACATTGTGTTATCGCCTTAGAAGCGTCTTTGAGTACTATGAAAAGCGCAATAGAAATTGTATGTATTATTATTATTAGAAGACTAACGGAGGGGTAGAAAACCCTTGAAAACCCTTTTCATGCGAGCGCAGCTGAAAACAGTTATGCTGGTGAGAGAAGCTCTAAAACTGGCCTTCCTTTGAGCGACAAGTTTGAAGAACAACATTAATATTTACAATAAAAATCGTTATTTATAACCTTGTCAATGTTTTGACTATATTTTCTATTAATTTTGCAATTAATTTGATAAATAAAAGTGTGAGTTTTCATAGAAAACACAAGATTGTCTTGGTGACCCCAAACTTTTGAACGGTAGTGTACATATAAATATATATATATATATATATATATAACGGACTGAGGGACACGTAATGTTAACCTTTTATGTTCTAAGTGTTATCGTGTTTACAGGAAGATGTTTTTTCTAGTTAAGAAGATTGATTCGAGTGAAGCGGGATGTTGTAGTTTTATGTTATATTAAGGCGTCTCTGACCGGGAGCAGGATGAGTAGAATGTTTCACGGTGTTCACAGTTGTTTGGCGTAGGCTCCGCCCACTTTAACCTGCGCTCCGCCCCCGATGTGTCTTCAATGTCGTCTCGTAGCTTTCCTGACCCAGCGTGGCCACAATATTTAAAATAAGCAGCGATTAAAACATTTGTTGGAAATAGTTGTTTCATAAATATTCAATACAATATAAGTGTATGTTCCTCAACAAAATATTATATATTCGCCAATAAATCACACACAGCGCTGTGTATTAAAAAAAATGTAAACCAAAAATGCATGGCGCTGATTAGAGGGTATTAGAGGGTACTGACAACGACTGTCCTAGATTGTCATTTTTTTCCTTTAGATGGAAAAAAAGAACTCTAAAAACCCGTCATATGGAATAATAACGGATGTAAAGATGCATATAAAGTTGTGTATCCTTATTGAAAAGTCAACAGTTGTGTTTGACATGAAGTCACATTTTTGTCTTCACTTTTCAGTTGAAAACAATCCCTGAAATGACGTTGTGTCTTCTCAATGTACGCGTGTTGTTGATTTATGTGTTTTTTCCTCGCGGCGAGCAGGACAGCAACGTCAGAGGGATATTCGGCCCGCGCTTCCTGATCCAGACGGGCTGCACCTACGACAAGGTGGAATACCGCACGGCGCTACTCCCCGGCTGCTCCGCCGACTCCGACCCCGTCTTCACCTACCCGGTGGCTCTGGGCTGCCGCTGCGGGGCCTGCAGGACGGACAGCGACGAGTGTGCGCACAGGGCCAGCGCGGGCAGAGCTCGCTGCACCAAACCCGTCAGGCGTATCTACAGGTACCCTGGAGACAGCAACTACCTGACCCCTTTCTGAGGCCTCGGGGTGGGGGGGGGGGGTGGAGTTACCAAGCTGAAAACGCCATGAACCGTCAATGTTTTGAGGCGATGACAGCAGTCGTCCTTTAGCTTGGATAAAGTGATGTAACTTATTGTACCGGCCTGGTGTATTGTGTCTTTTTTTTGTGCAATGTAACTGTGCTGCAGCTCCGCTTATCAGTTTACAATGTGGGGGACTTTACTTATCCTCCTGTGTGTCTGTGTGTGTGTGACTGACATATTGTGTTTACTCTGAAAGGGATACTCTGAATGCAACCCAATTAAAGCTGAAGTCTCTAAATAGCTCTCTGACTAAGCTGTGCTTTACTTAATCACACGCCGGGCCCAACTAGACCGTGGCTTTCTGTTTACTGAACACACACAGGAGCCCATGACGCTCCACAATGTCACACACACACACACACACACACACACACACACACACAAACCCACCCCCGGATATTTGCCGCAGCCGTCACTGTGGAAAGCACATGATCGCTGATGCACCGCCTCTTAATTAAATGGATTATCCGCCAGCCACAAAGATCAGACGCGTGGCGGCGGCGCACGCAAGCGTCACCGAACGTCCGCAGAAGTGCAGCGTCATCCTGAAGTGGAGCATATACGTGTAGTTTTCCATTCTCAAAGGTGATTTGGGAAGACAGCTGTAGCTTATTCTTGGCGCAGCAGGTCAGAGTGGGAGAATGCATCATGAGTTCATCATGTGGACCTCGTCACATCGCTCTCTCCTCCGTTGTCCAGTGTCTCTGTGTTGATGTTAGGGCGGTTACTGCGTGTAGCTGAGCTCTATTGCTCTTATTTGGTTGGTTATATAGCTCTGACCGCTTCTCGCATTTAGTCAAATATAAAATAAAATAGAAAGTGATCGCATCATATTTGAGTGTATAGCACAGAGGGCTGTCTCACAACTGGAGAGCTCCCCGCCTGCATGACTCCACACATGGAGTTATGCCTTTGGGCCAGTGATGCCTGGCAGGGTCCTTGAAATCACGAACCTTGAAGCAACTTTGAGGAGGAAGAGGAGGAGGAGGAGGAGGAGGAGGAGGAGGAGGAGGAGGAGGAGGAGGAAGTGTGGATGATAAACCTGTTTGTAAACAGCTGAGTCACTATGACCCTGAGAGGACGCTTAAACAACCCGACACCCTGTTTGACCTCCAAAGTCAGCTGAGAATCTGTAGTCTATTGTTTATGTCAGTTTACAAGTGTCCATGGCTTCTCTTCCTTTAACCCACTTTAATTATATTAGAGCAATGGCTAGTATCATCATAATAGTATATATATATATATATATATATATATATAGTAGTTTTTATTCAGTGGAGTGACATTTTTCCATCTCATGAATGAAAAAGAAATCCTGCCTACAAAGCTCTGAATGCCCGAACATGGCTTTTACTCATAGACCCACATAACTGAAGGCTTAAATTATGCTTTGAATTATATACGGACGCTTGAGCCTGTATAACTCTAAAATCATCAGACGGGTACGGCACAAAGGTTTGAATTGCCCGGCTTAAATTCCCTGTGTGGTGTTTTGAAAACCCTGATACCCAAATGGGAAAAAAACAGAGGATGAAATGGAATTTGCCTCCATCAGCAGAACCAGCATGTTGCCCACATACCGACCACTCTTTCAGTCAGACGCGCCCTACAGTGTGTTTGTGTTGTGTTTATCCAACGAGAAGAAATGTGAGACTTTCTCTGAGCAATGTTTCCAGGACTTATCCCACGGGTTGCCATGACATTCGCTTCACACCCTCTTTGGAATAACTTTGCTGGAACCCAAATGTTTCCATTTAATATGTCCAGTACTTAAGTTCATGACCTAATGCCGGTAAAACTAATGACATTTCCATGATGTGCAGCTGTAGTGCATGTTCACAGCTGATTAGCATGCTAACATGTTTAATTAAGATGTGTTAGCATTGAGCTCTAGCGTAGCTTAATATTTGCCTTATGGTTATGACGAGTAATAATAATAATAATAAAAACTTTATTTATATAGCACCTTTAAAAACAATGTTTACAAAGTGCTCCACAGAGAGTCAAAGCAAAACAAGTGGAAGAGTAAGAAACCAATATTACATTTAAAAGTATATATTAAAATTAAAAATTAAAATAAAAAATGTTTTTTTCATGATTTTATTTGCTTCACTTTGCTTTAATTACATATAGGTTGTTTTTGTGCTCATAAAAAAGACAAAACAAACCAGTGCAAGAACATACACATCTGAACGTCCTTCAGTATCAATCTTGTTTTTATTGTGAACAGAATGTATTGTTATATCACTGAGCGTATCTCAAGATCCTGAACACACTCTCACACACACACACACACACACACACACACACACACACACACACACACACACACACACACACACACACACACACACACACACACACACACACACACTTTTCCAACCATCTTACAAGACAGACGGCCCAAAACCCTCGGGGGAATTCACCTGCATTGCCTCTTTTAGTGTCAACGGGGGTACATAATGAATGTTAACGTGATCTTTGGTCTGATTCTCCGTTTAAATGTTAATACAAGAGATACCGATCAAAATAGCCCACGTCAAATGTAATAGGATGCAAAACAAGTGAAGGACAGGTTCCCTAATGAGTTCAAATGTGTCGGAAACCAAACCAAGAATAACCAGTTTCAACCCTTTGTCATGCACATTGTAATTAAACATGACGAAAGGGGAACATTTTCAATTGACCAGCTGGCCTGATAAAGCTTTGAGAATAAACCTTCTATGGGCCACCAGATGTAACTAAGACAAAAGATGGACCATGTTTGTCTCATGCATCAATACATTCTTTTTAAACAAACATTTACTCAAGGTGAAGCCACAGTCATGCTTTAGTCTGCAAAGTCAACGGCTTCTGTCAGAACAATTGAAACCAAAGTTTGTGTGACGGCAACTCGTGTTTGCAGGATAATGTAACCATGGTTATATATTACATTGTTTTCTAATCCAGGCAAAATGTAATACTTTATTTGAGAAGCTAAATGGCATGTGGTGTAATGTTGGGTAATCTATCTTTAATAATGTATTACATTTTCTAAATCTAGGTTTCATATGTAAAATACTAGCATATGTCTGTCAGATAGTGGGGAGAAAAGTTAATTATTTCACTCAAATAGTAAAGTAGATTTTTTTTTAAGTATTAAAGTGCCTCAAAATTGATGTTTCATTTATTGGTATGCTCCAGATACTTTCCACCCCACAGTAGATTAGGATGAAGTCATCTCTCAACCAGAATGTACCAGAATGTTCTTAACACCGTGATGTCAACCATAACAATGGGATTTGGACTAGCTTAACCTTAAGATACAAGAGGGCTGTGCCTCGACACCTCCACGGACTTTATGGTAATCCCTCTAAAAAAACGTCTTGAAATGTCCAACTTCACGCATTTATATGTATTTTACCTTGCACCATAATTATTAAAAAATAAATGTTAGGTGAACAATGGTTTCTTACATCACCCAACCCTTCACCGCCCTTGCCACTGCCTGATTGGTTGATAGGATGAATGACGGCTCAGAACGTTCGAATGAGCCAATCGGCTGCCGGCATGTAAACTAGCAGGGCGGTGACGTAGAGTATTCCCGCCCTCCTCTTAGAAACTCAGTGGAAATTTCCACTCTCTCTTCGCTGCTATATGAGCAGACGTCCCCCTCCGCCCGATTCACACGGAAACTGAAGTAGCGTTTTGAAGGAATCTGAAGAACTCCTACGAATCTCGAAACTTTTGGTCAGTACTATTTTTATTTATCATTTAGTCTGTGTTTAAGTTGTTCGAGTTGGGCAGCTCGTTCGCGTTAAGGGTCGATATTAGTCTGAACGTGTATCGTCGCGAAAGTAACCAACGTTAACAAAACCCGAACTCAACGTCTCTTCACTTCTTTATTTCGACAATGTGTGGAAATAGTCTTCGCGCTTTATCTTTAAGAATGTAACTTTCTTCTTTGTTGTTGCACGAGTTCACATATTGATGCACTATCCTTTCTTTGAAAACGGATAAAGTTTCACACGTGCAAATATATAATGCGAACTCTCTCGTTGATTTGCATTGGCGGCGATGAGTTCGTCGTTAAAAAAAATACATTTGATTGCAGTTTAGGCAAACAAGTTGGTGGTATTTCAAGCCTCAACATGTTAACGTTACTTCGTCTATCCACATGAATGGAAGTTGACGATGCCCATGTATGGTGTTCCGGTATGCGCGTGGGGGCACGCCCACGGGTTGTACCCGCGGTAATCCAAAGCCTCTGTTGTGGGCGGGGCAATGCCCATGCGCGTCAGAGTCTGGGTACTCAGGAAGCTGCGCATATCTCTGGCATAACTCCTCCCATTTTCTCTTTTCCAGAACTCGACTCATCGATTTCACTGAAGAACACTTGGATCTACAAGCACCAGTTCACACTTCTGTCTTTACTTATTTCAACAGCATCATGTCTCAGAAGCAGATCAGGTGAGTCTTGCAAATTTCCCTCTTCTCAACGTGGTATATTTAATTGATTTCCCAGAATGGCACCATATCTAATTAAAACATTTAAAAACCATGGGCTAGAGGAAGTGATTGCTTGCATCTTATATATATATATATAACTGTCCACTATTTCCCAAAGCCCATAGTGCTATTATGAGTTTACAATGCTATGAAACGGATACAAAATATAAAGTCCACACATTAAGAAACTGTTAATACTAAAATAATCGTTTTGTCTCCCTTAGCCTCCCAGCAAAGCTCATTAATGGCGGCATTGCCGGCATTGTTGGGGTTACTTGTGTCTTCCCCATTGACTTGGTGAAGACCAGGTTACAGAATCAGAGACAAGGTCAGCAGGTCTACAAGAGCATGTAAGTGGTTTCCGTTACCCTCTTCATTGTTTCTACTATGCCCAAACAGGTTCTTGCTTGTCACAATGACCCATTCAGGGTATTGTGATGAATGTAGGGATTTCGAGACATTCCTGACATGATGGACTATGAATTGTTCACATTCCTTTTGAAAATGAGGTGATCCAAATGCCCTTTGAAGGGCGAAATGTTCTGCTCCATTTACCCGCTGAGCGAGCCTCTGTGTTAATGTCACCGAGACTCGATAAGCTATCATCGCGATCAATAACCTAATAATTTACTTTTGGAGAATTGTCGAGTGTTTTTTTTTCTTCTAATATGCTCTTTCTGGTCTTTCTTGTTGTGTAGGGTGGACTGCCTTGTCAAAACAGTGCGGTCAGAGGGGTTCTTTGGCATGTACAGAGGTAAGAGTTCTGCTCATCTGACTTTAAACAACCAGTAGTTGTTAACATGTAGGAAATGATTTAATGAAGGAGAAGTAAGATCTCTATGCTGAGGTTGAACGTTGATTGTTTTGTTCAGATACAGTGTTGTTAGATTGCATGAGTTGCTTGATTTGACTTTAAAGTATATTTTTGAGTAACATTAACGGACTAGATTACAAAAGAGAAGAGGCCAAAGCCGCTCGTGTTTGTTGTTGCAGCTTTGCTACATTGTTTTTTTAATAGCACTCTATCGCATTAAGTAAAGAAAACACTGTTTAATAATCAGTTAATTGAATGCAATGTCGTAAAAAAAAGATTAAAAATCTTGTGGACATAGCTAAATATGAGAAAAAATAGAGACCTATTTTTATTCTGGGTCTCTGCTTGTGTGAGGAAAGCTGTTTGTTTGCATCTGTGTTTTTCATATTACAGACGTGGGTCCCCCTGGGATATTGAAGGCTAGCCGATAAGGCGCAGCCACGCTGGAGGCAAATCATATAATGGTTCTTACAATATTGCTCTATTTAAAACTATAGGCAACTGTTTTTGTTTTGCCATCTATTTGTTCTGTAATGTGACTTCTTGTCAATAACCACTTGTCCGTCTCTTCACTGTCTCGTCAAACTTGTTGTTCGACGCTCGTTTCCTTGACTACGAAGATGTGTCCTCGCAGACTTTAGTGGATCTTAAAAAAAAAAAAAAAAAAAGACCTGGGACTAATTTGGTTTTATTTTTTTATTTCACAACCATCAGTCTCACACGTCGGCTTTTTAGGTTTTTCTTAAAGTCTGCACACACGGAACGTAGTCGGGGATTCAGTCTGTCCTTCACCTAACATCTTCTCACCGCCACGAGCTACTCTCCGACGTGTAGCTCGTCGTTAGCACCAGACTTGCCTTCTGGCAGTTCTCTCTTCATAGTGGGCTCTTTTTCTTCCTTTTATCTTTCCTACTCTCTATATTTCACATACTTGTACATACGTTTGCATCTTCCTCTGGTTATTCATCACCCTACTTATTTCCCTTTTTTTTTTAAATGTTATTTTGCTCGCCTACTTTTTAAAACTTCTGCTTTTTTTTTTATTGTCATTTGATGTTTGACATAATCCCCCTTCCTCATTTCCAAAGCTATTTCTATATTGAGCATTAGTCTCGTTTGTGTCTAAATAAGCTATAAAGTGTGTAATAATAGATAGTGGACGGGAGTGTTTATGTTGTGCTGCATGAGAACCCGTTTGCGACTCGGATGCTAACTGCGTGCGTTTCTTTCTCCAGGCGCCGCTGTAAATTTGGCACTGGTCACCCCCGAGAAGGCCATTAAGCTGGCTGCTAATGACCTCTTCAGGCATCACCTCTCCAAGGACGGGTACGCAGGGTCGCCGCAGGAAGTCCTCGCCCGTCGTCTCGGAGACGTAGCGTTACTGAATACTTCTCTTCTTTTCACAGAAAGGGGCTGTCGGTGTTCAAAGAGATGCTGGCGGGTTGCGGTGCCGGCATGTGCCAGGTGGTCGTCACCACCCCCATGGAGATGCTCAAGATCCAGCTGCAGGACGCGGGCCGAGTCGGTGAGAATCGCGCGGCGGCCACGTTGAGGAATCCTCCACGCGCGCGACTCGACTCCGTGTATATTGACTTCTTTCTTCTTCTTTTTTTCTTCTTTTAAAAGCAGCCCAGCAGCAGAAGCCGGTGATGATGTCTCCCACCAAGCTCGCGGCCGCCAACGCCGTGCTGCGGCGCGCCTACAACTCCGGGGCGGCGGTCTCGGCGCCTCGAGCCGTTTCGGCCACGCAGATTGCGAGAGAGCTGTTCCACAAGAACGGCATCATGGGGCTCTACAGGGGGCTCGGGGCCACGCTCATAAGGTGAGCCCTCCCTCAACGGTCTACTGGGCGGACTGGTTCCTCCCAAGAACCAGTTAGTCAGGTGTCCAGTCTGACGGGTTTTCTTTTCTTCCAGAGATGTCCCCTTCTCCGTCATCTACTTCCCGTTGTTCGCCAACCTGAACAGCCTCGGCAAACCCAGCGCCGAGGAGGCGTCGCCCGTCTACTGGGCGTTCGTCTCCGGCTGCGCGGCGGGCTCCACGGCCGCGGTGGCCGTGAACCCCTGTGACGGTGAGTTCGAGAGCCAGCTTAAAAGTGTAGGAAAATCGAGCTTTGACCTGGAAACTTTAATTCAACATTTTTATTTTCCTCCTTTTATTTAAAAAAAAAAAAAGTTCCCCAAAACAGAAACCATTGTTTTCTCAAAGGGCTACGTTGTGTTCAGGGTCATGGGGCATCTAAAATGCTGGTTTATGCACCGGAGCATTTTGACTATTCACAACAATCTTATCTTCCCAAATTGTTGAATAACGTTCTCGGCATGTTTTGTTTCACTTACTCAAATAACTTCTGAGATCCAACTGGATTAGTTGAGTTATCCATGTACTAGTCGTTTTCAAATCTGACTTCCACAGAGATGAATATTTTGTTTTATGGCAATATTTTTGAATTTGTTAATTTGCTGGTTAGTGAATTAAATATTATTTCTTCATTTTTTATTTTTTTTTCCTCCAGTGGTGAAGACGAGGCTGCAGTCGCTGAACAAAGGGCCCAGTGAGGAGACGTACAACGGGGTGGTGGACTGTGTGAGGTAAGACGGCTCGCCCACTCTTCCGTAACTACATGTTTATTACCTTTGCATTGGTTATGTTTTGATCGCCGTGTATTTATTTATTTATTTGTATGCATGTTACTTGCATAACACAAAAAGTATTAAACCGAATTGCATGAAATTTAGTGGGATGATTGGTTATTATCCGGGGACCATTTGATTAGATTTTGGGATCGATCGGGTCAAAGGTCAAGATCATGAAAAGGTCAACATCTTCTTTTTACCATAGTGCGGTTAATTTGTATCCAATTGGCATGCAACTAATGCCACCATGTTCATAATTCAATGCACAATCTAGCGATATGCGAAGGTATGCGCTCTACCGAGTGCCCGTTGTAGTTTATTTATTGTTTTGTGCGTGTGAGAGACTACAAACGTAAACCCCTCCCTCTGCTTCTCCACAGTAAAATCATGCGTAAGGAGGGGCCCGCCGCCTTCCTGAAGGGCGCCGGCTGCCGGGCTCTGGTCATCGCGCCTCTGTTCGGCATCGCTCAGGTCATGTACTTCGCCGGAGTCGGCGAGTACATCGTGGACAACACCCCTCTGCACCTCCTGTCGGCGTGAGCGCGCGGCGACGCGCCGGCTACGCGCGGGACCTTTTCCCCCCCCCGAGCGGCGCCGGGAGAAGAACTGGCAGCTACACGCCGTTTACAGCAACGAACAAACGAGCGTCTCGCCTGGCAACCGGGTGGGCCGACGACGATCTGTGATTTCAACTTCCGTACAGCTGTGTCGCACTTGAACACTTTTGTGACTTGGTGAGTGGGCGGGGCCAATGTCCTCGGCGCTGCAGTGTTATTCTTTTCGTCGTCCCCGAAGAAAAGAATAACACCATGGCGCCTTAAAAACACTATGGCGCCCGCTTCCCTCTGTGAGGGACGGGCGCTCCCTCCATCAAAGAGACACGCCCATTTGTTTGTTTATTTGTCTTCCGTTGTCATCCCGTTTCATATTCGGCGTGCAACTTCCTGAGTTGCTGAACGCAGCAGCTTGTGTTGCGTTGTGTGTTTTTGTTTTGTTTGTCGTTCCTTTTCCATCTGACTCGTGTTATAAGGGTGGAGCCTTTGGGGCACAATTTATTGCAAAGGGATTTTATTTTGAAATACATTTTCAGTAATAACTTTCGAGTTTACACGTTTTAATGTCCCTGATTATGAACCTTCCTACTGACATGGGACCATATGGTTCGCCAAACCATACCGGCCCTGTTCTATACTTGATGCTCGCCCTACGGTTGTCGACTAATAGTCTGTGAAGTGCAGTGTTTGTGTTTTACTACCTGCAGAAACTTGAGATGCAGTAATGCACATTATCCGTTTGTTTGTCACCGTTTTCAATATCTGATGCATACCTGAACCTATCATACGTTTTGCTTTATGCCTTCTTACTGTGACTGAGCATGAACACATGACTGTTACTATAGTGTTTGCGATTGCTTTTTGTACATACCGTGTGTGTAAATATACATTAAACTTTACAATGTACTCCAGTGTTCATGGATTGATTTTATAACGAGGGAAATGAAAATATAGACTTCATTAGAGACTTCAGGACTGTTCATCTGAAGGTTTTGTTTTACACACTTTTATTAAACTTTCATCATTGTACTTCAGATAATTTGGTAAATGTAACTCAGTTTAACACATTTGTTGTGGCAATATATTTTTTCAAACGCCCGTCGTCCTGTAACCAGCATCACGGGACTGGTTTAGCTTTTTAATGGTTGCCTTTACTTATAAATGTTGAGCTCTTACAACAGGAAACGAATCTTGACATCTTAACGAGCGTAGGTTTTCTTGTGATCTTGTAATATTGAGTCATAGTTTTAATCGCATAATTGATGATATGAATGGAGCATTTTTTAGACAAAAGCCCTCTGCAGTGACAAGACCTAACAAGTGTTTTTATTTTTAAATGAGGCAATACAGCTTAGGACTTTACGTCTACTGTTGTTAAAGTGTTGTGTAACGCTATACAGTGATTCAGAGAGAATGTTAACCCATTTCTAGAAATATTCAAGCAATAAATAGTAAATATGATTGATTTTTTAAAATTATGAACTTAGTCCAAGAGCTCCAAATGTCAATAGACACGTCGTCCTTTGATGTCAGTTAAATTCCAAAGGATCCATAGCAAACGTGCACACTTAACAAGCACACATACATATACATATTAACATATATCTATATGCACATACCTGCATCTCTCATACATACACTCGCATAAATACTGTTAATTTAAACCCCTCCCTCTGTTGGCGACGCCCACCCCCCTCATACATCTCCAGATATTATATAAGGGAATGTATTAATATGATACTATTATATATGATGTTGACTTTATTGTAAAGCCGTGGACTAGGATAAGATAGTTCTCTTCATCACCGTGTATTCTGGCTATTGTATGAAGGTAGATTTGTGTCTTTATTATGCAAGCAAAAAAAAATGTTTTGAGAGCAAATTTCTCGTTTTGAGAGCATGTTTCTCGTTTGTAAATCAAAATATATAAACTGAGAAGAAATTATTTGTTAGTTTTGCTTATGAAACTATAATTTTTGGCTGCAAATAAAAAAAGTATTCACTAATATTCACTACATTAAGGTAGCTATAGCTAACCACGGGGGTTCCTTCAAAGTGCATCGCAGTCCGATTAAATAAACAAACTCATCAATAAAAGCACCCAATATTTGTTTATTTATTATGATTAACATCATGGCAGAAACTATATTCTATAATTCACATCTTATTGGCACCCCAACAAAAATAATCCACACAAAAATGCAAACTAGCTCACAGTGACAGAGACAGACGGATGTGCTATTGATGACCTTCTTTCTTGATGACTTTGGAGATTCAGTTCATCATCAGACCTCCCCTGACCCTTTGGGTTAATATCACATCTACACTTCCTCTATTGTGCTTTAAAGTAGAAATACTTGACAGTGGTGGCGTAGAGCCAATATGTACATGTTGAAGTAACGAGATCTATGTAAATAAGGCCCTCGCTGGAGGCTCGTTTCCTGTTTGACTAAGTAGGCACATCGTGGAAAATCTACTCGGCAAAGGTCGGCTAGTCCTCAAAACGCTTAAGCACACTAAGTAGTATTGATTACACAAATCGGGCGACAAATGGCACAATAAATAAAGTTAACTGCAGGTGCATTAAAATAGCGGTCGGTATTTACAGCACATTCCGGGGTCGAAGAAGGCCTCGCGGCGTGTGACGAGGCCGAGGAACGTCACGCAGAGCGCCTGAAGCAGAGGAGCAGAGGAGTAACCATTCCCGGTGATGGAGGAGTTGAGGAGGAGGTGGGGAAGATTTAATTTGGCCCGTGGACAACTGGGATGTATCCACTGGGGATCTCTCGCACTGGTTTTCAGTGAACTCTCCGCCCACCAGATCTCTCTGGACTATGAGAAATGACATTGAAATGTAACTTTGGCGTTTTTTTTTCTTCTCTCCCTTCGGACGGGTTGTTGTGAAGGGATCGGTTGGGCTGACTGGTGGGGGGAGGGGCTTAGGGGGGTCAACTCACCATCTATATAACCTCCCTGTTGTTCCTGATGACACAACACAGGACCATACTGAAGATCATCCCGATCATCTAAAAATGAGATGCACAATCGGGACGTGTTAAAAGACGTGTGTGGAGCTTCACGTCATCTTTAGATTATATTTATTTATTTATATGAGTGTAACGTTTTGTAACTTCTCACCATAACTCCTGCCATCCCAATCCCGATGTATCCAATGATGTACAGCTTCTCGTCGAAGAAGTCTCTTATTGCAGTGAGGCAGTCCTAAAAACAACAATGACGTATTCATATTGTTATTGTTGCACATAATCCTGCAGATGCAACGCCACTCTAATACCGAATTACAGCAAAGCGGCTCATCTTAAATTAGCTCCATGCCGCCACCTTGTGGTCTAACGAGGTATAGCAGGCTCGAGGGCTCACCTGGGCGCCCACAGCCGCCTCTGGACACAGCGCGCTCATCTCGCCTGGTGTGGAACCTCCGCAGCAGTTCAGCTGCAGAGGTGGAAAGTTACAAAAAAGATTAGAGATGTGAGGCTGGTGGTGTTTGTTGTGATAGGAGGGGGGGGGGGGGGGGGGGACACGTTGGACTCACGGTTTTGTGGTACATGGATACGATTGCGGTGCCATTTGGATAGAAGGGGTCAGTGATGGAGATGCTGTAAAACTTTTGGACTTCCTCAACAATCTGTGACAACAACAACGTGTTCAGAGTTAACAGTTTTTGTTTTTAATACATTGAAATCTGCTTTTAAAAATAATGATGACTAAAGTGTTGTACCTGTTCCTTATTCATGAATCCAAACACTCCAACAGCAATCTCTGCTCCAAAGATGATCAGAAGGCAAGTAAAGAACTGCAGAACAGAAGAGAGGCTTATTACTGCCTTATATATTTATTTATTTGTTTGTTATATATTTATTTATTTGTATATATATATATATATATACTGGATGTATGTGTATATATATATACATACTGTATATGTATATATATATATATATACTGTCCGTATGTGTATACATATATATATATATATATACATATATGTATTTATGTATCTGTATATATATACTGTATATATGTATTTATTTATTTGTATATATATATACTTTATGTATATATACATTTATAATTATATATATACACTGTATGTATGTGTATATATATATTTTTTTCTTCTTTTTTTTCTTGGTCTTTGAATTGTTTTGTCAGAGGAATAATTATGTAATTTATTATTACTTTACCAATGTAAAATATGCAGTAGGAATTTTCATGAAAGAAAAAATATACATTTACTAGAAACTGTTTTTTCTATATTCATAACTGTGCTTGTCTGCTCACAGATTTAACATTGTTTTTTTACCTGCTGTGAACTGACTAAGATAATCTAATGAATACCTATATACAATATATATATATATATATATATATATATATATATATATATATATATATATATATATATATCAAATTGTAATTCCCCTATAATACTACCGAAATGTACCAAAAGTTTTCCAAATGTCATGGAAGTTACTCAGAGTTGTATTTATTTAAATTTGTAAAAAGACCAATAGGGCATGGAAATTATAGTCCATCTAAAATAAAGCGTCACCTCACAGTATATATGCTAAAAACACCAGTAGAGGAACATCAAAATATGCATGAATATAAAACCACCGCTCACCGATGCGAGAAGACACTGAGACTCACGCACAGCACCGAAACAACCGAAGAACCCGACGACCATCATCAGCCCTCCTGCCCCGAGGAGGATGTACACGGCTGAGTGGGCACAGAGAGGCAGAAGGGTCGTTACTGAGTAACTCTGTGGACATGACTCAGAAGCACACTCCACCATTCCTGAAA
Source organism: Liparis tanakae (assembly GCA_036178185.1). Lineage (NCBI taxonomy): Eukaryota > Metazoa > Chordata > Actinopteri > Perciformes > Liparidae > Liparis > Liparis tanakae. The sequence continues at coordinate 4,936,132 of CM070109.1, read as the reverse complement.
AGAAGCCTCAAGGAATGACGTCACATGGCTGCAGTTCCCAGCTGCAACAGAAGGTGGCAGCACTATCCAACTGATGTCATGTCTTGAAGCCCGGTGTGTATGAAAGGTTGTTGTTGTGTTGGACGAGCAGCAGAAACGTGTAGGTGGAAACTCTTCGAGGGGCCTCACAGTCCAGTCTGACCCAGCCCACTCCTCAGGCCGGCCACTCGGGCGTTTTAAAGCGTTGAGTCGACGTCAACACACTGCTCTCTGAGGTTGTTTGGATTGCTGCTTCAAATAGTTACAGTTAGTTATTTTTGGGGTGTATCATAAATCATAGATGAGTGCATTTAATCTGTCAGATTACTCTTGAAACTGTGTCATGGTGTCTTTTTCATTTTGCCTGAATTAGCCTTCTTACAAGAAGTTTTAAAAAGCTCTAGAAAGTTATTAGTGAATCATGGGGCGAAATTATAAGAGAATTGACTTCTGGACTCACACACACACACACACACACACAAACACACACACATGGAAGAGGCCGCACCAGCTCCCCTACTAGATGTAGTAGTTGTATGTCACGTTGTACTTATTTTGGTTATTCTGAAGAAGTTACTTTGTGTCTCATTAAAGTTGTTTTGTGTCTCTTTGCAGCTATTTTGGTCTCTTTGGTCTCAATTTGTCTCTTTGTAGTTTTTCTTAGTGGACATTTCTCTTTTTTAACTTTTTGAGTTGGTAGTTTAGTTGGTGAAGGCTGGAGGGGGGGGGGGGGGGACACTTTGGGCCTGAGAGCCTGTGCATGGTCGACCCGTTCAGTGGCCCACCCGCGGGTCGGATGGATGAGCGTTTGTTAAGACAGTCCAACAACTGAAACCTGTGAACATAAATCTTCTGTCCGGCTCCAAATAGATGGACATTCTTCTCATCTACAGAGGTGCAGCCAGACTCCGTATCAGGATTGGAATTTGAATTCAAGCCGATGGAGATATCGCGTCTATTGAGGAACGAGGCTTCCAGTCTATTCCGACGTCGTGTATCTGCGGTGCTGCAGAACCCACCCCGCTGGTAAACACACGTCTAAATATACTGGACGTCTGATCGCTGCAGAATTGGACGACGAGAATCGGACGCCATCCTCCAACCCGGCCCGTCTCTCTCCCCCGAGCGCCTGAATGTCGTCACCTCCTCCTCGCTGCGCTCCCTCTCCTCCCAGCCCTCACGACTCGGGGCCCTCCCCGCTGTAACCGTACACCGAGCCCGTCCCCCCCGAGGTCCGCGCTAAGGGTCTAGCCGGCGACAACCGCCGCAGCAATTTAATTAATCCACATGGGGGGTTGAGTCGGGGAGGGTTGGGCTTTGCAAGCTGTTGTTTTTCCTGCCTGCTGAACAAAAGGGGAGGATGAAGACGAGGAAGGCTGGAAACGAGGGACGCGGCGCTCCAGCGCAAGAGCGCCAAGCGATGGAAAAAACCCAGAAGGCCGAGACGCCGTCGCCTGCGTGCACAAAGTGTCGACGCGCCGCTGGTAGGCGACACCTCGCCTCGCCGTCTCTCGGGTTTCACTCAAACGCACATAATGGCTATTTACAGGTGGCGACCGGGGCGACGGGGTGGAAATAAGCCAGGCGCCCCGGAGGGAACGCTCGCACGTTTGCCTCGTTATGGTGTCGCTGTGTTCCGCGTGTGGGCGGCGCTCTGCTCGCCGTGTTTGTTTGGTTGCCATGGCCACGAGACGGCAGGCGGGGGGCTCTCAGATGTATGGATGCGCCGACAGCGACGCATCCATCAATCTGAGGCCGACTGTTGTTGTTGTTGTCCTACAATCCGAGGTGTGCGTGTGTGTGTGTGTGTGTAGGGGGGGGGGGTCAATAGGTCAACAGGTCAACAGGTGTGTATCCACACCAGTGCTGCATATACTAGGCACACCGTGTATACTCGATGTGTGCGGATGTATTTATGTGTGATTAAACACTTCCAGAGAGCCCCCCCCCCTCCCCCTTTTTTGGCTGGTTGAAGATACGTAACCATGGTAACCCGCGCCAACCTCACGAGAAACACACATTTGGGAGAATCGTAGTCGGTCTGACGCCAAGCCAAGCAGAGTGCAATCTTCTCACACTCGACGCTCCAGAGCCGTCCACCACGCGGTTGTTTTACTACCGCATTGCATTCTGGGATATGTCGGCGTGTTGTCCCTATAAATAGCGCGTTGTTGTGGAATTTCAGACACAACCACGATTTCCATCCTGGATGATGAATAACTACATTTACGTAATTATTATCAGTCGTATGTATTGTGTGTGTGACAAGCAGCTCTGAGAGAGTTTGCATGTGAGATGAAACCAAACGGTATCTCACCCTCGGTAGTTTGAATAAACGGATTAAAAGACGCTGAGAACAGAAGTAAACTGTAGCTCAATATGAATAATATCACCATGTGTGCGGTGTTTGAAAGCATTTACATCCAGTTTATATTTAGTTTTTTTAAAGTATATATTTACAGTAGCAGACTATATTAGATTTGAGCTTCCATCCCTCCGTGTAGCCTCCCCCCCTTCGCATTTCTACAAGCTGCTGTATTTCATCCTCAGGACGGTCTCCTATAGTCACCTGCCCCACCCCGACGGGCTCCCCCTCCCCCGAGGGAGGAGGCCGGCTCCATGGCAGCGCGGCGGAGAGCTGATGAAGTGAAGTCACCATTTTAGGTCATGGTCTAAACGGGAGTAACAAGAATAGGCTTCATTCTAATCATCTGCTCCTACGCAGAGAGAGAGAGAGAGAGGGAGGGGGGGAGAGAGAGGGCCTTTTGTATGGCCTATACCGCCCCACCACTGAAGGGTGTTTGTCCACTCCGCTGTACACTTCACTCCCCTACACTGTGTGTTTTTATTCTGATTGATTATCATTAATCAGAAGCAACCTGAGCACAAAGTGCCGCAGACGTAAAGATCATTGATCATTGACCGGTCCGAGGCTCCGGTCCGTCCGTCACCGCTTGAGCGTCTCCGACTGATCGTTTTGTAAAACTCCAGCGAGAGAGAGGAAAATACAATCAATATCTGTAAACATGAGCAATTATCTCCGCAAGCCCTTAAAAACAAGGCACTACCACTAATGGCGCGCGTGTCGATAACCGTTTGACATATCCTCTTCCACCCCCCCCCCCCTCCCCCCTCTTCACCATATGCGTCCTGAGTGGCCCCTCAGAGCTCTGAGGTGGCGCGTTTCACGGGTCGAATAAGCGAGGATGTCGATGGTGATTAGGAACACTCGGGGAAGTGAGTTTCCATCGTGCGACGCGCAGAGAGGAAGTGATGAAGGATCAGGATGCATTGTGGGTGAAATGTGCCTGTTAGGCGGTCGTTACGACTCCGTGCACCTGCTGCCGTTCGGTTAAAATGTCGGAGGGGAAACCCCCCCGGGTGGTTTTGTTGTTAATGATTATTACAGCGGTCCATAAAACATGACGTCATCGGGCGAGAAGTCCGGTCCTGAGCGCCGGAGACGGAGACATGTTACACCTAAAAGGGATTTATTTTGACATGTTTCAAAGTCTCACATTTAAAAGAAGAAGAAGAAGAAGGAGGAGGAGGAGGAGGAGGAGGAGGAGGAGGAGGAGGAGGAGGAGGAGGAGGAGGAGAAGAGGAAGAAGAAGAAGAAGAACAACAACAACACGAAGGAGGAGTAGGAGGAGAAGAAGAAGAAGAAGAAGAAGAAGAAGAAGAAGAAGAAGAAGAAGAAGAAGAAGAAGAAGAAGAAGAAGAAGAAGAAGAAGAAGAAGGGGAAGAAGAAGGGGAAGAAGAAGAAGGAGGTAAAGAAGAAGAAGTTAAAAAAGAAGGAGGAGGAGAAGGAGAAGAAGAAGAAAAAGAAGAAGAAGAAGAAGAAGACTATTCCTTCTCATCTCTAACAGTAGCTGCAGCTCAGTTGTACATTTACGACTGTGTTATTACAAAGACTTCACTGAATCAGGAAACATTGCGTCACAATAATAATAAACACAAAACTAGAAGCGTTATTCAGGACCTGTGTGTCCAGTGAGGTGCGACCGGAGGACGTACCGATGAAGAAGGTGCCGGGGGCGTTCAGCGTCAGCAGCTGGACCGTCTCGGGGTCAAACCGGAGCCAGAGTCCCACCGCCAGCACCAACAGGCCCGACAGCTGAGGAGCGATGCATTGTGGGATCAATATTCAGGTGGGAGTTAGGGACACACTATTACAGAATATTTAACGTGGGTCCATCTAAGGGTGAGGTTGCAGACACGCCCCCGGGAAGTGCACCGTGCGTTGCTTGGTGGACAAATGGAGGAATGACAATTTCCGTGTAACTCAGCAAATAATTCTTATTTTTAGGGAATCATATTTCCCAAATATGGACATATGAATACCCCTTATTCAAATAATTAGATCCTAAAAGTAACAGCCAAGTTTTTTTGCTTCATCTGTTCATGTGAATGAGCCTGAGAACGAGGCCTGGGGGCGGGGTTAAAGGAAGAGCTTTGTGCGCTTGCATGGATGTGGAAGATTGGGAAAAAAAGATACATGGCTAATCTTATCAGAATTTCATAAGGGAAACTTTTTTTTGCTTTTTATGGACCTATATCTAGAGCCAGTATTGCGTAGAAAAAATGGCGGCCGGCTCTATATATATATACAAATAAATAAATACATATATATATATATATATATATATATATATATATATAAACATACAGTATATATATACAAATAAATAAAAACATATATATATATATAATCATACAGTATATATATACAAATATATATATATATATATATATATATATATATCTTAAAATGGGTTTTACGATATAAATATATATATATACAGTATATATATCCAAATAAATGAATGCATATATATATATATATATATATATATATATATATATATATATATATGGATATCTTAAAACCCATTTTTTATGGAACAGCTTTTAAGTGATGTCGTCCTTTTTTGCAGTTCTTTGGTTCCCCTAATTTAGTTTTATATTTTATATTTGTATCTTATCATTCTATTTTGTTTGGCCTTGATTCTCTGTAGAGCACTTTGTAAACTTTGTTTTTAAAGGTCCTATGAAAAATAAAGTTCTTATTATTATATATATTTATACTATATTTAATTTCTGCCAATACACCCACTTAAGTGCTAAACACTGTTCCTTTAATTCACAATGTTTGGACCATCTTGAATCGTCCCTTTTTATTTGTAGGATGTAAGAGTCTCTGGAGATCGGCTCTCGATGGCGTTGCCCAGAATTCACTTCACAGTGAAACTCTGAGACCCGTCACGTTGTTTTCCTCTTCTTTGGCTCCTCTGTCGATTAACATTCTGCCGGTGGCGCTCTCGTCTTTGTCCCGTGGACAGAGCGGCTCCTCCTGGAGCTCGCTGTCCGCGTCTTTCTTCTGTTGGTAGCCAACAAACCGCCGGAGGGAGACGCCTCGCCTCGCCTCGTTAACGACTTTGAGACTCTTAAAGAGGATCACGCGGGGCCCCGAGAACATGTCGACGACGTGTTTCCAATAATCTTGTTGTCGGTGGTCATATATACGCTGAGGTGGATGAAAGAGAGAGGATCCGGTGTGATGTTCCTCATGAGTCCGTCCCTACGCTGAGAGGACGCCGTGGCTCCCTGAACAGAAATAAACCAATCGATTGATACCAGGTGTCACCCCGAGAAAGTGTATAATCGTGACCGTCTACACCACAAATAGCATCATTTGGTTCCTGCCACTTAAGATGAATATAACATATTGCAATACCAAATGTGTATCAAGTATAAGTGGATATTAAAAGATCTTTTTTTACAACATTTGACACTATACGTCCAATCAGACTGCAAACTATTTTCTCTTACTTATCTTATGATATGAGATCTGATATTGAATTTAAACTTTAACAGCGAACTCTGCAATAACAATCAAGTTGTGAGGAACCGATGAATGAAGAGAACTAATCATTGAAGAAGGAGAACAGCAGCTTATCCTTCCATATGGACCGTCAGAACATCAGATCCTAACGGCCGGCCGCATCTCTGGTCCATCTCCCATGGTGCATTGCAGCCACCTGGCTGTGCCAGTCTCCCAGCGCCTGTGTGATGTAACTCCCACTGCCATTGGCTGTCAGTTTGGGCTCTGCACCCCAAACTGACAGCGTGTACTGTACGCCCCTCCTGGCTCTCAGTCCGCAAACTCCCAGACAAAGAGGCCGCTGTGTGTGACACCGGGGACGGTCTCGCAGAGCACAGATGAGTCAATGCTCCAAAGATACTGTATCATTTAGCGGTCAGCACGAGCGTCCATCCACAACAAGTGCAGAGAGTCTGTAGCCGCAAGCAATTAGTCAATCAATCAATCAAGGGGATCTGCAACGGGTGATCAATGCATTGCTGAAGTCATTTTTCATGCCAGAGGTGACATCATTCCAGGTGGCAAATGTGATAATGTTCAGCTTTAATTGGTTTTATGTGATAGTTAATTAAATCTCTTTTTCAGACCAAACAAGCAGTTTGAAGACGTCTTTACTCCAGAAAAAATGTGCATTAGTCTCTATCTTCACACATTTTATTGACCGAAAGATTGTTGAGAAATGCATTTGTTGTCTATTTTAATGAATTTATTTATTTGATTCATTGCAAACTGATGCTGAATTAACACGAGGGAGCCATTTATACACAATCCATGTACGCAAAGGATGGCAATGATATGCAACCTGCAGTCAAGGGTTGCAGGATAAGTCTGCACGGTCCTGGAAAATAAAAGCTACTGGAACTGAAGAATCTGTCTTTCACTCTCAGGTGAACAGGTGTCCACAACGCTTGGATAATAGCATTTTTATAATATTATTATTAGTATTTTCTTTGGGGGGGGGAGGGGGTTATAGGTCAAAACCATGTTTAATAGTGCCATCATCTTCACAGAAAACAATTAGATGATAAATTACTGTACAGGAAATCGAAAGTGACTCCACAGTCTCCGGAACCAGGTAACCTTATCTGAGAAGATGTTATAGTCATAGAGACCACAACAAAAGCTTCCCTGGTGTTCCCAAAACAAATTACCCCTGTTGGTTAAAAAATAAATAATAATCCATTCGACCTGCTACAGAGAAGTCACAACACAATGCCAGAGAGGGAGGACCAGTAGAGAGGAACTGAACATGTAGTGGGCGTGTTGGAAAAGTGGCAGCACAATTACTACATCACATGAGTGGCTCGCAGTCGCTCATTTGATTTGACTCATTAATTATTAGAAACAGCTCATACTTTCAGAGCTGCAATGGAAATGTACAATGACTTCACGTGAGGAATGATAACACAATGGAGGTTTTACGATGTAAGGAAATATAACAGAGTCAGAGAGGAGTTTGCACCAAGCAGGTGGATATTAACCTCCCCCGGTTTCCCATTGTATAATAGGTTAATTAAAAACTATATCTGACACGTCAATAGACGGACCATCAGCCAGCAGCGCGCGGACCATGTCAACACTTCGAGGAGGCGGAGCGCGCGCATGCAGAGTTTTCACTTGACAGAGCGTGGTCGTTTAAAATAAATAAATAACTAGTAAGATATATATAAACCGTCTTATATATGCAATCATTTAAGATGGCGTTGGAAACTCGACAGTGATTTTCGAAAAGTGCAATAAGGTTGTTTGCATGCGCGCGACGCGGACTTACCCAAAAGATGAAGTTGAAGACGAAAAGCAGGTATTTCACGCACTTCATCCCTCCCTGCACTTTGCCCATGACGACGACGGATGTGTTGATATTTCCGATCTCTGAACGCTGTTTTCCTGCACAGATCCTCGCGCCTCCCAGTTGGATATCCGCCGTGCAATGAGGATGAAGACCTGCACAGCTTCACCATCCACACATGAGAACATGCGCACAAAGCATGCGCGGGGGGGCTGTCCGCTCATCACCGCCCATCCGCGCACGCGCTTGTGTGCGTGAGCGTGTGTTTGTGTGTGCGTGTTTGCGTGTGTGTGGTACCCAAGGTGCATGGTGTATAAGGACGATTTGAGACCCCCGAGGGAGACTACGGGACGTCCCTCAACAACATAGGGAACAGGTTCAGGTTTAGGTGACGTCACCTCTTAATAATAATAAGGGCATGGTTTTATCATAAAGATACAAATCCCCCAAGCAAGAGTTCTGTTTAATTATATTTTGTCAAATGTTGTGGAGGAAATGTGTAGGAAACGAGTAAATATACCAAATGATATAATCTATGTGGGTGGGAGATGTGAAACTGATGTAGAGACAGCCATCTGTTTGCAGTCTCTAATTTGTTTTAGCCTGTTAAGTAAATAAAATGCATTTAATGGCCAATGTGCTGAGGCCCCACTGCAGGACTGAGACATGTATTTTAAATATTCACCTCTCGTATACCGTCGTGACCTAACATTTGAAGAATTGGAGAAGAGTTTATCAACACTTTTAAATCCTCATCATCGTGCCACTGATGTCAGTGTTTGTGATGGAAATATGGGAACTATACTAAATATATGCACCTAACACTGACCTGAGATCAGTCACATTATGAACAATGCTAAAAGAAGTTTTACAAGGACTTTGGATTATATTTTTATAATAACCTACTGATGTTCACACAACCAGAAGATTCCGATTTGGGTATACAAGACTACATATGTTCACGTTATTTAAATGTTTCTTTAAAAATAAATCTGTGAACTATCATAATGAATACTTATATTGTGTGTTTAGTTTGAAAGCCTGACATCTTAAGACCTATAGGGACATGCCTCAAATAACATACAATACAATAGCTCCACAACTAGCTTGTATTCATATTTCGAGGATACTTTAAAAATAAGGAACAAGAGAGGAATATGAGTTGTCAAATATAAGCAAAATATAAGTTAACCTGTTAAGTCACATGTTAGGTTCACCTAATAATTTTAGTCCAAAACACAATTTTATTTCATGTTACAAATAACAGAAATCTTACATAAACATTTAACAAAAAAAAACACAAGTTATGCATAGTGATGCAGTATTCATGTATGACTGAAGAGCTCCAATATACAGGAGAATGAATGGATATGTGACCTGGCCACAAGTCAACCTGAGCTACAAGCGTAGTTTACCAGAAGCCTGCACGAGGCGCGCTCACCAGAAAGCCTGATGGCCTCAGTGCCGTGTGCAAAGGCTCCACAAGTGGTCATGGCACTTGGTCGTTACAACTTCCGTATCGTGGCCCACGCTGATCACCGCTTTTTAAAACACGACTGTCACAAATAGTTCACTTACCAAAACCATTTCAAAATCATGTAAACAAACTGATATGTTCATCTTTGAATGCTGTATAAACTGTTCTAGTTAAAATCTTATTTTGAAATGCCTCCATGGTCCTGCTCCTATATTTCTTAATGAATGTGTTACAACACACCAGTAATTCACAGGCCTCAGTAAACGGGTACTGTCGTATTGCGCAAGACCTCATCTGAACAATCAGTCTTCTCGGTCCAACGAGCAAAACTCTGCAACTGTTTACCAACATTATTGAAAATGCAACATGATTTTAATGTTTTTAATAGAGGTATTAAATCATGGCTAAAATAAAAACAACATTGCTCTCACACCTAAAACCCAGTGAACACACTTGTAATGTGTGGATGTATCTGTGGACATATCTGTGGACAGGTTGTTGTAAATCAGCGTTTTGCTACTCACACTTAACACAGTGTATCCAGCATAAATGTATGTTACAATTATAATATTCCACTGTGAAGTCCATGTCAAATAAAGTTAAGTAAGTAAGTATAAGTCCACCACTTTTGTCCATAATGAAATAGCTCAACAATCGGATGATTGAAATACGATGTATTGCCTGTTTCACGTTTCACTTCAGCACTACAACAAGCTGTAATGCCCTGTTCCGTTTCTCCTGTTTCTACTCTGTCTCTTCTGTCTTGATTGTTAATTCCCTTCACCTGCCCTCAACAACTGCTCTGTCTCCTTGATTGGTTAATTCCCTTCAGCCACTCTTCTGTCTCCATGATTGGTTAATTACCTTCACCTGCCCTCAGCCACTCTTCTGTCTCCTTGATTGGTTAATTCCCTTCACCTGCCCTCAGCCACTCTTCTGTCTCCTTGATTGGTTAATTCCCTTCACCTGCCCTCAGCCACTCCTGTCTCCCTGATTGCATCATGCCTGTTTTTTCCCCCTATATATTGTGCCAGTCTTTCCCTTTTCTCCTGAGGGTTTGTTGTCTTTGTCTCAGTCTTGTTGTGTCTCTGTTTCGATGTCTCAGTCTGTTCACATGGTGATTCCTAGTGTTTTTTTGTAGTTACTTTCAAGCCAGAGTTTTTATGTTTGACCATTTGCGAAGTAAAGTGTTTTTGTTTTACTCAAACCAGGAGTCCGGCCTGTCTTTCTGCACCTGAGCCTCACCCCGTGACAAACCAACATGCCAAAGAGACTCATTGAGATTCTGTCATGACTTAGTTTATTTACAATAAAATACAATAAAAGCCATTCACTCAAGTCATTGACAGAATATTCGTCACAATTTAGTAGCGCAGTTCTTTCATTGGTATTCGCCAAGAATAAGGAGGATACACATTGGGTTTAAAAGTGCTGAAAAATCTAAAATATGTATTCAAATTTTAAAGGATATGCAAACTATTTTTTTTTCATTCTAATAATAAAAGAAGCATCTTGTTTTGTATCTGTGTGCACAGGATGAACAATACTAACTTTTCAGGACTTCAGGAGCTTTTTAGAACATGTTATTTGTTTCGGCTTGCCGGAATGTAAATACAGTTGTTTTTTTCTATTAGAAAGTACAAACAAATTAAAATAAAAAGTGTTTGCTTTAAATTGTAGAATTTAAACTGCCATCAAGAAACCAAATCCGAGCTCTGAGAGTCAAGCTTCTCGTGTTGTTGCCGCCTTTGTCTGCCGCTCTGATGTGGGAGGGAAACAGCGACCTCCTGTTCTTCTGCCAGAGCATCAGTGAGGATGACATCACGAGACACACCACATCACCGCCTCCTCATTCATCAGACGACAGCTCCGGCAAGAGTCAGCAGATGGACGGATGGATAGATGGAAAGATAGAGAGATGGAAATGATTAATAGTTTCCATGTAACCTCGAATATGATCACTGAACTGCACCAACGGCCACATATTAACCGTATCAGTTTGGTCATCTGATCCGGTCATTGAATTGAGGCTGTAATCCTCACAGTGGAAGTATACAACCGAACTGAAACCATATCCTCAGAGTATAATGGAGTCAGAATCCCATTATCCCCCCAGAGCCGCCTCTGCTCAGCCTCCTCTGCTCTTTGTGCTTCATGTGTAAAATCTGCAATAATGTAATCGGATCTCCATGAGGGCAAACAGTCATGCTTATTATCCAACAGCATATTTGTGGAGTCAGAAAAGAGCTATTTAAGTTTTGAATTATTATTATTTATTTTTTATTGTTATTATTGTTATTATTAATAGACTTTAGGGGTGTCAAAATAATGTTGAAATTGTATTCTTTTAACTTTCACCAATCAGTGGATTTTAAATAATGAAACAGATGTTGGATAGACTGAGCACCTGTCTCCTCTTCTTTCTCTTCTTTCTGGATGAATTCTCGTCTCTCCATTGCACATTATTAACTGCTTCCTCTTCGGAGTCCTTGTGACTTCACATCCGATGTGAGGTCAAAGGTCATGGATGTCGTATGTGTACAGATTGTAAAGCCCTCTGAGGCAAATTTGTAATTTGTGATATAATTGAATTGAATTGAATTTAGATTATTTGTTTTAGACTTTTATGAAATACAGTAATTTATGAAAACTATTTTCTTCAGAGTATAAACATGTGAAAACGTATAATAAAAACGATCGCATGTGTTTGCATCTGTATCACCAGAGTATAGCTGAGGGGAAAACTTGGGGCAAGACAGACACGTTGAAGTGTTAGGGATCTAAATATTTGGACTGATCTTTGTCGCCATCTAGTGGACAGACGGAGATGTACATGTTGTTCGACGGTTTAAATACCATTACATTTGATTTTCCATAAAAATGGGCTATTTTGCTTTTTATGGTATTACATAGATTGTAAAGCGTTTGCCGTTGGTTACTTTGCAGATTTAGATTGTTAATACAAAAAACACATTTATAAATGATGACGTATTAGTATAGATTACAGTATACTGATCGCTGGAGATCCTCAGCACTTTACTCAGCATTTTACTTTATTTCCCTCCTGTATATTTAGTATTCAGTATTAGTATTACATTTTTTTTGCATTGTGTTTTGTGTTTTATATTTATTTTCATTGATGCTCTGATGTGCACCGCTGCTGTGATTTTAGAAATAAAGGAATATCATATCATATCATATTATACACAGTTAAAATAGATCAACCTTATATATATATATATTTGTTAGTACAAGTTTATTCCTTATTTCTAAGTTTACTTGTCCTTAATCATTTATACAGCTGATAGATAAATAATATTAGCTGCATTCGTATTCAAAAACTGAGGTTCATGTAAATAATTACTCAATAATGACTTACTTGGTCCAGATTTAAACTTTGGACGGCCCCACTCACTTTCACCAGTGTATTTTACATGTGAAATGGCCTAAAGATACAATATTATACACATAGTGCTCCAGTGACAGCCCATCAAATCTGCCACCATGTCTGTTTATTGTTGTTTATCTACAGAAAGGCTGGAATCTTCTAACATGCATTTCTCCTTACATACCTAACACTTATTAAATAGTATTAACTAACTAAGTTGATACATTTCCAAAAAGTTAAACTTAAGTTATTTTGTATTATTTTGATAAATTTTAATGAATAATAAATATAAAGTTTTCTTTGGCATTGGTGTTATCTAAAGTGTAAACAGTGTTTAGAAAAATATTTAGTTGTCATTACAACCTGAACATTGTACTTAAAACTATTATCTTACCTATACATGTTAAATAAAACTGCACATGCTTAAACAACATTTTAAGGATTTATTTGATTTGCACGATAATATTCTTCTGCTAAAACCAACAAAAATAAAGAATATTAAACATTTCAAATAGTTGATCAGGATATCATTGCATCACCAACACATGCCTGCAGCATTTATCTCTGTTGTAGAGATGTGTGTGTGTGTGTGTGTGTGTGTGTGTGTGTGTGTGTTGTACAATGTTATTATAAGCACTGGCTAAACCTAAAAAAAGAACGGAAATGGCCTAAAAATACAAAGTTGTGCTCGTTGGGCTCCGTGTTGGACGCCAACATGAACTAACACACATGTTCATGTTTACTGCTCCGGGTCCTTCTCCAGGAAGCCGGACCACCGGAGGACTTTGATGTTGGGCTGGAGCGCCTGATGGAGCCGGTCCGACCCGGTCCGACCCGGTAGAGGAGCGTTGGTATATGTGTCGTGTTTATTGATACGAATAAGACATGACAACAAACTGCTTTTAAATGCAACAACGTATTTATTATCGAATGAAGACGAGGGAGAGCGCCATGCTCGACGCCATTCTAGGACAGAAGGCCCCTCCCCTTCCTCGTGGGGCAGCTGGACGCTGCACACCGCCTCCTCTGTTGCCGAGCCCCGCGCTGGTTCCTGGCAAACTGGTGGGCCGACTCCCAGCGGTCATCCGGTCATGTCGGAGCCCGGTTCGTCTCACTGGACGGAGACGTGCGTCTGGAAGCTTCTGGCCTGATCTGAGTGGAGGACTTCAGGGCCACATCTACTGGACATCCCTCCCCCACAATCGTCTCCAGGTCTGGCAGGCGGTCATCTTTCTGTGGCGGCAGTCGTCCTCCAGGCCACGCCTCTGTCGGCCCAGGAGAACCCCTGGCAGAGAGGGGGGGAGGGGCAGTACTCACCCCCAAGTTACTGCATGGAGCGCAGTCTCTCAGACACCACCTCTGGACCTGAGACCTCGTGAGGTCAGTGGAGCAGATCCAGGACCTGAGACCTCGTGAGGTCAGTGTAGCAGATCCTGGACCTGAGACCTCGTGAGGTCAGTGTAGCAGATCCTGGACCTGAGACCTCGTGAGGTCAGTGGAGCAGATCCTGGACCTGAGACCTCGTGAGGTCAGTGTAGCAGATCCAGGACCTGAGACCTCGTGAGGTCAGTGTAGCAGATCCAGGACCTGAGACCTCATGAGGTCAGTGGAGCAGATCCTGGACCTGAGACCTCGTGAGGTCAGTGTAGCAGATCCAGGACCTGAGACCTTGTGAGGTCAGTGTAGCAGATCCAGGACCTGAGACCTTGTGAGGTCAGTGGAGCAGATCCTGGACCTGAGACCTCGTGAGGTCAGTGTAGCAGATCCAGGACCTGAGACCTCGTGAGGTCAGTGTAGCAGATCCAGGACCTGAGACCTCATGAGGTCAGCTGGTGGTGGTGACCAGGGCTCTGAGAGACTGCGCTCCATGCAGTAACTTGGGGGTGAGTACTGCCCCTCCCCCCCTCTCTGCCAGGGGTTCTCCTGGGCCAACAGAGGCGTGGCCTGGAGGACGACTGCCGCCACAGAAAGATGACCGCCTGCCAGACCTGGAGACGCTTGTGGTGGAGGGATGTCCAGTAGATATGGCCCTGAAGTCCTCCACACAGATCAGGCCAGAAGCTTCCAGACGCACGTCTCCGTCCAGTGAGACGAACCGGGCTCCGACATGACCGGATGACCGCTGGGAGTCGGCCCACCAGTTTGCCAGGAACCAGCGCGGGGCTCGGCAACAGAGGAGGCGGTGTGCAGCGTCCAGCTGCCCCACGAGGAAGGGGAGGGGCCTTCTGTCCTAGAATGGCGTCGAGCATGGCGCTCTCCCTCGTCTTCAGTTACTGTCGATCTCGTCTTCAGACGCCAACTTGAAGTTCATCGGCTGCGGAAAGTAAAGTTTAGTTTAGAGTCACAACGTTAACAGATACTAGTACTTCTTCTTTATAGTCAACATCATGCCACGCAATTATATTAACACTGATTATGTTGAACCAGTGAGGCAGAAACACAGAACATGAATTAGATTTTTAATTTGTGTATTTCATGTTTTGGGTTTGAGGGAGACCCCTGAGCTTCAGGAGAACCCCTTCATGATTCTGATTGATTCAAGTTGATCATTTAGTTTCCTCTCAGCCTGAAGGGAACATTGTTGGGACACAGAGAGAATCTACTAACCTCACTGTCCTTCAGGACCCCAGAAGGGGACGGTCTCCATTATCCATGTGACATTTTGGAGAGGAGGAGCCTCCACTTGTGTGGACACTGAGGCGGCGCGCTGCTTCTTGGCCGGCTGGGTGACGTCTGCTGAGGAAGAAGCTGCAGGACAAACCAACAACAACACGGATCAATCCTCTACAACTGGGTAGAAGCTGGTAAACGCCTCTGACTCTATGTATGCTGACTGTCTGACTATCCCAGTCCAATAGGAGCCTGTCAGTTCAGTTATCATCCGTTTCACATCAAAGCGAGCTGCGGTCCTCAGAGTATCGTCTTACCTTCAGACGGTTCGGCTGCCAGTTTTCCGGCCTTGCTCCGGTCTCTTTCTTTTTACTCCCTGCACAAAAACAAAACACGTGAGACTTCCCACCCGACGTGTGCTGATCCGAACAACTCTTTCAGTGACTTTGCATCGTACGCTCTAGTATTCTGGCGTTAACGTGAGTTGTACATACGTAGTTGTTTCCGGGGGTCCACTCAGGGTGGCACTGAGCGTGGAGACGCTTCTCAGCGTCGGCCAGTCCGTAGTACTTGGCCTGCTCCTCGGTGGACAGAGACTTCCACTGTGGGGAGAGGACAACGTTAATGAGAGCGCGCTCCCACAGACTCCCACGGTGCATTCGTGTGCTAACAGTTTGCATTAAGTTATCAAAAGTTTCTGTCAAGATGTGAAGATTTAAAAAATCGTCAAAGCACACATGCAGAGTGTTTTACCAAACTGTCATGAAGGTTGCGTCGCATTGAGAGTCTCACAGAGCAAACACACGTACCTTCTGCCCGAGAACGCCGTTGACCACAGCAGACCCTCTCGACTTAATTTGGGCCGCGCAGATTGGCCTCTGCTCCTTCATGAACAGCATGAAGGCGTTGGGCGGCTTCTTCACGTAGGGCCCCTCATGGTGCTTCTCCGCACGCTTCCTCTTTCTGTAGGAACACAGAAGAAAAGCAAAAGCATTTTAGGAAGAAACACTAAAGTGAGCAGAATGATACAAGACATGGGAGGAAGGCATCTTTGTCTGCGCTGTTGTTCATTACGACAGACGGATTATATTATTCATGCAGGAAGCTCGGTACAAACAACTGACACTTGAATCCAACAGCTGCAGAGAAATTAAATAAAAGGTGAATGTGGCCAAAAGAGCAGAGCTCACTTACTTTGTCGGAGCGGTGGCCGGTGGAGTCGGTAAAGTGGCCGGTGGAGTCGGGTAAGTGGCCGTGGAGTCGGTAAAGTGGCCGGTGGAGTCGGTAAAGTGGCCGGTGGAGTCGGTGGAGTCGGTGAAGTGGTCGGTGTAGTCGGTGGAGTCAGCACGTACACCGCCTGTCCATCTGGCCTAGTTCATAGAAAGATTGGGTTTAAAAAGAGAAGCACAAGCTCAATATCTGTGTACACGCACAAGTGTGTGTGCGTGTGTGTATATTCATGGTGTGTGCTACTTACAGGTATCCATAAAGAGGCAGGGTCTGGAGCTGCTGCGGCATAAGATACACCTGATCCTAGAGACACAAACACAGAGCAGCTGGTTAGAGAAGCTGCCTCAGTGTCAGCCGTCTGTCAGAAGACGCCACTAAAGACGATCCTACTGGCGCTTCTTAGTATCTCACCTGTGCACGGCCACAGAGCGCTGCCTGATCGTACAGGGCACCTGGCTGCACGAGGGTCGGGGGGTCGAGGGCGACTGAAGGGCTGGACTCTGGAGGCGATGGAGGTGACGGTGGTGGTGGAGCTGTAGGTACCGGACCATACAGGATTTCGAACAGGTCGTCCAGGTCGTCATTCTGCAACACAATTCATTGATTATCCAAATAGTTCTATATCGATCTATCATTCATGGACTCATCCCTTCAGATCTAAATGATATCTCCCCCTAGCTTCTTCTTAGTATCTCACCTGTGCACGGCCACAGAGCGCTGCCTGATTGTACAGGGCACCTGGCTGCACGAGGGTCGGGGGGTCGAGGGCGACTGAAGGTCTGGACTCTGGTGGAGCTGTAGGTACCGGACCATACAGGATTTCGAACAGGTCGTCCAGGTCGTCATTCTGCAACACAATTCATTGATTATCCAAATAGTTCTATATCGATCTATCATTCATGTACTCATCCCTTCAGATCTAAATGATATCTCCCCCTAACTTCTTCTCAGTATCTTACCTGTGCCTGGGTAAAGGGATGGCTACAAGCTGACTGATTGCACAGAGGAGCTGGCTGTACAAAGGTCAGGGGGTCTAGGTTGACAGAATCAACGGGCCGTGGAAGTAGTGGACGTGGACGTGGACGTGGAGGTGGAGGAGGTGGTGTTGAAGCACTAACCATATCCTCAATGTTAAACAACATTGAGGATGTGGCCAGTGTAAAACGGTCCACTCTAGAAGTCATGTTCAATCTCTCTTCCTGCCTGTGGCAAATATTGAGAAGACTAATACTATTAATAATAATAATAATAATAATAATGAATAAAGAAATCACTATTTCTGGAGGGAAAGTTCCCCCTGTAAAACACAATTGTGTCTACTTCCACTGAACTACAGTTAAAGGAAAGTGCTGTGCACTTGACTTCACTTATTTGACAGCTACAGTTCCTACTAACTTTGCAAAGAAACATTTTACACAACTTATTTTATACTTTTATTAAACATGAAGCATTTTTAAAGAATTGAAAAAGATAGCTAACAATACATAGGACATTTTAAAATGCTTTCACCTGCATAGCATGATACATTTAAATACAGCTCACATGTTTTATTCATAAACCATTCATATAAAACAGGATATATAACTCATTGTATAGTAATTGTACTGATAATACGTCTGAACATGAGTTTCTTTACTTGATTAAACAATGATTTGACCTGAACAATTTGACAACAGACCAGAGGAAATATGCTTTAGTAAAGTTCAAGAGCTAGCATTAATACAATCTCGTATTAGCTCTTAAACTTTACTGAAGCATACTTTATCTGGTCTGTAAATTGTTCACTTCATATATTGGTTTAATACAGTAAAGACAATCATGATTAAACAACTATATGAAGTGAACAATTCACAGAATAGAGGAAATATGCTTGAGTAGAGTTTAAGAGCGAATACAATCTAGCTAGCTAGCTTGTAATCTCTGTTCAACTTTACTGAAGTATATTTCCTCTAGTCTGTGAATTGTTCACTTTGTATAGTTGTGTAATACAGTAAAGACACTCATGATTAAACAACTATATGAAGTGAACAATTCACAGAATAGAGGAAATATGCTTTTAGTAAAGTTTAAGAGCGAATACAATCTAGCTAGCTAGCTTGTAATCTCTGTTAAACTTTACTGAAGTATATTTCCTCTAGTCTGTGAATTGTTCACTTTGTATAGTTGTGTATACAGTAAAGACACTCAGGATTAAACAACTATATGAAGTGAACAATTCACAGAATAGAGGAAATATGCTTTTAGTAAAGTTTAAGAGCGAATACAATCTAGCTAGCTTGCAATATCTTTTAAACTTCACGTTAGCTAGCTCGTTACTTCGTGGCGTTTAACTTGGACTCTGGTTGAAAACACACGTGCACAACTAGCTAATAACAGTTTGAGTTCTTACCTTATGGTTCACTGGGTGTTGAATTTCTCTGATTGAGTTGCTTTTCGCCGCGAGTAAACTCCGTGTTGACAGGTGAAAGGTGCTTGAGAGAGTGAGTGACACCAGCCTCTGAAGGAACGTCCATGTTCCACGAGGAACTCACAACATTCCATCTCGAGCACATTAGAATGTTTACGTCTGACGGTCGCGGGCCACGCCCCTCTGCTGTGACGTCACCTGACCGCTGCACGTAATTAGTATGCAATGTGTTTATTATTATCACCTGGTATTAAATGGATAACTGGTAAATGTTCGTAATATTGGGTCAGGTATGGATTTCAACTATGACAATGCAGTATAACTTCATGCAAATCATAACCACGGCAAAGTGTGTTCATCTTTCCTCCTGTCGGTGAATTTAAAATTAATGAGCAATCACTTGGACACCAGAATATTTCCAGTTTTAGGACTAGTCCAATGTGTTATAATGAATATAACATACTAATCCCCCCCCCCCCTCCCTTTGTATGCCAAACCATCAAAATATGATCATTTTCTTAGATTAATCTGCATATTTGTTCAATGATTTGCACGTAACTTTTGTCTTTTGCTTTAACGATGTAGGTTTTAATCATGAATTGTTGTGTTTTAAGTTGTAATACAACTCTTACTCTGCAGTGTGTTATGATAGTAATTATGATTTAAATAGTTCAATTCCAACTCGTGTTTTGCAAGCGATTGTCTTGAGAAGAGTTTAACAAGACACCCAGCAGGGGGTGGTATTAACTCAAATGGAAACTAAAGAGCTTTTATTGCATAGTTTGCAATTGTTAAAGCTTGATATCTTATTGTAAAGGACAGACCTCTGGTTTTTTTTAGCTACCTTTTCATACTCTAGTATAGGCAAAGCTAACTCTAATAATTCAAACTATATTCAGCTTGAAAGGTAATAAGTCCAAGTGTAGTCTAACACAATTAAATCAGCTGAAAACGTTACATGATAATTTGTCCTAATATGTTATTGGAATCTTAGCTAAAACTGTTGTTTTCATTTTATAGCTTTCGTCATTTGTTAATTTGTAAATTAAGGTTAACCAATAAATACAATGTACCAAAAACAAATAAAACATGCTGCAACATATATATTTTTATATCTAAATAATACAAATGTTATTTTATAAAAGCAATCATTCTGTAAGAGATTAACACACTATTGTAAAATAGAACCTTTTCTTTTTGAGTGAAATAAAAGAGTGTGTTATTGCCCTGAGTCCAACAGATGGCGCTCTTCACTAACGAGCCACAACTTTTGAAGACACAAACCCCAGATCCAGCTGTGGGAATGGTTGTTCATAGTGTGTTTGTGGTTTTTCATGCTGTGACCTCTGTGACCTCTGTGACCTCTGCACATGAACCTCTTTCTCCTTGACCTTCCGATCAGGAGCCTTTAGAGAAGGTATGTGGGATTTACCTGAATATGGTGTTTCCAATCCTCATGCACTGTACAATACCATTAACATCTTATGTTTTGATCCAATGATATGAAGTTTAATTTGAAGACATATGAGACGTGTTTCCTCCCTCTGGCCTCTAGAGAGCAGTGCTGTATTTTATTTGGATATGCCTGAGTTTGAACCAAACAACTGAGAAGTAACCTAAACATGTCTGCTTTAAAAATGGTATTTACAGTTGGCAGGTAGACAAATCAAATTGGAATACTTATCTTAAATGTATATAGTTTTACAGAAATATAGTCTCTGCAAAGCCTTGATTTCTGTCCAACCTCTAAACTCTCGGACGCCTTAAAGGTCCGCTGTGATACCAAGATTCGGGATTTTAGCCTAAGAAAACAATCTTATTAATGTGAATGTCGTTTTCCTTTTGTTTCACATGTCCTGTAGAGAAGAAAACAAAGCAAAGCACAAATAACAAACTGCTGCCAGTAAAATGAAGCCTCGTGGTTTTCTCTTCATTTCTCAAACAAGACCAAATACTAAATGAATATTGTTCTATGAGGGGTTACTCAGTCCTCAAGCAACAACAGGCTGTACAATAAACTTCAAAAACACACAGTGCATGTATGTAAGTGTTTAATAAATAACAATCAACATAACTTTAACAAAAGGTTAACTTATATCAGACCTGGGTCAAATTGCATTTCCAAAGTGTGTGTGTGGCGTCAGTCTGCATCGGTATGCTATAGAAATATATAATAGGAGGCGGAAAAATACCCATAATCAGCATAATTGAGTTGTGGGGCTGAATCTCTGTCACTAGCTCGGCGGCTGTTTAAGCTTTAAGACAGGTTTAAACCCGTGTCTCCTTTAATAAAATCACATAGTTTCTAAAACCCCACTGATGTTGCTTTGCAGGCTACAGTGTCAACTGTCAAAGACGTGTTCACTTTAATAAACCCAGTTCTTGTGTCTTGTTGTCACTTGAATATATGTCTGAGTTGAATCTCCTGCAGAGGTTGAAAGGAGGTTAAAGGTCACGTGGAACTGGACTGTCTAGGATTAAAATACACACTGGTTCCAGTGGTGTTTTAAATCTATTTCCTAGAGCAGTTATTCATAATGGAAAAATGGTTAATTACAACCTGCGAGTGTGTGGGAGGGATCTCGTGAGGTTACTTCATCATTATACGTTTGTTTAAGTGCAGTTTAGCTGCGGTTCAGCTCAACCTGGGCCCGTATTTTTCAAACCGCTAGAGTAAATGTTTGGAAGTTAAAGATGAAAGTTAAAAAATCTTTATTGTGTAAGACTGACTGCAGTGAGATGTGTGTGTGCTTTGGCTGTTATCGTTATAGAAGAGAAAATTATCTCACTACTTGAAAATGTCTGTGATTTTCAGAGCGCTTCAGACGTCTCTCAAGAGGAGATAGAGAAACCGGCTGAGGGCTCAGACTTGTCTTATTTACACTCTATTTTAACATTTAAGAGGATAGGTGTTGCCTTCTTGGTGTGTAACAACAAATAAAACAGTTGGCTTTAATTTAGTTGAAATTCCTTTTCATGCATCTTCAATGTAATAATAAATTCTCCATGCATTACTTCATTTCTGATTTACCTTTGAAGCATCAGATTCTCCTTTCTGCTCAAGTTAGTTTTTCTATTTTTTCATTTTAGCCAATTTTCTAATATTTAATCCACATTTATCCAAGACCTTTTATTGCTTTGTGAAATATATTAGATTGTCGTTATTTCACATGGTAATTGCTACCAAAGATACGAAGGATTTCACAAAATCCGGACGAAGTTGCTTGATAAATGGGTCTTATTCCTCTCAGTCATCAAATAACTATAATTCCCCTAAACAAGCTTTTAGAGCATTCTTTAAATTCGCCCACTTCACTATTTTATCGTGCGGTCCAGATTCACAATGGACAAAAAAAAGGATCAAAATTAAAGCAGCCGCAGTCGCATTGTCTTTTTATTCCATGCATTCTTCTATGTTCTTAAAACCTGCATAACTACATTACCCACAATGCAACACAAATGTAGCCTCCAGCTCTAGCCCGAGAGCAGAGATGAGGAGCGGACTGCAGAGTTTTGGTAAGCTCACTTATTTGTGTGTGCAGTTTTTTGACTGGCAACGCCTCAAGTGACATCACACACTTCATCTGCTTCATCTGGAGCCACAAAAGGCGTCATACTTCTTCCACAGTATATGCAGAAGTGCTGAAAGCAGACCTTGATGTGTAAAATCTGGTTCTCCTTCAAGTCTAATTCATTCTTAGGCGTTTGATAAATATGGGCCCTGCACGTTATGAACCTCCGCCAGCTGAATCTGTTATAAACTGCAACTCAGACCCTCAGAAACTCAGTGATACGAGCGCTCAATGTTCGGTATACATCCCAAACAGCTCCAAAAAGATACTATTTGACCCAGGGCTGGTGTGTATATATATATATACATGCAGTCCTGATACTTTGACATAAACCAATAATTTATTTGTGCAGAGTCTTTGGTGATGAGTATATCTGTGTTTCTACTGTATTTGACTGTGATGCGTGTATGTATGTGTGTGTGTGTATGTGAAAAGTCGTCACTGCCGCCACGACTTGCGGCTCAGCACACACACGCAGGCCACGTTGATGCGTATGAGCCTCCACGCCACCAGGTTCTTGAACGTGGTCAGCGCTCGGACAAACGTGTGCGAGTTGGTGCAGTAGGAGTTCCAGTGTCTGGCGTCGATGCCCAGGCAGCCGGTGCTGCCCGCGCGGGCGCTGTGACACGTCGTCTCAAAGAAGTACTGCTTCTTGTTCACATTGTTGATGTTCACGTCCGGCAGCACCGTCACCTCGTTGCCCGAGATGTCCGTGGCTTTGGTCTTGTTGCCCACCCAGACGCTGACGCTCTCGCACACCGAGTAAACGCCGCGGTGCTGAGGCTGCGCGGCTCGCCGGCGGGTCCTGCCGCCGGCGCCCTGCGACTCTGCTGGCTCGGCATCGGGCGGCTGAACGCTGAAGAGCACCCGGGGCGAGAGGTAGCGGCGCTTGGTGAAGAGCTTGGGGTCCACCGTGGGGATGGAGTTGGAGTTGTGGCCTGGACCCTGCTGCCGCGCTGCTCCTCCGATGGCCGCCACAGCCTGGGCACTGAAGAGGAGGAACAGGACCAGCATGGACGACCTCATGGGCAAACAACCTGAGGGCAGCAACAAGCACGGGGAGCACGCCATTATTACCGTTGCATTGAAAATGCGGAATGTAATGTTTTGATCGCCGTGTATTTGTATGTGTGCGTGCGTGTTATTTGCATAAGTCAAAAAGTATTAAACCGGATTGCATGAAATTTGGTGGGATGATTGGTTATTATCCGGGGACCATTTGATTAGATTTTGGGATCGACCGGGTCAAAGGTCAATGTCAAGGTCATGAAAAGGTCAAAATCTTCTTTTTACCATAGCGCGGCCAATTTATATCCAATTGGCATGCAGCTAATGCCAAAATGTTCATAACTCAATGCCCAATCTTGTGATATGCGAAGGTATGTGCTCTACCGAGTGCCCGTTCTAGTTATGCAATGTGTTCATCACACAGGGCTCTACACACACACACACACACACACTCTTTGGGGCCTTCCTCGTGTTTTTCCCGCTGCAGACGGGAAGAATTATATGCATATCTCGTCGTGCATTTAAACCAGGTGCAGAAAAAACACTTTCAATGGAGAGTAAACACCGGATTAAAGCTGCAAGTACTTGTGACGCAGACATGTCTTTAAGTTCTTTAATCTTTAGTCTTTAATCTTTTAAAGTGTAGCTACATTCTTCCTTTCGCAGTTTTCAAGGCGCAACATGTTGGACGGTGAGATTGACCCAACAGGAGCAGCTGCTTCTTTCAAGTGGGAACACACCTTGTCTAATGCTGCAGCTTTGATACTTAATGCTGATTGACTGAACAGGAAGCGTCTTCACAAACAAGATTTCTGTGTCTGATATCGTATTAGAGGAGATTTACAGAGATTTCTGGGTCCGTATACATGAAGATATATGTACCGTCTTGTTGGCTATGTATAGTGTTAAAGGAGACATATTATGCCCATTTTTCCACAAGTTGATGTGGTTCCTTGGGGTCTTAATGTAATGTTTGTAACATATTTTGGTCAAAATACCACAAGAGTCATTTCAAACAGCCTTTTTACCCTGTCAGAAACACCTCCCCACAGATTGACCTGTTCTGAGTGGGCGAGGTGCTCCGGGTTGCCAGGTTGGAGATGGTGAAGTATCTTACCAAAGGCTCAAAATGGTTGTATTATTTGGAGGATAATTATCGTGTATCTGGCAACCCTTAGACCGGTTGACCAATGACTGTCCTCTATACCGCCAGAGCTCGCGCAAGAAGGTGGAACGTAAGGGAGATACCATTTCCAAAACGTGTAAGGGGTAAATACTAGTCTGTGAAAACCCAGAAAAACACAAATATCCAACGAAGCAAAATCCTGGACGTTTTTGGAATCTCATAATTTGACATGATTTTCTGGATGGAATCCATCAGAACTTGAACAGTTTGCTTCTTGATTCCTCAGATATCTACGATCTGATCTGAGCTCATCTAAGCTCGGCGTTGAATATCATCTTCAAACCGCGTTCACGGACACGAGAAAGGAATCAAATGACGCGTCTCTCTCAGCGGGAAGCATATTATAGTGCGCGTCTCCGGAAATTAAACTCAATTCCCATCCGTGGCGCCGCGACGGATATTCTACGAACAAATACATCTTTGAATGGAAATGACACGATAGGAAGGAAGTCGGAATCACGCTCCACACAGTCAAGGGACGCCACAGTGGCACGCCATCAGTTCCCCTTTGCACCCCACGGTGACTGCACACACACACACGCAAACACACCACAACATCTGTCCTCGCCGGCCTGCGTACGGGGACAGGCATGTTAACGCCTGAGATGGCTCTGCTTAGCAGGCTCCGTCAGGCAGGAGGCAATATGTGCTCTGTTTGCCTCAGGGGTCAGGGTGAGGGCTGGTGGATAAGAAATTGTTGGCACAACCAATGAAAAGAAAGATCACAGCGTGTTCAGAAGTTCACATTGTGATCTATGATTACGCCGATGTGAGGTCTGCTCGCTCTTCCTGTGTGCAGGACGCCGTTTGGACATGAGCGAAACCATTAGCGAAACAATTTCAGGAAGCCAGTTAGTGTAATTCACAGAAACAGACGACTGCAATTAGGGGTGGGGGGGAGGGCGGAGTGTGTGTGTGTGTGTGTGTGTGTGTGTGGGGGGGGGGCTGGTCTCTGCTCTGTTAGTTTTTCTCTCGCTTTAGGACACTCAGGAAGGTTGCTTTGCAGGAGGAAGCAGGATGGAAATGATCTTGCCGGTCCCTTTTCTTTTTAAAGAAGAAGACAATTATACCAAGTTACCACTATACATTTAAAAATTAATAATAAATTGATGCCTAAATTGCAACCTTCCAGGACATACATTATATTCATATTAACAGACGATATTTAAGCTGTTATCATATAAGTCCCACTGGAGATTTAACATTAACAACTCTTTATTGCTGGTTTGCTGGCCTCGTTTACTGGGACTGCTAAATGGAACGCAGCCTTAATTAATTAGGGTTATTAGTTACACCTGTGTGTTTCCTGGGACATGAAAGTATATGCGATGACAAGTGGGACAGAAAATAACAAATATGTAGAGAGACTGTTTAATACGAGGTTCTGTATCCACCAAACTACCGAAAGAACAAATAAACAATGATAATTTCTTAATCAATTATGAATAATGCTTGCCTGCATCTTCATTGTCAATTTGTTATTGAACTGAGTTTATTATATGAGCTCTCTGATGCACCTCATCCAGTCGTATAATCATTTCCTCCATGCTGCAAAAATAATTAAAATGTATTATCGGTACAGAGAAATACAAGTAGGGATTACATAATAATGCTTTTAATTGCTACCCTGGATATATTGAGGGTTTCCCACACAACGTGAATTTCCACAGCGTTCATTTCCTTATTTTAAGACGGAATCTGATTTGGTAAAAAAATAAAGAAAACATAAACGATATGACATTTTGACCAAGGAGAGTCTCTACTAAAACAACAGTCTAATTATGTTTTTAAACTAATTGTGTTTTTAACCCGTTTGATTTTATTGTAAGGTGACCTTGGGTGACGTGAAAGGCGCCTCCAAATAGAATTATATTATTATTATTATTATTATTAAAACATGGAAGAAATAGGTAAATTGAGGACTATTCCAAAGGACCGGTCATCCAAATATAGAAGATGTCCTCTTCTCGGAGTCTCTGTACCTTTTCAGTGTCTCCACGTGAACTGTAGCACCTGTAGCGGCTTCTAGAGGACGTGATCAGAGCTCGCTGTGTCCTGGGCGGCTGCCATCAGGCCCGGCTGTGGCCCCCATCCAGCACACCTCTGCCCTCCTCTGCCTCCGCTCTGTATCCCTGTTGAGAGACGAGCGCAGAAAGTGTTTTTCCCCCGGCTCATAAACGCTCTGTAAACACATTCTCTGTGAGAGCATTACTGGAAAAAGATAAAGTTAATATGTTGTTCCCGGTCGTCACCAGATCGCACATAAACATACCGAAACAAAGAAGAAGACCTGTATAATGTAGATTATCCGGAGTGGAAACATGTCTGGAAGCTCAATATTCAGGCAGTAAATTCTGTCAACATTCTTCAGTAAGAGGGTTGACAGGTTTGTTGAGACTTAGACAGATTTATATATGAAGACATTTGACATGAAAATATTCTTTTGAGGATCAAGAAGAAACTAGATCATTCAGGATGTTGTAAATGAAGCCACATACATACATTGTCAATGCCCCATAGCCTTTATATATGTATTTATTTATTTACATATACATGTATTGCTGTTTATGATCTGTTTTCTCTCTGATCAGTTTTTCATCAGGCTGGATTTCTTGCATCAAGAAAGCCTCAAAACATGTTTGTGCTGTGATGAAACACAGCCACCGTTCCAGGAAGATTATCCATTGCAGTAAAGCTTTCACCTCGTCTGCTCAGTTTGTTTCATTTCATTGCAGAAGTGTGCTTGTGTCAGCAGACGACGTGTTATGTTACACCTCGTTAAGTGTCAATCACCTGACTAACACTGAAACAAAAACTAAGAAATAATCCCTGAAAAACTTGATCCTACTCATATATATATATATATATATATATATATATATATATATATATATATATATATATATATATATATACATTTATATATACATATATATATACACATTTATATGTATATACATTTATATATATATATATACATTTATATATATATATATATATATATATATATATATATATATATACACATTTATATGTATATACATATATATATATATATACTCATATACTGTATATATATATATATATATATATATATATATATATATATATATATATATATATATATATATATATATATATATATATATATATATATATATTTGAAATTTTAATTAGAACATCTCTGCCAGTCGTTATGTTCAGAAAGGCTGTGGAAGTTAGAAACCAACGTTATGGCTCCCTAGCAAAATGACAGGAATGTAAGCGACACATAAACAGAAGTAAATGGGCTGTAAATCTAAACGACACCAGCACACTCCTGTAGAGAATCCACAGGAAGTGTTCTGGCTTTACGGCACTTCCACAACGGTGGTCCCTCCGGCTGTCATGGGATTTAAACCTGTAACCTTTCAATGGCAGGACGGGCTGTTTAACAGTAAGCCATCCTGCCTTTGTGACTGTTACCCGTTTCCAAAGCATTTAACTGACTGGTGGTGTAATAGTGATGCTGACAAGACGCCGCCTCCAGCTTTGTGCTCAAGGTTTAATTTCCACCACTGACTCTTCTGCAGTATGTTTAAGGAACATAACTGAACATAAAAGTGCATAAAGGCCATGTATGTACAATACACACGTTATATGTATATGTGCATGGAAGTTGATTCTTGACCTTGGAAATGGTTTGACTACACAATACCAACAATGGAGGTGGACTTAAATGGATTTCTCAGTATCCTTGTGGATGGAGTTTTCTCATGGAGATGAATCAATATAATTCAGTAGCACTTCAAGGTCATTTAAAAGTGCAAGAGATGAAATCCTAACGGCTACGTTGCTTGCATGTCAATAACATCATGTGATGTTGTTGGAGGCTGGATAGTAAAAAAGAGAAAAGAAAAGGAGAAACAGCTCTACTCTCGGGCTTCTGTATTAAAACCAGTAGGAGGAAAATCAAAAAATGTTGCTAAAGTCACCTAATCTATTTCTGCCAAATAAAAAAAGCACCTGAGATTGTGTGTACTGTATCTCAGACCCTAAAACACGATGAGCCATCAAATAGTTCCTCCTCTCTGTTTTTGCTAAACTTGATATTCAATGTGTTTTAATTTCTTTGTCAAGTCTAAAGTTGTGTTTCTTTCTGAAAAAGCTTATTTATTGTTGTTTATATATATTTTTAAAAGTTTAAAAAATGACTAAAGTTGTGTTTCTTTGTGAAAAAGCTTATTTATTTTTGTTTATATATATTTTTAAAAGTTTTTAAAAATGACTAAACACGCTGTGCATTGCCAGTTTTTGTAAATATTTTCGTAAGAAGTATGGACTCGAGATATTTCTATGATCCTAACAGTGACTTGAGGCTTACTTGAACTGCCAGTTAATACTGGCAGCGAACACTATGACTCTATAATGTGTCACTCACGCTAATATCCGTGTAAAGACTGAGTAGAGATATAAATATTTGTGCTCCCAGCTATTATTTCACATCTGCAACATAATTGTTTCAGCAAAAGAGCCATCACGTTAATAGAAAACAAATGTCTCCGTTATGTTGGCGGACCAGACATCTGTAATAGCTGCTCCTCTGCGGTCATTAAGAAGCATTCAGTCAGCGGCCTTCGTCCTGCGGCGAGAGGAGAATGGCAACATTCATTCGAGCTACTAGGTGGGCTACAAATATGCGCACAACGCCGCTGTACAACATTAGTGAGCGCTGGGTCGTCTCACGTCTCGCTACGCATCGAGCCCCGAAGCAGATGGGCTGCAGCAGCACACGACCACCTGACGACTGCGGAGTGGAAAACCGATGCTGGCTCAGATAACGAGGATGCTGCAACTGGGAGGGAGGTGTTGGTGTATGTCAGGCCCCTGCGTGTATAGTACTGGTGGTTCTGGTTTGACTTTAGCTTTCCCAGACACAATAAAACACCATTTGGGAGGATGTTGAGCGGGATGTTTGCAGCACGGCGTGCCAACGATAACACGGCTCTCGATTCACAATGAGATCTTGTTAAAACGCTGCCGGCTGTGCTCGCCCTTCAAATATACAACCGAAAGCGTCGTTTAGTATTTGCCGGTATGAGTGTAACATTTTATTTCATGCTGCTACTAAACTCTTTATATACGCACTAGTTCCATTCCTACGAGGGACTTTTATAAGCAGCTCTTTTAGCCTTTATCTTCTCTTTAACTGTGATTGTGCCGTAGTACGCTTTGTCGTGAATAGTTATTTATGGTATATAGGCTATAACGGAAATATATATTTTTTTAAGATTCATATAGTATGCACATAATGTATGATGTACAACATGCTGGTAATTTAAGATGTATTTATATGAATATGATACAATACATTTCATTCTCAACTGTTTTGTGAAAATTGATGAGCTCAGTGTTCGGGAAAAAGATAAATGAAGCCAATACCTACAATTCCACTGATGAAGATGATGTAATACGGTTGAAAGCTCCACAACAACTACAACGTGACAGACAATTAATCAATTTACTTCCAGATTCTTTATTAATGTTGGATAATGTACCTAATGCTGTTAATTTAGGTGTAAATATTTCACTACTAAGTAAAATATAAGAGCACCCTACTCATTGCAGAACACTTTTTTCCCTGTTGATGTGTTATTATTATTAGGCCTATGGTGTTGGGGATGAATATAACTGCTGCGTTAATGTTTATGTTGCATTTTACTGCGTATATGTTTAAATAAGTGGTCATTTAAACTCCTTAAATGCTGTTGGGTGATTTTATTCCAGTGCGATGCTTCATATTCTATAACGTCTTCATGTGTTTGTGGCGGTGCTGTGACATGAGAAACTCTTTTATCCGTTTTTTTATTATAAAAAAATGCTCTATTCCTCTTAATTATTAGGAACATGACTAAACCAATGAAGGAACACGTCATCCTTCAATTTAATATGGAGATTATGAAAAAGTTAAATCCGAGGCTTCATCTCCAAGGACTGCTCATGAGTGTACTAGTATTTAAAACGACTTGCTCTACTATACTGACAGTAGTGAATCAGGATTCCTTGAACTGATCAGCAAATGAAACCTAGCAGCATTTGGAAATAATCTATCGAGGAAAGTACTGAAGATATCATAAAAAGAAACACGCTTCACAACTTTACATTGAACGCATCATTTTCCAGCGAGGCTAAAGTTTCATTACTAATGTAGAACACAAACTAATCCACCTGCCAACAGCCAGCACGCCCCTGCATAGGCTATAATGCTGCATGTGCTGCATTCAGGTACTCACATCAGCTGTTGTCCTTAAACGTCACTTCAGGCCGGGGAAACAAACATCTTGAAGCAGCGGGTTGGTGAACTCCCCCAAGAGCCTGAAGATGCCAAAGATCACTCAGCTTCATCAAGCTAAGTAACTTATTGCTGCGTCTGCCGACATGCTTATTGACGTTGTGGCTTGGAAAGCATCGAGCTCTGAGGTGCACCAGGCTGCTGGCTGTTTGGTTTGCTGACTCGTAATATCTGCAATGAGAATTATTGTATCTTTTAATTCATGTTTGAGGGCTGTTTTATGGGCTAGTTTGTCCTAAAACATTTTTTTTTATCCTAAATATGCCTCGTAACATGTTTGCTGCTTGCTGCATAACTTCTGAGCCTTCTCTCTGCTGCTGTGTATCAGATGAATACTTTTCTTTTCTTTTCCAGCAGACATTAAACCCTTTAACCGGAAAACAGGTGAAAACAATTACATGAATGAGGAAAACACAGGTGAAAACAATCACATTAATTAGGCTGTGTTGCATTCAAGTGCACCAGGAAGCCATACTACCTCCAACCTGGCTGTTAGTTACTCCTGCTCTCTTTGCTATGATAAATATGACATATTGTATTGTCTATCTTTAAAAAAAAAATGTTCTGGGTTTATTGATCCGTCTTGATTAAGTAGTATGATTCTAAAATAGTTGGAGGTTTTTTGATTGGTAGTTGATTGGCTCAACAAAAGGTTCAATATTCTCATGGCTCGAGTTCCCTGAGTTCTCTTGGAGCCTCCACATAAAGGCGGTCCAACACAATTAAAGTTCTGCGTCCGTGCTGTATTGATCTTGGCGCAAGTTGCAGGAGGTGATGACATCCAAGTGTAACGGCTAAACATTTACTTTACGCTCTGTCTTCACATAATAAATCCAGTTTGTGTGTGAACAGTTTGCAATCGAGCTCGGGCGTTCAGTTGGTTGACGGAACATTAATCGTCAAAAACTAATAAAATCATATTTTAAGATAAAACGCAATGACAATTGATTATTGTTCTTGTACTTGTTACAATCTTGTGGTCTGTTTCAGCTGCCAATCTTCTACTGGCCTTTTAACTCTGCAACTGTGTGCTGCTCATGTGCAAACTCCCCCTGTAACACTGCTGCTGTTGCTTATAACATATTTCAGCATCACCTGGGCATCCACCTGGAGAGTTAAAGTTGTTGTTCTGAACTGGGTGTATTGGTGTGCTCGTGGAGGCTTTAAGGATAGTTTGAGACCCCGTTTACACAATGGGAAAACGCATATATTTTCAAGCGTTTTGGCCTTTCATTTACACAAAAACTGAGGTTTTATCACGAAAAACGATCATTTCTAAAAATTCCGGCCAAAGTGGAGATTTATGAAAACTCTGTTTTTGTGTTTGCATGTGAACGAGGTCAAACAGTTGTCAAACGTCACAGTATGCCACTAAAAATGCTTCACGTCATGTGAGCGTCCTATGAGGACGTATGCGGACGGCGTATTCATGCAAGTTCATATAAACAGAAACTTTTTTGAAAACAACCTTGTGTGTACAACGTTATTTTTGAAAACGTAGGGGCAGAAATATTAGTTTCTGTAAATACCCAGCTATGTGTAAACGTGGCCTGAGGCTCCCGTAGATGCAGGTACAGTATAGGCAGCAAAGGCGGGCAACACAGTTCCTCCCTTGCCGGTGTGACTTAACTTAATCAGTTATTTGGTCTGTTAGCCCTGAATAGAGAGGCCACCCACAACCACAACCTACAACTCATTATCTCTAATGGAATCGGGCTTAATGAGCCTCGTCTGGGATGACTTGACAAGCAGCCTGGTGGCACACAATCCAGCCTGCCGACCAAGAACAATCTACCTCCCTCTGAAAAAACACGGCGGCGGCTTCATTCATACGGTAAAAGTCACACAGCCCTTCTCGTAACCCGATCCACCGGGACTGGCTCTCATTCAAAGAGGAAGGGAGGTGCAGGTGACTTTATCTGAAAGCCACCGCTGGGCTTTGAATGACATGCTGCTCATTACGTTGCCGTGGTCGTTCATGCAAAGCTGCATCGCTTTGTGCCCTCCGACTCTGAGGTTACTGGACCGACCGGCGCAGTACAATGTGGGGATATTTATGAAATGCATGAATACTGTTGTCTTTACACTGATGATGATAGAAGCTTGTATATTTAAAAAAGCTGATATTTCTTGTTGTTGGTGTCATAGGAAATATCCAAATTTTAAAATAGTTGGTCATAGCTGTGAGGGATTTACCCATATGTAGGTCAAAATAAGAATATATCTCTATCCTATAGTAGAAATTGTCCATGACTTATATTTCATAGACTAACTAATAAGGAAACGTTCAACTAATTTGTTTAAATTTAACCAAAACTTTGCACTAAATAGTTTGAGTTTTAATGTCTCTTTGGTGTGATAAATTATACAAAATAAAATGTGACTTTAAACACTCCCTTTCATGTTTAAAGTGATATTTATCGAGTATTTTTATTTTACAATCCTGAATAACACTTTGTAATGTGGTTTCTGTGAAGCAATGCAGACCTCTAGCATCTGAATACCAAAAAAAAGAAAATGTGAGCATGAAGTGTTTCTAATTGCAGTCTTCGTTTAAAGTTATAAAACTTTTGAATCATTTCTCTCCTTCATGACTATATTGCTAGACTGTCACCCTATTGCCGCTTGGCTCTGTAATTAGACGTAAGGTGCCGTCTTGTCCTGTTTCTGACTTTCTTAACCATCAATTAACCGTGCACGCAGCTCTGCTCTGGTGATTTCGGAGATACACAAGGACAGGCAGGAAAACGCAGGAATGATAAACATCTCTTTACTTGAAGAGTGTTTTCAGCCAAAGGTAAATATGGCATAATTGTGTTGCTATAGCAACTCTACAGTATATTTCGTCCTGAGGGTATTTTTGTTTTGAATCACCGAAATAGGTTAGCCTACATGGTAAGGAAAAAAAAACATTATAAAGTTGCACACAGTTTCTGTGCCGCTATATTCTACTTTAAATATAAGGGTTTCATTAAAAACTGACAATCCTTATTGTCTTGGTCCAGCACACACAGGTGATCGATAGTTCAGTTGTTATCCTCTCACTTAGACCCCGTTTACACGATGGGAAAACGCCTATATATTCACGCGTTTTGGCCTTTCATTTACACAAAAAAGGAAGTTTTATCACGGAAAACGATCATTTCTAAAAGCTGCGGCCAAAGTGGAGATTTTTGAAAACTCTGTTTTTGTGTTTGCGTGTGAACGAGGTCAGACAAGTTTTAGGTTGTCAAACGTCACAGTGTGCGACTAAAGATGCTTCACGTCACGTGAGCGTCCTATGCGGACGTATGCGGACGCCGTATTTATGCGGGTTCATATAAACAGAAACTCTTTTGAAAACAACCTTATGTGTACAACGTTATTTTTTTAAACGGAGGGGCAGAAATATTTGTTTCTATAAATACCCGGCTATGTGTAAATGTGGCCTGATACTCACCTTGGTCCTGTGGAGAAATTGTATTGTCTTTCATCAGGCAGCCCTCAGCATCTTCAAATTAGTGTCAGTTCAACACACACCCACACACCCACACGCCAAGATACAGCACAGCATCTGCAGATTATCTCTAGCACCGGGGTAAAGACAGTAAGACACAGATCTCAGTGGAAGATACGCTACGGAGGGGTCACTGAAACCTGGCGGTGTTGGATTAAGTTGTAAAAGGCGTCATTTGATAATGGAAATATGAGATGAAGAAGACAAAATACATCACTTGACGGTCCTGTTACCTTTAGGGTCAATTTGACCCCATTTGATGTTTAATGTTTTTTAATGTGTCAAACATATATCAGAAATATCAACTGTTTTATATATTTAAAGGGATATTTAGGTAGTCAACAAACAAACATAAAGTACCTCACAATTAAACTTGGGAAACAATATTAATTCTAATAATTTTCTGGAGGTTTTAATTGCTGGGGTCAAATTGACCCCGAGGGTAAAATATGTTAGTAAATGTGACGGTAACAGGAGGGTTAAGGAATGAAAACTACAACAGACTTTGTATTTGGTTTAAAATAAATAAATAATAGGCCTACATTTAATTTATAGGAGCTGCATTTAACACCCTGAACATGAATGTAGCAGCAAACGTCTAACCGAGCAGAGAATGAGCGTTGTTGTCCGAGTTTCTTCGCACTTGGTTGACGTGCGTGCTTTTCGTGCACGTGAGCGTGTACGGCAGCTACAGCTGATAGCGTAGTCACAGAAGCTTAGCACCCACCTCCGATTCATCCTCAGGTAAAACCTCGTTGTAGCTCCGTCAGCACTTTCACCACAGCTAGCTAGCACCGCTAGTCCCGTTAGCTGTGAGCCGCTAACGTATTCCAACACGTTTTATCGCGTTGCATCATCCTTCTCTGCTGTTCGCTCAGACTTACTCACGCGGGGCATCGCATGGTGTGCTTCTACACAACAGTGAGCATTGCAACACATTTAGGGTTACATTTAAGGTCTCGAGGCGTAGGCTACCTGCCTCAGCTTGTCCTCGCGTTGTAGGGAAGTGAAATCTCTTATATTGTGTTTTTGGCAACGAGTCAAAGGAAACATGTTAAGAAGGATAATAGCAATGCAGTGTAGGCCTCCCAACACTGCTGTCCTGTAGCATCTAGTTGGGAGAGTCTTCTGTTTTAATGTTATCAGACAACTATGTGGGGAAATGCTTCCAACAAAATATGACCTTTGCTTGAGAAATGGGGCCTCTGCTGGCAGTCAGTTGTGATTTAAGGCAGATGTGTGAAAGTCTGCCTGGCGCTGAGACCTGAAGACCACATCGAGTCCAAACCGAGACCGAACTGTGAAGCCAAACAGCCGAATCTAAGAGGGTCAAGTCGGTCAGCAAAGAAGACTGAAGCCCAAAGCCATTAATGATGCAATAGACAGAAACTTCAGAGGTATCACTGAGCCGATACTTTGACTGAAACATGTGGAGAGCAATAGCAGCTTATTCTGCTTTAGTTCCTGAGAGAGGATTCTGTGGAAATGTCAAGCTTTGGGATTTGGTATTTATAAGCTAATCAGTTCCCACAAGTGGACGATACTTCCTGTTGACCACTCGGATTATACAGCAGATCAAATCCGCACAATCCGTTGAACTTTGTTTAACGTGAAAGGTAAGTGGAAACATCCAGAGAAAGAATGTGTCATAAAGTGCGCAACGTCTTTCCTACACACACACCCGAGGACGTGAAACACAATCACCGACTATGACAGAGACGTCCACGTGAGAACGGTAAATGGCAAATGGCAGATTTAACAAGGACAGCTTCATTGCTCACGGATGGCTGTTTGGTCTCAGTGAGCTGAGGAAACACAGCTGACCCCAGTCTCTATACACAATGTAAGTAAACACAACAGCCTCGGAGGAGAAACGGGCTCCAAGTACTACACATGTATTCAAATAATGCTGTGGTTCAACGATGTGGATGAAGTTTAGTTTGGGATCGAGCCTCGATGAACTTTATATCATCGTTTGCTCCTATCTGACTTTGGCCTAGTTGAACAGCATCGGCCTCCTGGTAATAACTGCAACCCAGGTTACTAATATTGTTCACGGATTACGGCCAATTGCATTATTTGACGAGGCCAAATCAGATACGTCTGTCAATGCTTGGACAGAATAGCTGCGTTAATTTCTACACTCACTTAAGGAACATTATTTGGCCAGACCTTTACATCCTCCAGTGTCCTCGCTTGGCTTTTACTGTCATATTAAAAAAGCCTGCAGTTCATTTCTAAATGAGATGCCAGACGCATCTTTTACATGTCAGGGATTCTGCTGACATTCATCTTTACTCGCAGGCCAACAATTTTCTCATTGACATAACACATTAGCCAAATCCAGTTATTCCCATAGATTGGATGACAACCCATCAGTGGGTCCAATTTCTTCCATCATCTTTGAGCAACATGAAGCCGTTTGAGTTACTCATGAGTGATATTTAACGAATCGTAACTCCACCAGCACGCAGTAATTTGGTCTCATTTAGAACGTGTTCCGCATCTGTATACAGCATGTTTTCAAAAACACATCGTATTATCCGTTTAATAGGTGATGCAGAAATGGCAGTAAAATTGGTCCAAAACGGTTAATTTTGATTAAATGAGGTTTGATGATTTACAGATGAGGTCTTTTGGGTAATGATGGTTTGTCTTTTTTTTTTTTTTAAGTATGTAATTATAGCATAGGCCACAGTGAATGTTAAACATTTGCACAACATTTTACTTTCAATTTATTTACTTTTAAAATGTTTAAAAGCAGCTGCATTGTGACATAACTCATGGCATGTTGTTGGTTGTGTTGTTTTCTTCCGTTTTAGGGTTAGCAGTGTTTCGTCAGATATTGCGTATACAGAGATCTGACTCTGACGTTTCACAGAAATATCGTAAATACTGTTGTTCTCGTTCTAACCAAAGAGGTTCATCACTTGCCTGCATGCAATAAAGTATACATTTACAGTAAGAGTAAAAATAGTAAAAAAGTTCAAGTAAAAAGCCACATTGGCTGCAAGTGCAAGACAGATGGTCTAAACTATCACCTTGTGGAATGAGGGCTTCATTTCCTTTGCTGGGTTTTGTTTCCATCTCTGCTTTGACATTTTGCAGGCAAACTCTTTTTAAATTGATTGTTTAACGTCTCGGTTCACCGAGCGTCAGATACATCTGCACCTTTATGACCAATCAAACCTCTGACACCTCCGTATAGCTCTGCAGCCGGTGTTTTCCTCGCTGCAATTTTTCATATCCTTCCAGTATATTATGGTCACACCGACTCCAAATAAAGTCACCTCTGAGGGTGCGGAAGGTAAATAAAGTGGCGGCGTGTTTGTGGAAATGCACATGTGGTGCCTTGTTGGACGTTTTCTGGTTCAATCAAATCTAAATGTATCCTGTCACTTTTAGTGGTTGTCTGTTCCTTCACCTGATTTAGTGGCTTAATAATGATCTGTTACTATGTTATTACATACTCTAATCTGTTAACTTTAGTTCTTTATGTTGTTCTTTTACTATTTTTGCACTTTATGTTGTCTATATGTTTACATGTTCTTTTACTATTTTTGTACTTTATGTTTTCTATATGTTGCACAATTCAATTCACTTTATGTTGGACAGAAGAGAAACGTAATTTCAATCTTCTGTATGTTTGCACCTATTAAAAATTGACTTTTTGAATTTACATTTTGATTAGCGACCAATTGTCAATATTATCCCATAGAGGTGCTCCTCAACGTATACAGCACTGTTGTTATGAAGCGATACCTTTTTAAGGTTGTTTGTTTTTCATTTCCACGTCTAGCAAGTGGGTACCATGATCCTTGAACTGAGCCCGAGGCCGCAAGAGATGATGGGACATGTCTGCGTGGAGGGATAGATGCTGATGCAATTATAGATGAAGGGATGGCTAATCGGGTTTGATGCCAGTGAAGGGAGGAATAACGTAAGCTTCTATAATTGTAGGCAATTACAGTCCTGCTTTTTTAGGAGGCATGAGAGGAGGGCAATTATCAAAATATTCATCTTTTGTATTAAGACGCCTAAACATGGTAAGAAACAGGAATTTTTCAATAGATTGATTTTGGAATTCACTGGCACTGGGCTAGCGTTGCATAACTGTACTCTTGAGCTGTTTACCGTAAAACTCTGTCAGTAGTTGTCTTCGTCATATTTATTTATGTTGTAAACTCAGGGTTGACTGTTATCGAGAGATTTTTACTCTACAATAAAACTGCAAATGTACATTTCTGAGATAGGCTACGTTGACCGTATCCCGCTACGCTTCCACGACACAGACAGACGCTCCATATGAATGGAAAAATAGGCCAATCTTATATTTATTTTTCATATGAGGTGCTTTTGGACCTTTTTCACACAGACCGTTGATGTTAACTCGCATATTGGGCGACACAATCCCAAAATGACAGCCCAGCGTCTTGTTCTGCCCGTGACCCTCGCGACCCTTTACCGTACGTGTGCAGCCTTCCTCCGCTACGCCTTCTACAGCTTGTAGCCTGTCCATTACTGTTTTCTAATATCTTCCCTTTTGTCATGCTCTCCATTTGATAGAGCCCTGGGCACCAGCACTATCCTGAATTTTCTGCCAGGTTTTGCTGCCAAAAATTCCTCTAAATTTCAACGTCGAACTCCGTTAAACTTACTTGAATTATTGCCGCCGCCCTACCGTCCAATAGTGTTCTGGCATTACCTGGAAGATGATAAGTTACATTTATGCACTACTGAATTCCTTGGGTGGTGTAACCCTACATAGAAAATATCAGAATATTTTTTTTTAAACTTTCACAAACTATATACATCTTGTTTTCGTGGCACGAAACTTAGTGTTGATTAAAAAGCTTTCATTGTGATACCGCGAACCGAGTGTTGAGTATAGCCACGGGTTACGAACGTGAGAACAGAAAACAAGCTGCTCGTTTCTGTAGACAAGATGATAAACAAACAGCACCGTTGACACGTAGGGAACCCATTTATTGAGGTTCGTAGTCGATGAACGTACCAACTGAGGCCTGTCGAAGTTTGTAAATCTATTCCTGGACTAGAACTCTAGAAATACTCTCAATGGTTTCACTTTAAATTCTTCCAAGGAAGGACTGGATCTCATTTAATCCCCAACACAGCGAAACCGAACCAAAGTCATCCAGTCGGATGCTTGTCTCCATAGATGATTGGTAAGTAAAAGCAGGAGTACGACATAATAAAAGAAGAAACGTGTCTGATTGTCCAATGCAGACGGATCTTTCTTTGCATGAAGAGTTTTTCTTTTTTTTTTGGCTTGTAGAAGCCTTTACACCCGGGTTCTGCTGGACCAGCATCTGTGACCTGTGTTCATCCACCTGTGGAACAGATTGTTCAGCAATGAGGAATGTTGGGGAGCAGAGCAGCTTCACCGAGGTTCACATCGTTGCTCTGCATACCGCAAAAGATGGCAAGATTGGGTTTAGGTATTTTTCTCCTTCTTGGTGTATCGTATTTAGTCCAACATCATCTAATTTTGTTTGTTCAGAAAATTAAAATTGTTAATAAAAAAAAAAGAACGAGAGCGGCAGATCTGACAAACAACACACATGCGTGGTCTTATGTTCAATTAGATTACAGCCAAATGGATGGCTTTCATACAATTTCTCCACTGGACATTTTTCACGTGTCGCTATTTAAACATTTCTTTCAAGTCTTAAAAGTTAAGGCTTTTATTAAACTGCAAAAAAAAAGTTAGAAACACGTAATGTTTTACATTTAAAGCACATTTCCAAGAATAAGGGTTCGGTTTTTGGCGGAGCTAATAATCATTGTTTAGCTACGAAAGGTTCAGCGTGAATATGAATTCATTATTTTTGCTGGATAGACAAAAAAGCGTTTCAACACTTCACCGTCAGCCCGTCTTCCCTTTTTTTGACACTTTATAAACCAAACAATTTGTCTCTTGATTCTCTCTTCAATTTAATGACTATCTACAAGAATGAGAACAATGTGTGGGAGCGTAATTTTCCGGTTCTAATAATAACTACGGCTCACTATTCTCACAATTAAAGATTCAAACGTGATTTATGCTCGCAACATCTTTGAGAATTGCGAGTGTCAGACGCCTTTGCAGAGGTTCTGTGCGGCAGGTTTCTGCTTGTAAGCTGTATGTGAACATCCCAAATGTTCCAACTCTGCCAGTAGGTGGAGAAAATAGTGACATTAGTGAGTGTCTTTTGGCCGTAAGCAAAATAAAAGATCCACATGTTCCTTCTTCACGATTCCCTGTCAGCTCATGTCTGTGTGACCGTCCTCGCTGAAAGTAAAACTGAGGCTAAGCCAGCTGAGGATGAGCTACGAGGAAACACCTTCCAAAGGCCCTCCACCTTTCAATAAACACCTTCTAGTTTGGGAATTCACACATATTTCACTACTCTATGTTCAAGTAATCAGCAGCACACCATTTTAAGTGACAATATATAGTGCATTAATCACATATAGTTACATTTATAGTATATATGTATGATTAAAAAAAAGAAAATGTGCACACTTGTTCATTTACTCAAATGTGATAGTGTTTACGTTTTTTCACGAGATCAGAACCAGAGGTTTATGTTTTCACGAAGAAGTCTTTAAAGGGGCAGTACGCTTTGTTTTGTTTTTATTTTCCTTTGTCAATTAAAATGCAGAAACCCCTAAATCATTACCATTTAAAAAATGAATACAACAAGAAGTCATGTGGCGTCCGCTTTTCTTTTCTCAGTTGCACGTTTGACCACAACTGCCAAGCGCACTGCATGTTCAACTCCTAATTTCCGAATACACCACCACAAGCTCCCTTTGAAGGCGGCAGTGAGCATCAACCGCACAGAGCAAGTGACCGTGAGTACAAAGAAGCCTCAAAAGGCTGGATGACAAGCTCCGCCCCTCATCGCAGAGAGTAAAGTTGGCCTTGAAATGAAGCTGCCATTGATGAAGATGAACTTGTGAGTGATGTTAAAAAGAAAAATTGAGACTAACCAGATACCGTCATAAAAGAAAACATGAAATCTGCTTTGGATATTTCCTTTTTCTTAATTAGGCACCGAGACCACCATCCTCCTTCAGCTCGCCCCCCTCTGATTTCATCACTCTCTTTGTCGTTGTAAACTGACTACAGCCTCTATTGTTTGAGTGCAGAGAAGCCTCCCTATTGATCCTGCAGATTGTTTTTCCTGCCAGTTGATAACTGCCATGTGGTTTAGATTATAAATGAGTTGCTCTGTTCCCATATTTACTATGTCGCCCACATGCTCTCTCTTTCTCTGTCTGCAAACTCACGATATACTCGGAAAAAGCAATAAAAAACCTGCAAACAACCTCAAAGAAGTATGAATTGTCCTCGATGCCGCAGAGTGCAAACGGGTTTATGTTTAGGTGTGTTTGAATTCCTCTTCCATTATGGCAAATATACAGTATGAAAGAGAAAAAAAAGTACCTATCAAAATAGCATGGCAAGTCTTCTCGAGTATAATCACCTGCTATTATGACAAGAATGCAATAATTTGCTTTAACTCTGTGTGGCACACATCATTTGAGTTAAACTACCCTGCAGCGAGCTCCTTGTTTCCAACCCAACATGCAGGAATGTTTTGACAATATCCTCTAGCCCAAGGAGACAAGTGCAGGTCTGATCGGTGCTATTGTAACCCGATGAGCCCGAGGCTAAGCTTCAACTGCTTCTGAGGGGATGGAAGAGATGATCGGTTAGACCCTAAACCCCCACTAGCTGTCTAAAACATAGCATTTGTGCTCAAATCCTCAGCAGGTATAACTACCATGTAATAAAGATGCAGAAAGTATACACGTGTTTTACTTTTTAACTTTTGAAGCTGCACATCTGAAAAAAAACTATTCCGAATAAAATAAATCACAAGTTATTCTCTGCAAATGATGTTTAAATGAATGCATACATATGAAACTACTGTGCATGCTCCAGAGTAGTATACGTTACTGTGTATTCATGCAGTATAAGGTGAAATAGTCCTCTACCTCTGCAAAAAAAAAGCTCTCGCCTCCCTCCACGGACACAAGCCTCCTGAGGATCACTGAAATATATTCCAGTTTGTGTCCAATTCCACAAGGATGCCAGGAAAAGGAAGAACAGTATCTTTGTCAATCATCCCAAACAGTTCCTTTCTGAATCTTGTACTTGTTTGAAAATTGTTCTGAAAGTAAGTGAGAAGCGTCCCACAGGCTGCAGGAGCGCTCTGCCGGCTGAGCGCTGCAGGTCCTAGTGCCTGTGTGTGAGAGTGAGGGTTCATAACTCATGTATATGTTGTGGTGGGTCATTCACTACCACGCTGA
This sequence comes from Liparis tanakae, assembly GCA_036178185.1. Taxonomy (NCBI): domain Eukaryota; kingdom Metazoa; phylum Chordata; class Actinopteri; order Perciformes; family Liparidae; genus Liparis; species Liparis tanakae. The sequence goes on along the minus strand of CM070109.1, from coordinate 4,893,414 downwards.
AGCAGATTACTCATCTATACGTTTAAGTATGGTAATGAATTAACTGCCGTAGTGAGACAGAGAACTCAGTTATATGTGTATAAGTATATTTAATGATCAGAACCAGAAGCGTGTATAACACAGATGCTATACTGTTATAGTTGTTAGAGGTGGGTCTACTAGAATATTGCTGACCAAACTAAGAAGGCTGTATCTCTGCAACCGCAAGGACTATTTAATCATTTTTACATTTTTACCTTAAAACATTTGCTTCGTCACACATGGTGATAGGGGAGGAAGGATTGATTGCGGTCTTTCAGTCGGACCACCACTTCATCCAGACTGTCTCAATAAATATTGGGTGAACTGCCATTACTGGATATTGTTTGTGCCCAGAGCATTACTGCTATTAACTACAACGGGCACTCGGTAGAGCGCATACCTTCACATATCACAAGATTGGGCATTGAATTATGAACATGTTGACATTAGTTGCATGCCAATTGGATACAAATTGACTATTGCTATAGTAAAAATAAGATGTTGACCTTTTCATGACCTTGACCTTTGACCCGATCAATCCCAAAATCGAATCAAATGGTCCCCGGATAATAACCAATCATCCCACCAAATGTCATACGATTCGGTTTAATACTTTTTGACTTATACGAATAACACACAGGCACGGATACAAATACACGGCGATCAAAAACATTAACTTCACATTTTCAATGCGAAGGTATTTATTGATCCCTTGACTTTTCATCCGTCATCACCAGAAGAATATTTATAACTCTACAAGATTGAGTCTCACTTGTTTTGTTTTTTTACTTTTCACTTTTTTACCATCTGACGTGTTATGTAGTGCCGAACATGAGTTTCACGTTTATTTAGTTTTTTTTGTCTATTTAAGCTATTTGCGATGAATTAATTTTTTACAGATATTTATGTCCCCTAACTCTCCATCTGACATCAGCAGGTCAGTTTTTAAACGTGTCCGATCATTTGGCTTATGCCTGAATATCTGTACGACTAATGGCGTTCCCACCAGCCTCGGCTGTCCTGCGTGTTTACTGCTAATCAGCTAACGTTACGCTGCTGACGTTAGCATTTAGCTCAGAGCCCAGCTGCCGCTAGGTGAAGCCTGACAGCTGCTAGCATGCGACCGCACACTCTCCCTCATGCCGTTTGATCCGCTACTTGCAGTTTGATGCCCAGTTTAATAAAGTTTACACATTTTTTGGTCCTAATTGTTTATTGGAACATGAGGCATCTCATTCAGTTTGTTACCATAGCGTATACTATTTACTAGTACATTGAGCAGTTTATCAGGTTATTAACAAGCATAAGAGTGACATGTTCATGATGTAATATTGAATAAAATGCCCCAAAAAGCAGAATAGTTTTATCCTCACGTTTCCCAGTGTTTAGCCCACTTTGATTTAGCTTTCTACTCGTCAGAAGCAGCAGCAGATGTTTCACAAAGACAGATGTTTATGAGATCACCAACTGAGTTATCCATTACACAAAGGGGACCCTACCAAGGATGTTTCATTCCAAATATACTCATTTTGGCTGATAGTCTAGTCAATACTAGTGAACTTCTGAACTCTAATACTGGAATAATGTTTTATTTTATTTCTATCTAGAAAGATGCACAACTGAGAATTCATTCTTTCCTTTTCATTTCCCTTCCAGGTTTTTGCAGGTGTATACATCCCCCCCAGATGTTAAAGTGGTAACATTATATATATATTTTTTTCAACTGACATAATTGTCGACACCGAGCCTCGTGCAGGATAGAGTTACCGAGTGTGTTCGGTGTATTAAAACACAGAGTACGTGCGAGTGTCTGGTGATAACATTTCAAGGGAAGATTTGATTTTAGAGTTGAAACGGCCGTAAACTAATCCAGGTGTGGGAAAAGTACATGTGTGGCAGGGGAGTGTTTTCAATGGAGCAATGTGTCTTTTCTCCCATCTCACCCCTCACAACGCTGTAAGTGTTGCAAATATCTTTCTTTTTTATACATACATTATTACATCGGGGGCTTCAATGCGTTTCTATTTCTGTCAACACCAGACTCCACACATCTGGATCCTAATGAGACCATATGGAAGCTAAATCTGTTTGCCATATTACACGAAGAATTACACTCTGGCTTTTGATAATTGCTCTGAACTCAACCGTGGCTGGCGTTTACGAGAGTGGCCGTGGACGTGTTTCACGAAGCTAACCTTGGGTTCTCTGATAATTATTTCAGGTAGTATTAACAGCTTCGTGCAGTACGTAACGGATCATCTATGGACATTACAGTTGGTTGTCTTGAGGGAATCCGGATGACCAGACACCCATCAGAGAAGAGTAACATCAGTGGCTTCTTCCTGCTTTAGCACCACAGGGCTTTGGGGATTTGAAACCCGGCCTCCCACTGATCTCCTGTAAAACTCATTTGCAGGAGCCTAGTTAGTCACTCAGGCCCGACCAGACCTCCTCTGCTGTTTATTGCATATTTTGAATGTTTTTAGACATGGGCGGGAATAAACATAAGAGCAGAGGAAACATCGAAGAAGAGTAACGAAGAAGGAAACCAAAGTCACATGGTTGTTTTTAGAGTTCATTTATGTGTACGCTTTGTTTACACTGAAGGTTTGCTTGAGGCAGGGAATATACTCGTATTGTTAATGAGTTTGTTTTTGGTGTTGTGGAAAGTTACGTAAGCACAACATGCTTTTTGGAATATGAATTTGGCAGCTGCGTGTAGCCTTGGAATAAAACTGCGTTTTCGTTTTTTTGGGGGGGCTTTTATGAGCATTTCTTTTTCCAGTTGCTGGGCTTTTTGGCTGAAGGTCAGGATGGGATGGACTGTACATCATTGCTTTATCTTATAATCAATGTAATGTGATCATCCAGATCTGTTATTTGATGTCACGCAGGCCTGAAACGATGCCTCGTGAATAGCATAAGCTATTCAACGTGTGCATGACTGGAGGAGAAGTCATGGCTCATCTTTACCAGTATCGCTCCTGTGGGGAGATGATGGGGGACGATGAAAGTATTCTTTCTCTTATTTCCACCTCGATTCTGATTTTAAATCGTGAGAAAACAAGGATTTCACTTCGAACTCCCGACATTAAAACGTCTGAATCTAGTTAGCTAACGAAAGGTGAGCCAAGATGCAGTGACAAGTCGTCTTCCCGTTGGCTCTTTGTAACAAGCGCCAAAAGAAAATGGGAAGGAATTGAATATATGTGGTAATAAACCAAGACATCCCCTCCATAACTCAACCAAGGTGTTGCTTAATACAGTGTGAACTACCAGTGACATGTCCGCTGTGTCACGGAGGGCCACAGAGCAGTGCGTCTGTTTGCAAAGGCAACACTGTAAGTCCCAATTACTCTGAAGAAAGAAAAATGTGCTTGCCGTGGCGATCCACATCTGGCCTTCATCAGCCGCATCAACTCAGACCCAGCGTTTGAAAAAGACAGCTGACTTTGTGGAACGGAGCAGGAAGTAGGGGGCTAAATCTTTATTCTGTGAAACATTCAGATTTGATTACCGCCACGACGTAGCGGAACGAGATGTAGCGCAGGTCGTCTTCGCAGCCCAGCTTCGGCTTTCCCGGCTGACGATGGTTACGATGGTTACGATGGTTACGATGGTTACGATGGTTACGTTACACGTTGTTGAGGCGGCTCCGTCGCAGACGCCCGGAAAACAAGATCCTGGTCAGTTAAACAAGATTAGGGGAAACCTTGTTAACCCTCCTATTACCTTTGGGGTCAATTTGAGCCCATTTAATGTTTAACGTCTTTAAAAAATATGATTGACATCATTTTTTTTGTTTCATATTTCATGACTTTTCCTAATTTATTGGGAAAACATAACATTCACATGATGAGATGTTTTCACTGTCCTGTACACAACTTGTACGCATCGGTGTTTTTCACTGTGTAAAACATATAAGAAATATCTACTTTATTATTTATTTAAGGAGAGAAGAGAATAGAAATATATTTTATTAATCCCCAAGGGGAAATTTGTCGACACAGTAGCACCAATAAACTAAACACGAGAATAAAATATAAATATAAGAAAGAAACAGTGACTGTGCATAAAGTATACAAAGTGAAATATAAAATACAAAATAAAATAAAATAAAATATATATATATATATATATATACACAAAATATATGCAAATACAGCAGTGTAAAATTAAATTAAATATTAATTAAAATATAGACAGTAAATGGCTATTTAGGTAGTCAACAAACAAACATAAAGTACCTGACACTTAAACTTGGGAAACAATATTAATTCTAATCATTTTCTGGAGGTTTTAATTGCTGTGGTCAAAAAGGGTAAAAGGTGTTAATACATTTGAAGGTAACAGGAGGGTTGAACATCAGATGAATTGAATATATAACTAAATAATCAGTGTCCCGCCCCCAAAACTCATTATTCCAGGCCTTCATTCTCAACTGTGGCGCCCCGGGTGTAGATGTTTTAACTTTTAATCCGTCCACTCATCGGTGAACATTCTCAAATAATAATAAAAAAAATATTAGGCAAATACTATTCTCTGTCGAGAGAGGTGAACGTATCATCCCATTTAGGAAAGGTTCCTTTAGCCAGTGTGCATGCTCGGTAAAAGCAGGACACTCTGCATACACACACTGTGTACACCATGGGTGGATGTTTATTGCTTTTTATGATGTTTTTTATGATTTTATGACGAGGCCTGTATTTTACCGTAACCTGTATGTTTATTTCTTTTTATGATGTTTTTGTGATAAACATTTTCTCCCTTAGTGATGGCTTCTAACATCTGGCCACAGGGACTAAGCCTGAGCTAAGACTGACACATTTAACCCTGGGATGATTGATGTGTATGATCCCTGTTCAAAGAAATGGAAATAATACGATTACAATATTGGGCACTTTAATTGTAATTCCAACAACAGTTAAAACAGGGAGTGAATTAAATATATGGAATGATCTGTTGGTCATATGTGCAGAAGGCCATGTGCAGTGAGGTCGTCCACAACGTGCACTCTGACACAGATATGGTGTGCGATATCGCTTTAAAATATTACAATATTGCAGGGTAGTAGTAGCTTTGCAATGATATTCAAGGTCGGAATGGAAAAATCCTGGAAAATATATATTCTTTTATTGCAGTCGGAAACAGGAAATACGTTTTATCGTGTTGCTTATGAAAATAAATAGTTAGAGAAATGTGACTGTAGACACTGTAGTGTATTTTGTATTTTGGGATAGGCCAGATAGGTCGCGCTAGAAAAATGCGCTTTGTTAATGCAAATGATGTTGTTTCTCTTGACTATTTCAATGTGCATGTGAGCCGACTCCGAGCTCGACTCGTGACCTCAGATTGTTTATCCTGGTTTTACTTCAAACGTGGATCTTTAACTCACCGCCTACTTCTTCCGCAACTAAACTCCAGAGAAAAGCAGTGCACCTACGAAAGATATGTCAGCTCTTTTGTGGGCTTATCGCAAGCAAATTGAGCACCTGACCCGAGTAGTGATCTGAAGGATCTGTGCTCAGCCGACCAGCCAAAAACCAGGCGAAGCATGTGCCCTGTGACCTCCAGTCCACACAGCCCAGATTAGCCCGGGGCCACCAGGCAGATAGCCTTTCAGGGAACGGCTCCCCGAACTCCGGAGAACAATGCCTCTGTTGTCTTGGACCGAAAGGAGCATTTCTGCATTGGATTCAATTTCTCCTCGAAGACAGAAGAATTCAAAAAATGTGATTTCACGTCAGACTCTGCGAACCTGAAAGCTCGTTGTTCTCCGCCAGAAAATGTTCGTCCGAACCCCGATCCGCCCCTGACGCCTCACTTCTCCTCGGTTCTTCATAAAGCCGTCTGTCTTTTCATTGTTTTACGGGCTCCGGCCGCTCGTCAATGTGCTCACCACCTACTGTACTCCCTGCTGAGCCTCGCCTCTGTCCGTAACATGACAGGACTCTCAGCACATCTGTGTTTACAGCTGTGTGATGATGATGATGATGATGATGATGATGATGATGATGATGATGATGATGATCGAGGGATCTATTCTCTCTAGTTAGTGTTTGTTTACAAAGGCTTCAGTGTGCGTGTGTGTGTGTGTGTGTGTGTGTGTGTGTGTGCGTGCGTGGGAGGTTGTGTCGTTCTGTGAGGACTGATGTGCTGATGGTTCAAACACTGGCACCAGCAGAGTTTATTCACTTCCTTCTCCTCCTTTCTTTCTTCACTAAAGGTGGAATGTTCGACCCAGTGTTCGCTTCACTTATTTGTGAAGGAGGAATGCGTACGATTTTAAATGATCGGCGTCAACTCTACAGTGCACAATGACAGTGAGGTAAGATCTTACAATATATATATATATATATATATATATATATATATATATATATATATATATATATATATATAGATATATACATTTAAGATCTTACCTCACTGTCATTGTATTACTTGGTGGTTGTGCATGATGTAGTCCTGGTACCTACTTCATATTCGTGTTGTTCTGGGTTCGTACTCATGGTTGATGCTCTTATTGTATGTCGCTTTGGATAAAAGCGCCAGCTAAATGACATGTAATGTAGTTTTCTAAAGTATACCTTGTGTATATCACACAAGAGACTGTTTTAAATACTACATGCACTATATTCAGACTGAGTTTTCACGTCAGCAATGTTTTCATGGCAGAAATAACCAACTGTCATCCTAGTCTTAACAGGTATGTTTGGTACTTTTTCGTCTTTCTATTATTCTTGCAGTGCTTTGCAGCAGCAGACTCAAAGTTGTGCATGGGATTCAAGGTGTAATGGTATGTATATATTAATGTAAATAATATATATATATGTATATATATAATTTTATATATTAATGCATATATATTATATAATATATATATATAATACATATATATAATATATAATATATATATACATATTATATATATATATATTATTTTATATATTAATGTATATATTATATATAATATATATATACATTATATAATATATATATAAGTAAAGGCCTACACATATGATTTGTAATTGATTAGCCTTTTCAAGCAAGTTCATACTCTAAAAATGCTAACAAATTCCGGCAAAAAAAACATCCGTCTAAAAAGCACGCTTTAGACATGATCAATCAGTATTGTGCAGTTTGAAGCTAAGAGCCGGAAACAATATTAATTTCCACTTCTGCCGGTATGTTTCTGACCGCACTCCCACAGTCCAGACAGTGTGTGCATCAGTCATTGTCATCTCAATGCCGGATGCTGTACGTCAGTCAAAATGGCGTTGTGGCCACAATAAGGGTTTGTGATATAGTCTGCCATTATCTACGAGGCACCATATCTCTGGCTCGCTGCCCACCGCCGATGCCCCGCGGCACCGAGTCAGAGCCAGCAGTTTTGCGCCGGAGGCCGTTTTACTGAATCAGTGGAAAACACAGTTCTACAGAAGAGCCGGATGTCACGTCCATGAATGTTTGTCTGTCATCCCGTTGGAATGTTTCCCGTACTTCTGGTAAATTGCCTTTATTATTCCATGCCATTTCCTCTTATGCGTTCAGGCATCTTGGTTTGTAAAAGCTCAAGCGCCCAGAGAACAACCGCCGGGTTTCCATCTCAACCCTCTTTCCTTGATACCTCAGTCCATAAATCTAGTATTCATACTTTGAACTTGAATATATACATTTTAAAATTCACTAATTTGCAACCACATATTTCTATTCTATTTATAAACCACATTAAGCTCTTTTTCTATAAGCACCGACAAAGAAATGCATCATCTCTGCGACCTCTGCGAGGATGTCTCGCGTGGCTTACAAGGCCATAACACTGATTATAAACACAACATAAAACAACAGGAACGCATCAGTGTGAGTTTTTGATCTACTACAAATGTCTTTTCTTGACATTGATGTGAGCTGAGGCCATCACATTAACTCCGCCTGGCAGTGAAAAGTGCGCAGTGGAAAATCAAAAGGGCACAATCCTCTCTCCCTCTCTCTCCCTCCTTCTCCTCTCTCTCTCTCTCTCTCTCTCCCGTTACCTGTCCAGAACCCATCAATTCAAAGATCGGCCCTTGAAATCAAATATGACTGAGGCGGGACACTTTGTCTCAGGTCTGGAGAGGTTTGGCCCCGGGGGTGGGTTAGTGCCTATTATACTATGGCCCCAAGGCATTGAGGACCCCCCACTACCACACACACACACACACACACACACACACACACACACACACACACACACACACACACACAGAGGATCAGGTGACCCTGCAACCTTTTGAAACTGTGTACGTGAGCAAACCCTCCTCCTCTGCTAAGGACACATTGAGGTAAAAACAGGCCTGTGTCTCTTTAAGGGATTTATTTCCTCTTGCGGTTGCAGATACTTGGATGGGATGAATACAGTAAATGGTGTAAGTTTAATGCCAGCCAAGTGTCCTTGTTTTGCCTTATTTGTCTTGGTTTGAAGGTCTCCAGAGACAGAGGGAAATGTGTTCTGGAGTCAGCAACACCAGTGAACCCAACAGAACTCATTACTTGAAATATGAAACATGTTTTAAAGAAGTCGTTCTGACTCCTGTCCATCTTTATCCGCCGGCTCTCCCACACTATGGCTTCCTATTGTTTGTTCATTGTTGTGGATGTGAGAAACTAAACAGCAACACATTACGGTATAGACGAGGGATTCATCGTTACAGCTTATTCTCTCCCGATACTTTTGGATATCTGTGTTGCTCAGTGCCGGTCTGATTCATCCTAAAAAGATGTAAACACTGTCTCTGTGAATTACCCTTGGAAGCTCCGACATGTGTATTAATCCACGGAAAACTCAAAACAAATATGAAGAAGACAATCCTTTGTCATTCTATTCTCTTTCTGTGAAGTAAAACCTCATTACTGTATTTTAAACCAGCTCTAAAATGAATGAAACAATTGCATAGCAGTTTGTTTAAGAGTTGTGATACTTGGTGAATAATCAGGTGTCACAACCACTAATAAGTCATTAGAAAAAATAAGATACACTATCTACAGTCACAAAAAAAGTGATGTATATATGATTCATGTGTATTTCTCCCATGTAGCCTCTAGTTAACCAAAAACAATGATTTGTATTCTATTTTTACCATTTAAATACTTGTATTACTTTATCCTTTGCACTTTTTGCTTTGGAGCGAAACAATTCTTCCACAATTACCTGACCTGATATCACACAGCTAAACTTAATCGGGCCCACTTGTAACAAGAAAACTAACACGCAAGATGGCGCCCACATATTTGGCAATCTGGACGCCAGATGTGTCCAATTTATATATGCATAATTCCCAAAACGGCTGCACTCGAGCAGTCTGAATTATTGCGCATTCTCCAAAAAGTCGAGGTACATGATGAATGGATATCGTTTACCGGGGCAGCTTTCGTATGTAATTTATAGTGTCCCAGCGGTCATAAACGTATATGTTTTTTTACAGTATAATCTGCTAGAACATAAATAAGGTTCAAACAGGTGCTACCAATCACTGAATATTGATTGAATATATTATACCACAATATGTTCAGTTTCCAGCTTGTGACCTTCACGGGTGATTTAACCCCCTGAACCCCTCTGAACTGTTTCAGGGTGTTTTTTTCTGCTGCTGTCAACGTGTACTAACTGTGGCCTTGTTTTCCACCTCAATATATTAGTCCGGCAGCTCTATGGAAACGGCACAACTCAAATGTGGGTTGTTTTTTTTCGGGCAGGATGCCATAATTATAATGCCCTAAATCTAAAAAGGAAAAATAAAAACACAAGTTGACAGATCTATATACTTAAAAAAAAAAAATCAAGTGCTTTATGCTCTGTGTAAACCGTCTGCAGTTCAGTTACAGCTTCACGGACACTTTGTCACGTGACCCGTCTCAGAGACGCCAGATTGCTTCCCATGTGGCGCTGAGGAACTCAGCATGTAATCTTTCATCGGGGGGTTTGGTTGGTGCAACCAAAAAAATGTATTCGTGAAATAGATTTTTTCATTACATCTCACAATTATAATCTTCTGTTTACGTTTCCTGACTCGGGCGTTACACGATCCATGCATCCACAGTCGGGGGGGGGAGACAGAAAACATGCTTTTCCACTTGGCCGGCAGGTTTGGGGGCATAGAGGGTTAAAGCCAAAGAGTAAACGCAGACCTTTGGTGCACCACGATTAACTCGGCCCTGAAGTTGCAGTGAGCGTGTGATGTTTCAGTTTAAACATCACCTAATCCACGCGCAGGTTGTTGGGTCAGGCTGCCAAATGAGAGGGTTACGCATTACTAATCCTTCGCTGTCATCTTCAATTAATCTGTCTGCTGTGTGTTTCAGTCCACACTGGACCGCTGCTGACTGCCCACGGAATTGAAACAAGATGGATAAAAAAATAACAAAAATAACAGCCAACTGTCAACCAGCAGTGTGTGGATTAGCAGTCTGCTGCCCTCCTGTGGAGACATGGTGACACTGTTCATAGTAGATTAAATATAAATATGATAGATTGCACTCCCACATAGCCAATTCATGTATTCATCCGTTTTTTATTATTATTTTGCACTACTAGCTGACCCAATATCATAATACATTATTTGTATTGTGCATTAAAACTTAAAAAAAATAATGTAATCTTCGTAAAAACGAATTAAAAAAAGTCAAAAAACATTCTGAAATGCATATGCTCCAAGCATTTCTATTATTTCATCATCTTTATTGTACCTGCTCTGCACCCGTCGATGTATAGCATAACACATCCTGTTGTGATGCCTATATCCTCAGAGGAGCAGCGTGAGCTATGCCCGTCCGACTGCTCATTAGAAAGAGCAAATTAATCCTCTCAGGGATTTCTTTTTTTTTCACTGTGCAAGAACCAACAACAACAGATGCCGGCTACTGGAAAACTCTAAATGATTGGTAAATGTTGTTTTCTTTTGTAGAGGAAGATTTGTTCAGATCTTATTGTGAGGAAGTCGACTAAATGTCAGCGGCGGCAGACTGAATACAGCCTCCGAGGCACGGGCGACTTCCTCTTTGTAAGGGTCCAAGACTGGAATCCTTTATGTCTGCCGGAAGACATAACGCTGTAGGATTCTGTCAGACGACGTGCAGCGGCCGTTCAGGAAGAGACAAAGGCTTTACAGAAAACTACTTTACAGGGAATTCTTTATGCATGCTCATCCATAAGAAATTCCTGCATACTAATGAAGCCTATATATAGAGCAGTTGGTGCTGCAGAGTCTCAGAGGAGAGTAACGTCTTGTTTGATGTGGGATCCGGCGTTGTGAACGTTGTTTCCTTTCGTTATCGTATCAAGTTGTTTCCCTATCTTGTTGTGGTAAATCAAATATTGTAGCAGTGATATGTGGAGCTATAGAAAAAAAACAATGCTTTAAATTCAGCGGCGGCGTCGACTCTTGAGAGGAGGAGCGATCCATGCAGGTGGATCAACGTTGGTTTGGGTTTCTGTCAACATGACTGTTCTGTCTTGAATCATCAACCATCCCATCACGGCCATTTGTAACAGTGTCACATGCTGGAGGAATTATTTACTGGGGAGTTTAGTGGGAGTAATTAACACTAACTGGCCTCATGTGGACGTTGGTCATTCCACCTTTCCGATTCCCAGGTCTGCTGCCTCCTCTTGAGCGATGGTTACCCTCATGCCATCGTCTGGTCCACCATCACACGTTCACTCGCGACTCAGAGCTTAATTTACACGTCAACAGAACCCAGGGTTTCCACTACGGCCGTTCAACACTGGTGGGTTGAGCAAGAAATTCTCCGGCCCTGCTGAGAAGAAATTGTACAAATAAAAGTTGCAAATTAGCATCGCTTTCACTCAAAAGTGAATTTTACTTGGGACAGAGATGTAAACCGAAGTTGAACGCTTGCCACTATTGATGAAACATGATAAGGGAAATACTGGAAACCAAAATACTCTGAGGATCAGGGTTATCACTCATTGTCCTGAACAGAGAAGTCATTCTCCATTCTGTCATTCAGTCCTGTTTTATGTTCATCAACCAACGTGACACTAACATCCTGAACCTGCCGTTAACGACGTTGGCTCAGAAATGACCATTTCGTGGTTTCATTTTGAGTACTTTTTGTCCCCCTTCTCTCATTGACTCAAAGAACAGTACATGAAGCGGCTCCTGAACCTGACTGTTTTACCCACAACCGGTCATAATTAATGACTTTCTAAAAGGTCATTGTGTCACTTTGTAGATTTGAGGAGAATTGTTGAGGCTTAGATCAATATTAAAGTTATTATAGTTGACGATATTCATATTTCAGTTGCAGTTTTTTTCTGACTATACTTATCAAGAAACATCCAGTACCAATAAAAGCCATTAAGCTTAAATCCGCCTGTTATGTCGGCTATCCAATAAAGTTTTGATTCACAATATAAGCAGACGTTTCTTTCTGTCCAATATCAATGGAATAGTGAAATGAATTTTCTTTCGGGGAGTTTTTCAACAGAGAAAATTGCTTTAGAGAAACACAGTGATGGGTTTACTTGCCAATGAGCCGGCTGGATCAGGTGTAGGTAGTAAACAACTTTAGGAGTCCCGAGAAGGCGTTCGATTAAATCTCACACGGTTTATATATCAATGTGCTTGATTCATTCGGCTGAACATTTATTTAGTGTATCATTACACAACAGCTCTAGTTATTTGTGGTATCAAAGACCAGAAACAACCAAGAGAGATAAGTCTAGATCGCTGGGAGCAAGAAAACATAAATCAGCTCTCCGCCTTTTGCTTCGTGAGTTTTTTAAAAATCTTTTCCCACTTTTTATCGGAGGCCTTTTGAAAACTCGCTCCAGCACATTTCTAGTCCTCCTCCGTGTTATATATATATATATATATATATATATATATATATATATATATATATATATATATATATATATATATTTATTTATTTATTATTTTTTTTTTTTTGTATATATATATTTTTTTTAATTTGTATATATATATATATATGTATATATATACATATATATATATATATACATATGTGTATATATATATATTTACATATATATTCTTTTTTTAAATATATATATGTATATATACATATGTGTATATATATGTATACTGTTTATTTTGTATATATATATATATGTCCCATCTGTGCACAGATTGTTCTCCTTTTCATAAATCATTGAGCTAAGGCAATTGCCGGCAGGAAGCAGTGAGACCTCTCCCTGGTGTGGCAGGAGCAGCCACTGTGTCCAATATCTCTTACTTGTTTGTTTAGTGAGATGTGCTGAGGGAACAAATGTGAGCGGTATCAAACGTGACACATTTAAAGTCTGAGCGGATGTTTTGGAATAAATGCGTCACTTTTCATTGTGCGCGTGAATTACTGCGTCCGTGTCCGTGTGAGTGCTTTGGAAGCACCACTCGGTCCAGTAAATGAGCCCAGCGCGCCTCGTATTTTATCACATTTGCACAAATGCTTGCTCAAGACAGCAAGTGTGTGTGTGTGTGTGTGTGTGTGTGTGTGTGTGTGTGTGCACGTTTGTGCACGTGTGTGTGTGTACGTGTGGTTTTGCAGTCTTGACCCCAAAATGCCTCATATTTCCACACATTTGCACACATGTTTGCTCAAAATAACAATGTGTGTGTGTGTGTGTGTGAGTGTATGTGTGTGTGTATGTGTTTAAGTCGTGGGAAAAGCCAAACTAATAAGAAATCATATGTTTAGGATCTTGGGCTTATCAGTGTTGGTGTGAAACCATTATTGAATCATTATTATCATGTAGCACTTTATTAATATGATAACCTTTCTGCCCTGAACTCAAGTTGCATATGTTTGAGGGTCAGGCCAAAAGCATTTAACATGACCAGTGCATATGGGGACATTACCATTAGCCATAGGTGTGATAGTCTCCCTGAGGACTCACATTGATTGATTGCTGTGATTCAGGTGAGATTGAAGTCCCTTATATGTTTTACTCCTAATTATTTGATGATAATGTTCTCCCTTTGTTGGCTATCGTCTTCTGGTTGGACAGTTATTAAACACGTGACTTGTGTTTAAGGAAGAGTGCATTTCCTCAGGAAGACACTAATCATTGCACTGATCATTGTTACTGTCGATACGAAGCTCGTTAAGTGGATCGGGTATTGGACACAACCCGACGTCTTCGTCTTCAGTGTCAGTTTTAAATCTATTGTTTCTGCTATTAGTTTCATTTGTCACCCACGTCTTTAGGTCCACAGCAATTCCCTGGCCTCAAATCCCCTTTAAAAATAAATCATTTCCAATGAGTTTCATGCAGTGAGGTATATAGATTTATTTTCTTTATTTAAACGCCGCAACGCTGACAGCCATGCTCTCAAGTTCTCTGTCCGGTCCATCCTCATTATCGCAATATTTTAGGAATGCATGAATGGATTTTTTTTCAGATTTGGCACAAAAGTCCAACTTGCAAATGTCAACTGACTAGAAGTTGGTGATCAAAGGTCACTGTGACTCCAAATTACATGTTTTTGTGCATTACTCGGGAATGTACAGTATATTCTAATCATGACAATCCCACAAACATGTCTAATAAGATGAAGGGATGAAGGGATGACATTTTGGACAAAGGTGAATGTTAACTGCAGTGACTGAGCTCAGGCGAGGAAGCAGTTCTCTTGTTTGAAATGTAACATCATATATGAAGTTATGTTATTTTCTCCATTGCCCCGGTTAATCAACAGAAAATGAAATTTCTGATTATTTAAGTAAATACATTTATCCCCAAAATTAAAAAAAAACATTCTCTGATTCCAGCCCCTCAAATGTATATTCGCTGTAAATATATTTTAAGATGTTTCACTCTTTATACAGTCATTAAATATCAACGAATAAATCGCAAACAAATCTGTCTTATAATTAAACAGAATGAGCTACATATAATTCTGTCGGGCAGTGAGGCTAAATATGTTTTTTTCTAATCTTAATTGGATGTACAAGCAAAGGAACATTGAGTAGTTAATAGATTAAGTTATAATATAATGTTTTCTATGAACTTTGAACCTTGAGGCCATACCATATATTCCAAAACCCACAAATTGGCCAATGACAAACCATTTTCTCTAAATGGTTAATACAGTAATTGACTTATCTATCTGATCCCTGCGGTCAGAATCAGTGCAAGCACCACACCTCTTAATAGAGCCAATAAACAAAGACTTCCTCAGATTTATTGACACGCGTTGGCACTGCACGGCCTGTCAGCAGCACACTTCCAGCAGTGAAATTGATCACACTCATTAGTGATATACATACACACGCACCAATACCCCTCTGCAGATATACTACTCATTTAAAGCCCCAAACAATACATCCAGCTAATGTGTTCATAATTATGTGGACTAAATTAGTGGGACTGAAACAGACCTTTTAGAGAGATCCGTGTGGCTGATGTCTCTTCAAAGGCGTTGTATGTCTAATGAGGACTCGCACTTTGAAGTCTGGCCTCATAAAGCTTTCTGCTTTGTTTGCTTTTGTTTGGATTTTTTTTTGTAGAAAAGATGAATTAACATGAAAAAGAAATGAAGGGGTTGCTTACATCATGGCTGGATGATTGGATTTGATTGTTGTGGTTCCCTTACAATGACATAGCGTGGTTAATGGAGCGCGGCAGCCCCCGACACACCGTGTTCTTTATCAAGATGAAGCACCTTGAAAAGTAACAGGACGGAAAAAGCAAAAGAAAAATCCTTTTAATATCGCAGCATTATATCATTGGTATCGAGTAGAAATGAATACTCATTATAATTCAGATTGAATTTGCACTACAATACTCATCCCCTTCATAATACATTGCATCTGTGAGCAAACACAGGGTGTGTTCGTCGCTGGGTCTTTCCCCACAGCTGTGGCCAGGCTCTCTCATCTCCACTGACCTGAATCATCACCTCAGTCGGGCCCTCGAGCGCTATCTGTTAAATATTTCAATGCAAACTGATGCTCGGGTCGATAAATGCTCCTGTAACGCTGAGTCACGTCGCTAGCATCGCTAGCAGCGTTAGCATCACAGTTGTGTAGCTTCTAGAGCGCCTAGTTGGGTCCCTTTTAATCAACCCAGAGCACTTATTTAATACTATCCCACAGATTATCTGTGCAATCTGATATAGAGGTGTGCAATATGCATTACATCTTTTATCTCTTTAGTGTATGACAGGGATCTAAATGATGTCAAATGCAAATAAATAAAATCTATTGATAAAATGACGGAAATGACAAATCAAAGTACTTCATCACATTAATGCAAACATCCTGTAATCCTGTGAATGCAACATTTTCATCAATGCCAGTCCTCCTCATGAGACAGTGGCCTGATGCCACTAGAGATATTAAAGGGGCGTTCCATTGATGTACACACACAATTAGTTTCCTTGTCACACGGACACAGCTAGTCTGAAAAATGACCTGAATGATGTCATCGTGGTTATGTTAATTTTGGATTGGAGATGACACGTTTTTAACAGAAAGCCTGAGTTACAAACATGGGGTAGCCTATATGTAATAGTTCAGCTCCATAACTTCCTTTTTTATTAGTTGTTTTCATCCTGTCTCACTATCACGTCGTTCCAGATCCTGCTTCCCATCTCTCAGTCCAATTCCCTTCACCTGCCTCTGATCACCTCGTTAGTCCCTCATTACCTTCACCTGGTCTTCACGCCCTTCTCACCTGCAGCCCATCCCCTCGTTAGTCCCTCACTCTTTAGCTCCCTCACTTCCACTTGTCCTCTTCCAGATTGTTTTGTGTTCTTCTTGAAGCCCTCCAGTGTTACCAAGTGTGTTTATCTGTTCCCGTCTGAGTAAATTGAATTATTTTCCAGTTCTGTCTCCTGAGTCGTGCATTTGGGCCCACCCTAATACTCTTGTGACACTATATGTATTTGCAATTGCCTTTTGGCATGTGTAGGGTCCGGTGTGTAAGAGCTTGACTCGTGCTAAAGTCTGGATATGTTTGACGTTTCCTTGAAGTCTTCTGGTCTGTTTAAACTGGTGTGGTCAGATGATATGACTTGTGATGTAATGTAACTATACAGGCTGAAAATAAGCCAACCGCCACCTGAAATGTATTTTAGTGTGCACACGACTACGGCATGAAGAGTACAGGTTGGTTTATGCACTGTGAAATATGTTCATGATGGACCGTTTCTCTTCTTTTTTTATCATCCATGTACTTTTCTTTCAGATGAGAAAGAAATGGCCTAAACTCTGCAATTAATTAATCTTTGATTACATGTTAAATACGATAAACTATGCGATAAATCAGGATGACCCTTTAAGAGATTAATTTAATTTAATTTAATTTATTAATCTCAGTGTTTTAATCTTTACAATCTTCCTAAAGTGTATAGCATGTGCCAGAATGAAACAATCGGAGTGTTAATGATGTTCCTGCCCTTGGGATGATGCTGAGCCGGTGAATCAAAAGTGGCAGGAACATAATAAGAATCCACTCTACCTGGGGCCGCCTTTGATGGGAAGACAACTTCTCTCGCAGGAAAACCACATCATTATCTGCAGTTGTGTGGCGGTTGTTTGTGTGAAGGCTGCCTGTGTTTTTTCTGCATGTGTGTGTCTGTTCATTCACGAGAGTAAGAGGGTGAACTATTTGCATTCATGCACGTGAGCATACATGTGTGGCTGTATATGTTTACTGTAAAAGCACATGGGGTTTGGGTTTTCCTCCCTATGGCAGGAGATGAGGGCCAAAAAAGGATGCATCTAATCCTGCTTTGCATACTTGTGTGTGTGTGTGTGTGTGTGTGTATATACATGTGTGTGTATACATGTGGGAGTTCAGCTGCTTGGAGAACAGTGTTTGGAGGGAAGCAAGCTGTGAAATGTAATCTCGAAGTTATAATTTACAGCCTAAAAAACAGAGCAGGAAGAATTATTTTGCCTTATCGATGTGCCGGAATCCTCCCTTTTTACCAGGGTTACCATGGTTACCACCACCCTGCCAAAGTACCATCACAAAGCAATGTGGGCATCGGTTTGCACACTGATATTAGTTTAACTCGCCCTAATATTGTTGGGCAACAGGACCTACAGGACTGGTTTCTTTCTTTTTCTTTTTCCTCCTTCTTGTACACATTCTTCTCCTCCTGACTATCCTTCAATGAAGACACAAAATAAGTTGAAACAATAGTCTGGTCGAAAATGGCAAATTTATATGGGACACTTTCTTCTAATGGCGTCCCTACAGAGTCTAGCAGCCGTCCAGATTAATTTAGTTCACATGAATAAATTTCAACGTTCACTGAAATGTAGGTCTATGAATTTTGCATTGGCTTTTATACATTTTAGTTTTAAATTATGGGCAGGACTGGCTGATGGTATTATTGGGGTTTTATTCATGCTAGTGTTGCAGTAAAATAGCTCAACCTCTACTTGATATACCCTCGTGGCTTCGATAATCCACTGGCTGGTCCAGCACCATGAGGTTGACATTTGAGTGACTACATACAGCTATTAAATGGATTACCATGACATTTGGTCAAAATGTGTCCAATACACCCGCAAAACTAATGACATATCATTACCATAAAATAAGTTGGTGAACGTTGTAAACATTATACTTGTGAATACTTATGTAGTTAGTATGGCACTCAAAGTAATACATTTCTCTACAAAAGTCACATTGAAGGCACCGCTGTGCCAACATTGGCATGCATTATGCATGTTGCATACACACTTTCTCTGTTGACTGTCCAGACAGGTAATACATGGCAAAGAGAAGTGGATAATTAAGAATCTTATATTTAGACTTCATTGTTTTGTGTTTTCTTTAGAAGTTTAATTTTGACACAAAAAAGAAAAAACAGAAGAAAAAAAAAAAAAAATATATATATATATATATATATATATATATATATATATATATTATTATTCCTAAAAAAGAAATATATATACACATTAATTATACATACATATATATATATATATATATATATATTTTAGAAGTAATAATATATATATATATATTATTTCTTTTAGGAGGAATATATATATATATATATATATATATATATATATATATATATATATATATATATATATAATTAATGTGTGTCTGTATGTATAATGCAACAATACAGCATTCTGTTTATTAAAGACCTATTGGCCGATGCCTTCTATGTAGTGAGTAAATAAATCTCTATTTAGCATTTAGAAAACATCATAACTGTAATTGCTAAATCAATTGCGCCCTCACATTTAAAGACAACTATTGAAAGACTGACTTCAAAATATGTGTAGACCTGCCGTACGCATCCCTCACAGCACACACATTGTGCCGGGTGGATTCTTCGCACATGGATTTTCCGTGAAAGGTCAGCGTGCCTCCGGGCGACTTCACTCTGGAATACTGAATAGTATTGTGCAACCAATCCCGAACTAGACATATTCCTTTAAGTGATGTGAAGCATGAGTACTTCTACTTGTGCTGAGATGTTAGAAGACTCCCACATCTACAGCAGCCACAATACAATAAGCATATGTCTGCTGGTTGTTTATCACCATAACCATTTGAATGGAGTTCTTGCTCTTTTCCATCCGGGTGGTTCCTGCTGCAGCCTGCTACATTCCCAAATGAGCCATTCTGATATCTCTCACTGTGAGCTGGCAGCGAGACGTTCACATCTCCACTCAGGAGCTGCATTCGTCAGCCCATCTGCTCCATACAAACTGCGGTTCGCACTTCAAACACGTCTCTCGCGCCGGCTCCTGCAGGAAGGTGCGAGTCTGCTAATTTGCAGAAATATTACAGCAGGATGCTGTTTTCTAAGATGAGAAAAGAGTTGAAGGAATAAAGTTATTTTTGATTTTTCCTCCCCAGCTACATTTATTATTCTGTTGATCAAATCCGGGTAACTAATTATTATTGCTTGTTGTAAGTGAAGTGTTTGAGACGCAATCATTAGGCGTTGAATTGTTAGTATGTCTAGAAGTAGATTGAGAGAAAAAACATCTGCAATAATAATACTTTTTACACATTTATCCAGCAAAAAAACAAAAATACATTTGATCGATGCAGCCTGTCAATTGTTAAAATTCGCTGCTTTTAATTCTTTTATATATAGAAATATTTTTTTTCTCAAGTGGGGATATTTTATATCTCCTGTATCAGGATTAAGATCTAAGGTTAGCTTTAACCTGCTGAAAATTCCCTTTGGTCAATGTGTTCTGTGTGTCTCTCTTCTGTATGCATCTAGTTTCCTCTGTATATTTAGTATTTTAGAATTTAGTATTGTCATTGTGTTTTATGTTTTATTTGTATCTCCTATTAATGCTCTAATGGGCACCCGCTACTGTGATCCTGCAATGTCCCCACTGTGTGACGAATGAAGGAATATCTAATCTAATCTAATCTAATCTAATCTAATGACATTGTATTTAGTATTGTAGCAGTTTATGAAAGGTCTCAACACAATGTATTCATATATATAATTCCAGTGCTGTTGTAGAATTGCACATACTGATATTCACAGATGAACTCTGTGTGGCTCGACACATGCAGGTGAACAGGTGTACCAGTGGGGTCAACTCTTTTCTTCAGAGATCAATGTCTTGCAATATGTTCTGAGCATCTCCATATATGGACTTATGATTCTGATGCCTGTGCTCAGCATCTCTCCCTGAAATGTAAATAATGGACCTCTAGGTTAAAACCTAAGATTCAACTGGCTAACACCCATGAATGGATATAACGATGACACCCATGCATGCTGTTATGTATGTAGGTTATAGGGTATAAAGGTATTGTGCTTTTCTTCAGAGGGTTCCGCTTTTCTTCCCATAATTCATGTTCAATACAGAATCCTGACGAATTGATCTTCGAGTCCGACCTCATCCGTGACGGTTCAACGACCGCACTCACCGACATCTGATGACATTACCGCGGACCGTAGGAAATAGTGATGTTTCCCCCCCCCCCCCCCCCCCCCCCCCCGGATTATTTTCATCAGCCAAATAAGAGATCACTGCATATTAATTGATGCTGAAATCTCTTCTCTTTTTTTCAATCGCAGGCCTAATGGCCTAATCAATTTGCACCCTATATGAGAGTCTGGTTTAATTCCTGAATATATTTTGTGGTGATTAAAACTCATTGCTATTCAGGCGTTGACTCTCATTCGGAATGTGTTCATCAAGATGAACCTATAAATGAATGGCAGAGGGCCTACAACCCTTGATTTCTTCTGCCACGTGTTCCCCTTTCCGTCAACCGTTTGACAAATTAAACGCCCGAGCCCAGTCCACAATCAATCGGAGAGACCGTATTAGCATCCAGGTCCATGCCTGTGGTCTTTTTCCCCAGCTGGATTCTCCTCTCGGGTCAGACATAAAGCAACGGTCCAATGCTCAGGGGGGTCTTTCTCCGTCGCCACGCCAACCTATTTCTGTGACAGCGTGTCATGCAGGTCCCCCCCAGGGATCTCTAATCCAGGAGGCTGGATCCTTTCCCCTAACATATGCCTTCCTCCTTGCCAACGACCTTCACGTTTCACTGCAGGGAGGTCGCGTATCCGGCTCTGTAATTGGACGGGACCCTGATGAAAATTCATATTTGAGGTCATGGGATGTTAATTAAAAGTATTAATTTGGGGATTTTTCATCGCAAACATTTCATTTCCTTGGTTCTCTGCCTACATTTGCAGGACAGTGTTTGTCTTGTGCGGTCTGGTTTATGTGCAAACACAATTACGCACGGGGTGTAAGTAGGCACTGGTAAGTGGCATGTGTGTGCTCTGTGTGTGTGTGTGTGGTGTGTTTGTTTTTCAAAGTGCGACCGTACACATTAAGGCACAGACACAGTTGATGAGATGCAGAGTTTTATTCCCTCGTCGACTTGCATGTGTGTCACGCTCGTGGCAGCAGCTGCTCGCATTTCCTCGGTGGTGAAAAGACTTCCGGAGGGGTACAGAAATTAAAATACTCAATCCTAGCACAGACTGAAGACATACTGTGACCCATGCAAAATAAAACCACTTGTGCATCCATCTCCTTTAACAAACCCTTGTTTATATACGACTGATTTAAAACTGCATGCATAATCCTACAGAAAGGAGAGGCCACTTGAACGTACTCCACATAAGGTAATGGCTCAGAGGCTCCAGTGTGCTTCTCCCTCAGTGCAACCTTGTGTCACGAAAATTACAGTCCTCCAGAACTAGAACGTAATTTGCAATTACGTTTGACTGAAACGTATTTCTCCCCCGCTTACGTTTGTGTTCGACGTATAAATACGTCTCTAATCGTATCTTTGCCGTTGGTTGTCTCGCTTTTCTACAATGCTGTTATTAAATTTTAAAAAGCGTACTCTAGTCTTATTTATTGTTATTGTATACGTTATATTGCCTGCGTATTATGACAGTAATAGGCTTGTTTACTTCTCATAAAACAAAAAAGCAGGTATTCTGTAAAAAGGCGGAAGAAATCGGGGGAAATAATTTGGGAATCGTTTATAAAACATGAATTAAAACATAATTTAATGAGAAATAATGCAGCGATGAATTTGTTTTAAATAGGAGTGGTACATATGAGGTGTAATGTTTTGTTGCATGGTTGCAAGATTAATGTGATTTACATCTGAAGCAGATGTTTCTGAAGATGTGTCATAAATTCACTCTTCAATAAAAGATGAACATGAACTCTCAAGATCAGAGAAACATGTTTCAACAGTGTGCTTTTTCAAAATTCATAAAATGTACATCAACTATATGTGTAATGAGAAATGATAATGAATAAATACAAATAAATTCTTGCACGTAATTTTTCGTGACACGGGGTTGCTTAGTGCACCGTGACGTTGACAATTTGGGTTTTGAGTGAAACATCTTGACAACTATTCGAGGGATAATATATAAAAGCTTTGCAACCGATATTCTAGTGTGCCTTAACAGCCATCAGGGGAAAAAACCTTGCCCAGGGTGCTGAATAAATTAGAAATATACAAACGTAATTTCTATGACACGGTTGCCTTTTTGCTATCCGATTGATTAATTGGGCCTTTTATGACATTTTAAGTGTGGATTTAATTGAATTTGTCACCATCAGCATTTTACAGGATATTGACTGATGGAGTCTTCAAACCCGGTTACATTTCTCGTCATTTAACCTGGCGGCGGTTTCCCATTGTGGCAAGAAATAGTGTTGATGCATTATTTATGACCTTGGCCTTCACCTTGACTCATGAAATGCGGACAATGTGAACGTGTAATGATTCTGCACTGGCGGGGCTCACAGCCAATGCACGACTGATCGATAACTCTCTCTCTCCCTCTTTCTCTCTCTCTCTCTCTCTCTCTCTATTAATATGTGCCTGAGCAGAGAGACAAAATGCCGAGCAGTCAACCCGTTGTCATATTTGATGAAGACCTCTTTCTCGCAGACACTGTCCACAACGTTAGAGAATGAAAAATGCACTTCCGATCTTCCGGATGGATTATTATATCAAACGCCCTTGTCTCCCTCCCTTAGTCATTTGTAACGTTGCCTAAAATTGCAGCTTCTGCCAGCGTTAATAAGTCATGTTTTAACTTACCAGCATAATTTTGAAAAAAAAGTCTATCTTTAGCGTCCTTCAGCTCTGGAGGTTTGGATATATAATCTGCCTTTTTTCTTTTTTTTTCATCCTCAGCCGGCAGCCAGCAGAATGGGCTATAGGAAAATAGATTGAATGACCTAGTGGAATGAAAAACTCTATTAAACATATGAATATATGAGATTGGGCTTTATGCATGTGCTCCACGAGGTCAGCGTCTCGGGGGGGAACTTTGCCTCGTGTTCATCAAGACAATAAATCACCTGTACAGTTGTGGGAAATAAAATGGGTTTGATATGAAGTCTGACACCTCGCCTCTTATATAGATGGTATCTTCATGGGAACTCCATTATAGCGCCGCTGTGAAACCCACACGGGTATTCAGTCACATAACAATGTAATCAGGAATTTTAACCCTCCTATTAGCTTTGGGGTCAATTTGACCCCATTTAATGTTTGACATCTCTAAAAAATTACAATTTTCTTTGCTTCATATTTCACGATTTTTCCTAATTTATTTGCGGACAACTGGGAAAACATAAAATTCACGTGATGATATGTTTTTAAAAATATATGTAAAACATATAAGAAATATCAACTTTTTTATTTATTTAAAGGGATATTTGGGTATCAACAAACACATAAAGTACCTGACACTTAAACTTGAAACAATATTAATTCTAATCATTTTCTGGAGGTTTTAACTACTGTGGTCAGAAATGGTAAAAGGTGTTAGTAAATTTGAAGGTAACAGGAGGGTTAACCGAATAGAAGTCGGTCAGCGGCCATCGATCATCGCCATCTATGACCAGAACCAGTATTTCGTCGACAAATCTCTGTTTACAAGCATTGCAGAGGAATGCTCAGAGGAGTTCGCTTTTAATTTGTGAATCGAGAGTGAATAGGATGAAAGGAACGGAGAAGGATCCGGGAGTTTGTTAGCCAAAGGTTGTTTGCGTAACGAGTAATGTTTCAAAAGGAAAGTGTGTCTCCTGTCTAGGGTCTCGACTTGTTGTCTGTTCCCTTTTTTTTATTGAGCTGATTCTTTGATGAGCGGCCTTGGAGTCGACGCTTGAAAACAACAACAGCCTCAGCCCCGTTTCCTTTTTACTCCTGATAAGTAACGTTATTTATTCCTCATGCAGCGGAAATGTGATGAATAGTCTCCGGTTTCTGCACGAGTTGGACTCGAAATGATGTTACTTCAATTTAACTCGTTTTGTCTTTGACAAAACACTTAGTATTTTGTTGCCATGGAGACCACGAAAGAAAAGAAACGCTAGACAAAAACATCCGATGCTTCCTGAGATGCAACTACTGGGAAGTCGTTATTAGCTGCAGCTGACACATTTTTTATGTCGTCACATTTCGCAGCGATTGTACTGTGTTGATAAGAAAGAAAGTGTCATTATCTGAACATAACCTGTAGAAGAAAAGTTAAGCCAATTAAATCTATTTATTCACACAGAACCATCAGCGAAATACATCTCTGTATCGAGGAGTCTCTCTGTAACCCCCAGATTAACGATAAAGTAATCTTTGTTTCATTGCAGCTATTTGCTAAAATCTAAAAAGTGCAGTGTATTTCTCATTAATGTACACATCTTGACAAAAAAAAGGGTCTGAATACTTGTGTGATATTTCAGTTTTTCTTTTTTAATAAATTTGCAAAAATGTCTACATTTCTGTATTTTTCTATACATATTCTATATATATTGTATTTTATTTATATTTGTCAAGATGGGGCGCTGAGTGAACATTAATGAGAAATAAAATGAACTTTTTAGATTTTAGAAAATGGCTGCAATGAAACAAAGAGTGAAATATTCAAAGGGAACTGAATACTTTCCATACCCACTGTGAGATAATAAATGTGTCTTTTGTACTTATGAATATAGTTCATGCATCAGAGAATTTCACTCACTCTCAATTAACCTGTAGATTGTTTCTCGATTACTCAATGAATCATTTGGAAAATAGTGTAATCTGTCATATTCATTGAATGTGTTATAACTCTATAATGATTCCATCTGGTCACATGACATCTGTTGCTTCTGTCCATCCTAGAGAGGGATCCTCCTCTGTTGCTCTCCTGAAGGGTTCTTCCCTTTTTTGGGAGTTTTCCCTGATCCGATGTGAGGTCAAAGGTTAGATTGAGCCCTCTGAGGGGAATTTGTAAAGTGTGATATTGAGCTATATTAAATAAACTGAATTTAATTGAATTAAACTACCCTTCACAGTTTCCAGGAGTCCATCTGACATCTTAAAATGCCTTTTTTCCTCCGACAAGCAATCCCAAACCAAAAGAGATCCAGTTCATAAATATCTAAAACTAAGAAAGCTGCAAACAGATTTTTCTGGAGCCTCGTAAATTGCTTGAATGATTCATTATCTGTCGATCTATTAATCGACTCATAGTTTCAGCACTGATAAGAAACCTGGTTATCTCATATCATCGGTCATAATTGCCTTTTTACTTTACTGATGTTATTTATTTATAATTATATATGTTTACACCTATTTTTCCAACAGCCACGGTAGAATAAGCTTTTAACGCTGTGCAGTTTATCTTTGCAGGGCTGTTTGTTTGCACTATATGTACTTTATTAAATGTGTTTTTTCTGAGATGTCCTCAGCTGACATAGCAGCCTCTGTGTGGAAAAATAACACCAGAGCTGCAGAGAGGAGACGAAGGACGGAGGTGAAATATAAGTTTGAAGAAGTGATAAGAAGGGATGGTGCTGTTTGTCACCTGCAGCTCTTAAGCAACAATATATGAACTAATTGTGGGGAAGTGTTGCATTGTCACTCTGGAGATTTAGTCGTTTAGCATTGTATATATCAGAGGGGGGGGGGGAGAGAGAGCTCTCTGCTTTAATATACTGCCTTAGCTGTGTTTTTGCTAAAGCTTTTCCCTTCATGCACATGCTGCACACTGTGAGAGGTTTTTCCTCACATATTTTTTTTTTCAGCGTAAAAGAGGTTAATAGGTTTTTTTAGATCAGTGTCATCGGCTCTAAGAGGATTTTCTCATATCTTCAGTCCAGACTATGTTCCCATGTTTGGACAGAATAGAGGCTGGACGCTTTTTCCTTTGGGGTTTGATATGTTGACGTTGAAAATGAAGGGAAAAAAGGGAGATTGCACATTATGCCTGGACAGTCGAACTGGTAACACATGTGCTCCTGAAGCCACGGACAGCGATGGACGCCTTTGATGCAAAGCTTTGTCAGTATCAACGACACTGACTTATCGTTTTCCTTTTGAATCCGCTGTCCGACACGTGAGGAGATTCTTTGAGGAGATTCACTCCCGATAGCAGATGTTAAAAAAAATAAGCATCTTTCGCCGAACACACGTGGATTGTGTGCAAAACTCCCAACAACACTCGTGCTCGCATCGATTCACAAGCTGGCACGCGCTTGTTTTCAGCACCACGGAGAGCAACAACCCCCCCCCCCTAAACACACGCACACTGACAAAAAGAATACACCAGAGGCACACAAAAACATCAGCAAATGAATATTGTCCATGTGATGTATTGAACATCTGGAGGTCGGTTCAGCCTCTCATGACAAAAGCTCAGTTTCTTTGTGAGATGTGACGTCAGAATCGATATCAGACATCATTCGTCCTTTTAGTTGTCCTTTTTCTTGAAGTAAACTCGCCTCAAGTGCCACAGACAGAAACATGTCACGTGTTACAACATTATGATAACAGCATTGTGCACGAAATCTCAAACGAGCTCACAAATAGATAATATAAGTTGGACCAAACGGGTGTGGATGTGATTCATCACGTGGTTTTGTTCCACCACCTGAATGAATGAATGAATGTGTGCGCGTGCGACATTAAGTGTCGAGTTCATTTCCGATTGGGTGATAAGGTGTCAGACATGCGCGCCGTGGGCGGATGTCGGCGTGTTTGTAAAGAGTGGGGGGAGGAGAGAGGGGGGGGGCAGAGGGGCGCGCGGCGCTTCCAGTGTGTTGGAGACGCGACTCGAGGAGATGTAAGCGGCGTCGGCATCAGGCTCTCCAAAGCTGGTGTGCCTTTGGCTGGGAGAGGCGTGGCGCGCTCTGTCCCCCCCACTCCCTTCCCTCCCCTCCCTCTCCCTCCTCCCCCCCTCTAGGACCGAAAAAAACACCTGTATGGATGACCGGACCTCGCGCGTAATCCTGCAGCACCGCTCGACCACCGCCAGGCACGAAGGCAGCCTGCACGCGACCGACCGCCGGGGTTATGCCGAGGTGGAGGAGGGCGTCATGACGGCGGAGAACATGCTGGAGGAGCCCGCCGTCCTCTCGGCGCCTCACCTGGCGGTGGATCGATACGCGCGCGGCCGCCAGGGATGCTGCGAGAGGGTGGTCATCAACATTTCGGGCTTACGCTTTGAGACGCAACTTAAAACTTTCAACCAGTTCCCAGACACCCTGCTGGGGGACCCCAGGAAGAGGATGCGCTACTTCGACCCGCTGAGGAACGAGTACTTCTTCGACAGGAACAGACCGAGCTTTGACGCCATCCTGTACTTCTACCAGTCGGGAGGGCGCATACGGAGACCCGTGAACGTGCCCATTGATATTTTCTCCGAGGAGATCCGGTTCTACCAACTCGGAGAGGAGACTATGGAGAAATTCCGCGACGATGAAGGGTTTATAAAAGAAGAGGAGCGCGTGTTGCCCAAAAGAGAATTCCAAAAGCAGGTTTGGCTTTTGTTTGAGTATCCCGAAAGCTCTGGACCCGCGCGGGGGATAGCCATAGTTTCAGTGCTTGTTATTTTGATTTCAATCGTTATTTTCTGCATGGAGACTCTGCCGGAATTTCGGGATGAGAGAGACCAATCCAAAGTGGCCCTCGAGGCCAACGGCACTGCCCCCTATGCGCCGAGCCCGTTCACAGACCCCTTCTTTGTGATCGAGACCCTGTGCATCATATGGTTCTCTTTCGAGTTGCTGGTCCGCTTTTTCGCCTGCCCCAGCAAAACGTGCTTCTCCAAAAACATCATGAATATCATCGACATTGTGGCGATCATCCCCTACTTCATCACTCTGGGGACCGAGCTGGCCGAGAACGATACCAACGGCGGCCAGCAGGCCATGTCCCTCGCCATCCTCAGGGTGATCAGACTGGTGAGGGTCTTTCGCATTTTTAAGCTGTCGCGTCACTCAAAGGGCCTCCAGATTCTGGGACAGACCCTCAAGGCCAGCATGCGGGAGCTCGGCTTGCTCATATTCTTCCTCTTCATCGGGGTTATCCTCTTCTCCAGCGCGGTTTACTTCGCGGAAGCAGACGACCCCTCGTCCAGTTTCACCAGCATCCCGGATGCGTTTTGGTGGGCGGTGGTCACCATGACCACGGTGGGCTACGGGGACATGCACCCGGTGACGATTGGTGGGAAGATCGTGGGCTCGCTGTGCGCAATCGCGGGCGTGCTGACCATCGCCTTACCCGTGCCAGTGATCGTGTCCAATTTCAACTACTTTTACCACAGGGAGACGGACGGAGAGGAGCATCCTCAGTACGTGCACACCAGCAGCTGCGAGCACCTCCCCGCGGAGGAGCTGCAGAGGTCGTGCAGCGCCTCCTCCCTCAGCAAGTCCGAGTGCATGGTGATCGAGGAGAGCATCCACGGCGCGTTCAAACAGACCAACTTCTCCACGGAGAACAACCAGAACTGTGTAAACATCAACAAGATCTTCACAGACGTGTAAATGACCCCCGGAGTGGAGCATGAATATACTTAATATTATATTTATATGAATATATAGCCCATCTTAATGTGTCCGTCCATGTGGATGCATGCGTGCGTCACGTGTTTTTTGTATTTGTTAATGTAGGCTATAAGCGAACTGGTTCCATGTGATTCACATGTTTTGAGTATTTCTAAGAAATCAAGAAGTATTAATAAGAACCGGAGAGATTCGCGCTGGAGAAGTAGCTTTGTGATTTCGGCTCCAGCTGGAAAAACAACAACAATAACACGAAGGAAGCGGTGTGTTGAATGTGTGTACAGTCACTCGATGCCTATATCTTGATGTGTATCCGAGAGTTGTTGGTGTTCATATACACGTGTAGCATATATCGCATTTACCAAAAATATGACTTTGTGCTTCGTGGAAAGAAAAAAAGTGTCATTGTCCAGTAATGTGATGAATAGACTGCTATTTATATACAGCCCAATGTCTGTTTTATGTTGTATTTAATATCATAACGTGTCGAGATGTTGGACTATGAGTCTTGTTCACATAACTATTCAGGTAATAACACAGAGTGGTGCAGATGGAAACATCATGAGAAGCTTTTCCTAAAATTTTATTTTTATTCAGAGCTGCCTATGAAGCCTATATTAAATAAACCGGAAATGAACTGATCCCGACTCAAAATGTTATTACAACCTGTCGGTAAATATCTAATATCCTAGCAAATTCAGTGCAATATGAAATATATATAAAGTGTGTTTGAGGTCATGCGCGCACCGGACGAACTGAGAGCGTGCGCGCGGAACTTCCCGCCTCGCGCATCTCTGGAGCCGTCTTGTGATGCAGTCTCCATGACGACGGTGGTTTCCTGGGTAACCCCCTCTGATGTTACCGTGCCTTGTGTTGAATTTCCACAATAAAACTGTTCAACAGAGTAGTTACCTGTGTGCCCTTGTGCAACACATTCAGGGGGATGCTTTTGATATGTTAGACTAATATAATAATGTGTCTTTTTATTTTTATTTATTTTCAAAGGTGGATAACTCATCCATCAGTACTATAGTGGAAGTCACGAAAAGCTGTGTCCTCTCTTCTGTTTCCCATCACCGCCTCAGCTGCTCTGTCTTTCAGACGTGCAGCTTCTTTCTCTTGCGTTGGCATGACAACCAGTGTGACGTCAGCGATACTTTTCATCACCTCCAGCAGACGGTCGCGCGAGTGCTTTGGGTACAAAGTGGCTGAGAGCTGAAGTGACGCCAACAAACAGAGAAACTCCAGGGAGTTCACACTAATTACAAGGCTTTCTCTTTAAGAAGAGCAATGCTTTTTAAAATGGCAATTTTGACTTTACTTTAACAATTATTAGGGCTGCAGCCTGTAATTATTTTAATTATCGAGTAATCCGTTCATTACTTTCTCGGTCAGCTTGAATGATCATTTCATCGATAAATGTCCTAAAATAATGAAACCTGCTGGTAATAGTTTCTCGGAGTCCGAAATGATGTCTTCTAATCGAATCAAATGTCTTTTTTTGTTCAACACACAGTCCAACATCTAAATGTGTTCAGTTAATGATGAGGATGACAGTATCGAAAAAAAAAACATGTTCACTTTGCAAAAAAAGGCATCATATAATGTTAACAAGAATTTAAAATTGTAATCAATCATTTTTTGTCAATAAAATGCCAATTAAACCAATTAGATGAGAAATCTGCTCATAAATCAAAAGTAAAGACAGCAACGTTTGATGAACTGTTGTGTTTAAATGATCATTAAGTAGTTTAAATCAGGGGTCCCCTCTTCAGTCCGTGAAAATAATTTATGACACGGAACCGGTCCGTGGCTCACAAAAGGTTGGGGACCTCTGGTTTAAATAATCATTTAGTAGTTTAAATGATTATTAAGTAGTTTAAATGATAATTAAGTAGTTTAAATTATGGTGTATTGCTGCTGAACTATAGGTATAGTCATGTTAAGCTAACTGGTGTTATTAAAAAGAGCATCATCATGCTGAAAATGGCTCAGGGCTGCCCTCTAGTGGATGTGAGGAGATATTACTGTTGGGAAGGAGTTTAATATTGAGTTTGTGCTGATAATATTTAGCCCTGTTTTATTAGTTAATAAGGTGAATCAGTTAATGTGTCTTTTATATTCACACGTGGTCCCTGAGTCTACTTCAACAACTCAAAAACAGAATTATTGTTATATTAACTTTGCGTATATATATATATATATATATATATATTATGCATTTAAAAGAGGATTTTGAACGTATAGTGTTCAAGACATCTGTTTCAAATGTGTTTCTTTTATTGGACTTCTATGTTCAATAACTGTGATAGGATAATCTACTACACTTATTTATTTGTGAATAAACTTTAAATTTTTTATAAGCCAATATATATATATTGTCAATGTAAAAAACATATTTATATTTTCTATTGGTATACTAACGATGCCTTTATGGTCATGTGACGGTTTGCTGGGATTTGTCATGTGGATTAATAAACTACCTTTAAAAGGTCCCCCATACAGCAGCTTGTGAGTCTGAGTGTTGCACGACTGAATATGCACACGAAGAGTGGAAGTGGATGTTAGAGTTACTTAAAACTCACTTTGCAGAACGCTCGGCTGTCACCAGGCAGCAGCCGGGGTTCAATTAGAATCACATGGAAGCTCACAGAGTCCGTTTATAACGCAACGAAAGACTAAAAGCTATGAATAATAGAACGAATAGAAGAACAAATCCACTAGGAAATAAACAACTTTTAAGACGTTTTTTTGTATTATCCCATTTACAATATATTGGACAGTAGCTTTTAGGTTGGGTTCATGTTCAGCATTAATCTGGTGAGTGGTGTTGGTTTATGGTCAGATTGGGTCTTGATGACAATGATTCAAATGCCAAACTTCACAAAATCGCCCTGTTTTAGTAACATATCATATTTTATTTGTGTATACAAAGCCTCGACACCAACACAAATAAAACCACTTATTTATTTGTTTGTTTATTTATTTATTATCTATTTCATTTTTTATTTTAAATAATATATACTTTTAAATGTAATATTGGTGTCTTGCTATTCCACTTGTTTTGCTTTGACTCTCTGTGTAGCACTTTGTAAACATTGTTTTTAAAAGTGCTATATAAATAAAGTTATTATTATTATTACTTAAGTGAGGAAAAGACCACTTTAGAAGAAGGTGGCACAGAA
Source organism: Liparis tanakae (assembly GCA_036178185.1). Taxonomy (NCBI): domain Eukaryota; kingdom Metazoa; phylum Chordata; class Actinopteri; order Perciformes; family Liparidae; genus Liparis; species Liparis tanakae. Next base: position 4,860,904 of record CM070109.1, on the reverse strand, counting down.
GTAGAGGACATATTATATGACCTTCCAAATTAAATATGGTCCACCCGGTTGTACCCGCGGGGCGTTCAGGACCTCCGTCCTGCGGAACAGGTCCTGTGTGTCCCTCAGCTCCAGGTTGAATCTATTTTTGGGAACTGCTGAGTGGCTTTGTTCCCTCTGTCATATAATGGAATTGAAGTCTTTCTTCAATACCTTTTCAACCGGCGGGAATGAAAGCGTGTCTTCAACTTACTAACGTTAATCGTCTGCTGCGGAGAACACATGCGATTCAGTCTAATTCTGGTTTGTGGAGAGGTGAGAATCCCAGTGGAGGTGCCCTCTGGTGTGGCCTCAGGGCGAGAGCAATGCTACTTTTACAGTATTTAAATGAATAAATTGCCCCTTTGTTACATACATAACTCGATATCACAAATAGAATCAAAGCAGCAGGAGTTGCCATTTAAGCCACATTAATCCATATGTCTCTTTTTACAACAGAATTGTCTCCGTCAGGATTTTTTTCCTCATCTTTCAGCTCTTTTCTGACCTGCACACTCTGCTATTATGAATAAGTAAAAAAAATGTAAAAAGCTGAGAGAGGCAGACACTATAGGACGCACAAAGCAGCAGATAATCAGGAGTTAGGATAGTTGGTGCACATACTGGAGCGTTGAGCAGCGAAAAATCCAGATCTGGGCCTTTGAACTCTGCAGAGGCCAAAGGAGCAAAAAGGAGAGCGACATCTTAACACTAGAAACAACCAACACGTTCTCTTTAATGTATAAGCTGATAAAATACCAGTGTTGGGATTTGGGTACGTTCCACTATTGCTAAAAACATTAACGCATTAAGTGTTTACTTTCTCTCTTTCAGATAGTTCTTAATTTAAATTGGCAGTCATTTATTTTTAATACAGGCTGCTTGTGTTTAGACAACAGTGTCTTTTTAGCTTACGTTCTTTAAGAAAATCCACTTTTGGCCTCTTTCAAGGCTGAAAAGTATTTCCGGAGCATAAAAAGAAGAACAAGAACAAGTGATGAAAGCTTCAGATATTATGAGAATACCGTGAAACTTGTAAGTATTGTGTTCTGAGACACTTCCTTGTAGAACATCAAGAAAGATGTTAAAGTTTGTACGCAAAGAAAGTCATGGAGGAGTGGATATGCTTGTTATCTGTTCTGACAAGGCTCTTTGTTTAATGACATATGAGATGGACATGTCACTTTGGAGGTCTGAGTGAACATGAAGAACGCAGCAATAAGAAGAGAGAGGTCAGAAGCAGGATGGGACCGGCACGACTTTAACATTCCCATTTTCTTGAATGTTTTTTCCTGATCCGATGTGAGGTCAAAGGTCAGGGAGGTTGTACGTGTACAGATTGAAAAGCCCTCTGAGGCAAATTTATAATTTGTGATATTGGGCTCTACAAAATAAACTCAATTGAATTGAACATGTCTGCTATAGCCTCTGCATGAATGCCTAACTGTGTGTCTGAATGAGCGTGCACGTGCAGCACAGCAGCAAGAAAGTACCCGAGTGCGCCCTGCTGAGGGATCCTGGTCGCTAGAAACCGGAAAGCAGAGGAGAGAACGTGTGCACACGGCACAGAGTCACAGCACACGAGAGCTCACAGATGCAGGACACTGCAAACGGTCCGCCCCGAACTTTACCGAAGCGTGTTTGTGACGCTTCGATTGGAGTAGAGAACGAGGGACCCAGTCTTCCTCCTGCTCTGACGCTATTTTTAACGTGGCACAATGTGTGCCCAAAAACTGTAATTCAGTGCTGCCAAAAATAGAAACCATAAGAATACATTGCCATTATTTCTCTGGGTGCCATTCATCCATCTGCTCTTCAGAGAACGTAAAAAAAAATGAAAAAAAGAAGAAATGTAATGGCACTCTGGGGGCTATTCATAAAGTTCACTCTTCTCCATCGAGGCTCTGTGTTCAGGGCTTTCAGTGAGCCAGGAAGTGTGCCAGAGAAAGAGCATCCCCCCCAGAGGGAAGATGTACCTCACAATGAAACTAGTTTCCTCCGAGCAGCATTGGGGTGGAAAGCGTGCCCCAGGTGTGAGGCGATGCTCCCCGTGCGTTACTCTTCTTCTACTCAGTAATTCTTGTTCAGCTGACTGCCGGCGAATGAAAAGTGCTTCGTCATCGCGCTGTACACTTTACCTGAAATATCCCAGCGGCACCATGAGATGCCGTGGGCGTGATGTCACCGCCCAGCCTCCTCCCACCGCTGCCCCTAGAGATGGTTTCCGTAGCAACCGAATGAGGCTGAATACAAGATTCACCCGGATACAGTGACAATGCTGACTTTGGGCAATTTCTGCGGTGCTTTCAGGCACTTTCCAGGAATCTGTTCACCTCAACCTTGACGGACAAGGTCAATGTTGAAGGGGAAAGTTGGATGTATGTGTGTGTATGTGTGTGTGTGTGGAGCCGTTGGCTCATCCCTTCGCGGAGAGCGGCTGCTTTGCAGTGTCGACTGCGGACCAGACTGCCGCACGGGGCCGAGGGCAAATATTTTGATTCCTCGAGTACCCTGGCAAAGAAGAGAAACCTGAGGGTTGCATCATCTCAGAGACACAGTTGCTGTCACACACGTCCCGTAATGTGCATCTGTGCTGCGGCAAAAACAAACGGAGCCCATCTCGTCCCTCCGATCTGATATGGCGCTCGTGCTTTTGACGCCACGCTATTTTCATGCACTTTCAACAGGAGCAAAACCAAGATTTGCTAAACATATTCAGGGGTGGATCAATATGCAGCAATAAGTCGCTGCTGCAGGAGATGCATGAAGTCAGCCGCTTCCCCTTTGCAGAGCCGCGTTGTGCATGCTCACAGACACACACAGTCAGTCCCATATTTGTCCTCTCACACTCAAATAAAAGGTATCCTGTGGCCGGTGACCTTGGTGTAATATATCCTGAAGTGAGCACTAAGTTTGACTTGGATTTCACCGCCATGCAGACACACTGGTGTCCCTGCAGCAGCGACACTGACTCTACCCTACAGGGTAATTCACTAAATTCAATAAAGCCTCGATTTTCTTTCTCTACCCCTTTTGTCATTTTGCAGCTGTCGGTACGAATGAAGAGGCCGTTGAGTAAAGTTGTTTGTTTCAGTCAAATGTTTCATGCTGCAGCTTTTCATTTGCAGATCAGCGGCATTAGACACCATCATCACCAGGAGCACGTCCGCAGGTGGCGACTGGTATTCTGCAGAGCTGTGAGTGTGTAGACCAGTAGCTCTTGCAGCGCGTGTGTGTGTGCGTGTGTGTGTGTGTGTGTGTGTGTGTGTGTGTGTGTGTGTGTGTGTGTGTGTGTGTGTGCGTGTGTGTGCAGACCTGTGTGAGGTTATCTGGGTAAACGTGAGAGGCAGCTTGGCAGTATACCGCAGTGGACCCGCGTCCTTGTGTCTCTCCTGGTGCCTGGCTCTCTTCCAGTGTCTTCTCCCAGCCTGCTGGGCCTCAATCGAATGAGCACTCCTCTCTCCTTTCCTTCCCCTTTTTTTGTCTTCTCCTCCCTCTATGTGTACAATGCTCTCTTCTCTCCATCCCTCCCTTCTTTAGCCTCTCTTCCTTTTCCTGCCTTAGATGGTATACAGTTAGCTCCCAGGGGCTCAGAGAAGGATATTTCCATATATTTGTGAACCTGAGACACTCTTCTTCATTTATTGACGGGAGAAAATGTCCGAATAAATAGGACGGGCTCCATTTAGATTCTCATTTTATTTTTTATTATTTTGTATTTTTATGGTGATGATTTTGTATTGGAGAATGAGGAAATACACACAGGGATATATATATATATATATATATATATATATATATATATATATATATATATATATATATATATATATGTATATAAATATATATATATATATATATATGTATATATATATGTATATATACATATATATATATATATATATATATATATATATATATATATATATATATATATATATATATATATATATATATATATATATTTGCGCTTCAAACCTGTGGCTGCTGCAATGCAGTGTCAAGAAGCAACAAAGTCCAACAGACCTTAAAAAGAGCACTGCAGTGGGGAGCGCCGAGGCAGAGCAGCGCTCACACAGCGGATATGAGTTCATATTTGAGAAGTTAAAGGATCTCAGGACTGAGCAACAACAGAGCAACGCACGTGACGCGAGGCAGGCCCGGCTACGTAGACGAAGCGCAGGGAAGCTTGGATAACGACGCGTTCCCGCCTCATGTTGACATCCCTCCGTTAGCTTTACTTTGCAGAGAGTTGTTGGATGCTGTATTAATGCGCTGAGTCATGTTTATAGAAACTTTTAAGCTCATTGTATTCAATAAAAAAATCTGTTTATGTACGTCATTGCGAGGCATCGTAAGAAGTAAACTCAGCTATCGTACACACCAGTGGTTCACAAAGCGGGGACTTAATAGTTAAATAAATAATTGTTTCAGGGTTCTGACATATGTTGACCAATGGAATTCTAGGACTTTTTCAGGACTTTAAACCAAATGTCCATGACCAAACTGAATTCTCGGTGTATACTTGAACATTTTTGAAAATGTAGTATTAAAAGAATGAGAATTACAAAGCATATAATACATTACATTTTCCCGACCGCTTCCTGCGCTACTGTTGCTATGGCCAGAGAACTTTCCAGTTACAGTGCGTTAATTTGCAACGGGAAAAAATTACGCCGATAGTATGAGAGCGTACGCCGGATTAGATTTTGAGTGTCTTCCTTTCAAAAACATGTGAATTATTTTAAACTCGGCGTAAATGAACATGTAATTAAAACACATTTCCGTGACTTTTCCCAAACTTTTATGATTTAAGTTTTTTCCATGACTTTTCCAGGCCTGGAAAAGACCATTTTAAAATTCCATGACTTTTCCAGGTTTTCCATGACCGTACCAACCCTGTTGTTTATCTGTTCTCGTGTTGTTCTCATACCCGTAATGAAGACTATGGAAGTGCATGAAACCGCCTATATACGTCCAATGCCTGTTATATTTGGTTAACCTCCGATAAACACACTAATACTTAAACTTTCTTGACTGTAAATCATCTACCTGCACTACTATAGAGATGATTTACTGGTTAAAGGCTCAGATGGAAGTGGTCATAAGCAGCTTTTTATTTGATGTGAGAAATCATTGTTGAGTTTTCTGTTTATAAACCCTAAATGCCTTTTTATTTCTAAAATAATGGTCCCACAGCCGAGTGAAGCTGGGCGCTCGGTGTCAATGAGCCTTCATTTTCTCAGTCAAGTACATTTTATCCGCCCTCTGTTCATGCGCCAACACAGCATCTGACGGAGTCCTGAAATCAATACCTCTTGGAAACAGATTCCTTGTTGACACCCTCATTTGCCAAATTGGACAGCGCTATCACCCCTCCTCATGTCCCGGGATATGACAGAAAACACAACATTGTGACAGCTGGGACCCTTAAGTCGACCCGGCCGGCTAATGCAAAGTGAACAGAGCTTTAGAGGCCTGCATTAACAATCTTTGTAAATGGCCCCCGGCTCATAAATAATGTCTGTGCTATCATGAGGAACTTAGGGAAGCAATTAAAAGATAGCGAGAGGTGTCTGCACGTGTGGCGGCGGGCGGGCCGACGGACAGAAGGGCCGAGGCGGGGCGCCGCGGGGGGGGGGCTCGGGGGTCTGCCAGGAGTGACCTTGGCAAAGCAGAGCCTCGCACAAATCATCCGGCCCCCCTGCCCTCGTGTCACCTCCTTCACCTCCTCCTCCTTCACATCCGAGGGATTCCCGCTGACCTTTGGCTTCTGGTCCCTTCTGGCGGAGGTGCTTTGATTCCCAGCTCCAGTATTCAAAGCTATAGGGCGAGGATCCACTATTGATCCGCTTGATCCTCGTTGTGAACAGAGCAGAGCACAATGATGGAGGTTTTGCTCTATTTTAGTCGCCCTCCTCTCTATTATTGATGCCGCTCGTCGCCAGGAAAAGGAATATAACTGTAACAAGATAGAACGTGAGTTCATGTTGTTGCCTATTATAATGTCAGCAAATAAAGCCTATTGCAGACACCGGACTGAGGAAGACGTCCCACTAAAACATGCATTGTGCGTGGAACAAATGCAAATGCACATTCCAGAGTATTTTCCTCCCGGTGCAGCACGCTCGTTCAAATAGTTCCCGTAACTCAAGCTTGTGCAGTGCTGCTGATCGATCCTGGAGATGTGTACCACTTTAAACTGCCCACACTGCAGATAAGGTAGAAGGAGTGGTGCTGTAGGCGTCAGTGCGGATGGAGAGCGGCGCTCGCTTCTTCGCCCTTGTCCTTCTCCATCACTATAGCGCCGGCTCTTGGTATGCACAGCAGTGCCCGAATGCAGGTTTGACTATAACCTTTAAAAACACCAGCGGCCACTGCTGACTGCTACATAAACATGTTCCACCCAGATGTCTTTCAAATGGGAAAAAAAAAAAAAAAAAACTCTCACACCTCCACGCAGGACCAATACAAGGCCACTTTATATTCGTGCGTGTGTGCGTGCATGTGTACTCACTGTCATATCCTCAGAGCCCACTATACGTTGGGCGATTCCTTTCATGCATGTGGTGTCAGTGTCTGGAGACGCCGCTCTGTCGGCTCTTAGGGATGACTCTCAGAACTGTGTCCGCGTGCACGACGCGTTTGGAGGCGCTTGCACGAGCGTATATCTGCGGCGCGCGCACACACACACGGGTGTGGGAGTCTTGATGATGCTTCACGTGGCGTGCCGAACATAATAAATACACATGTAAATTGGCTGAGTGATTTGCACGTTTATTGTCACACCGACATGAAAAGGGGAAGTCATTATTGACGCGCGGGTCCCTGAACGCGTCTAATTATTGGTAATGCGATGATCTTTTTGAGTTTGTTGCTCGACGCCCTCGCCCTCCTCCTCCTCCTCCTCCTCCTCCTCCTCCTCCTCCTCCTCCTCCTCCTCCTCCTCCTCTTCTTCGTCTTCCCTCCCTGTTGCAGATGTTGCCTCTCCTCGCACCTCATCGGGAGCCCTTTTACCTTTGCGGCTGTCTGCAGCGGCAGCTCGTCACAGTCACGCCGGCGTGGAGGGCAACGGCGCGAGCACACACACCATTGTGCTGATCCCAGCACCTTTGGTTGAGGAAGGAAGGGAAGCACCAGCACCTCCTTGATCGGTTCCCTCCCTCCCTCCTTCCCTCCCTCCCTCCTGCCTTTCTTTTTCTTTTTTTCTTCTTCTTCTTTTTTTTACCGATCGCCATCCCACGACAGCCTACCCGGAGGAGAGGAGTCTGGGAGGGGAAAGCGAGGACACACCCGCACATACTGTACCCGGCGTACACCGCAAGGATGCTGCAGACAACATGAGGTGAATAGCGTCGACTGCCCCACATTGGATTGTCGCAGCTGGTTATTCACCTTCCTGGTACCAGGAGCATCAAGTCACAGAGATGAAGAAGATGCCTGCAGGTATGTTAAAGATCACGATACAGCAGCTTATCACCCCTGAATACGAATATGTATTTATATACATATATATATATATATATATATGTATGTCACTGTATGTGATAATGAGCGATACACCTGCAGTTATGGATTTGATGCCTGTGTTTCATACCGATGTTATGCTGCCTCTCTGTGAGTGGAGATGATGCAGGGAAGAGATAAACCGTGTCTCTCTTTGAATCTATTTCCTTCCATGGATAAATTATTTATACATGTTTTTTTGTGTGAATATTGCAGATACAGGCACCATGTCAAGACTAAAATGCTCCAACTAAACTAAACTGAAGTCGGGTAGTATGACGTGGGTGTCGGGTTCAGTACAGCAGTCAATCTCAAAAGGCGTCTCATCCATTTGTGCTCAGACTGCAGTGGATTTCTATGATATTCGATACAGGATGCTGTCCGTATGAAGTGGTTGCCTGCTGCATTGCTATATTCATGCAACGGCGTTACTGCAAACACACATAGTCAGAGGATTCTGTCCATTGCAGCAGATTAGAGTCCTAATTTACGAGCGTCGGTATGTTTTTTTATGTGCCAGTTCCCTAAAGTTTACCTGCATTGAAGCAATTTAAATGCAAGGCGGAGGGCTTATTTACATATTCATCTGCTGTAGTCGGGCGCAGGACTGTCAGCCTCAAGTTTCCATTAGCTGATTCATTGTTCCATCGATTGCGTTGAACTTTAAATAAGTCATATCGAACCCACCGACATTGCTTCAGAGGGAGGAGAGAGAGAGAGAGAGGATGGGGTGGGGTGGGGGGGTTGGTTTCATCTAGCTTCCGTTGTTAAAAGCAAATTCCTGCCGGCGCCGGACTTAATGGCAGAAGTATTGAGTGCTGCATCATGTCTCCGGTTCACCTGACCTCGTTGTCTCTCTCTTTTGCTTCCTCTGTCCCGCCATGCAGCGAGATCCTAGGGGACGTCCTGTCGGGCCGTCAGGGTCTTCACGGTGCTGAGCCCCACCACCCCCTCCCCTCCCGCCCCCTCCCCCCCCTGCAGTCCTCCTGCAGGCTGCAGGACCCCCGCCCCCGACTCACTGAGCAGTGCAGGCCTCCTCGCCCTGCAGGATGACCGTCGCCACCTGCAACCCCTCTGAAGAGGCGGCTGCACACCTGGGCGACTACGACCCGGAGGCCGACTACGAGTGTTGCGAGCGGGTGGTCATCAACATCGCGGGGCTGCGCTTCGAGACTCAACTCAAAACCCTCTCCCAGTTCCCCGAGACTCTGCTGGGGGACCCCAAGAAGAGGATGCGGTACTTTGACGCGCTGAGGAACGAGTACTTTTTCGACAGGAACCGAACGAGCTTCGACGCCATATTGTATTATTACCAGTCGGGGGGGCGGCTAAGAAGGCCGGTCAACGTCACCCTCGATATTTTCTCGGAGGAGATCCGGTTCTACGAGCTCGGCGACGAGGCCATCGAGATATTCAGAGAAGACGAAGGTTTCGTCAAGGAGGAGGAGCGGCCTCTTCCGGAAAACGAGTTTCAGAGACAGGTGTGGCTGCTGTTCGAGTACCCAGAGAGCTCAGGTCCTGCTAGGATTATTGCCATAATCTCTGTCATGGTCATCCTGATATCTATCGTCAGTTTCTGCCTGGAGACACTCCCCATTTTCCGCAACGACGACGACGATATGATCATGTCTCAAGTCTATTCGCCCGAGACCAACACCACGATCATCACCTACACGTCCACCTACTTCACCGACCCCTTCTTCATCCTGGAGACTCTGTGCATCATTTGGTTCTCCTTTGAGTTCCTGGTGCGCTTCTTCGCCTGCCCCAGCAAGGCGGGCTTTTTTGGCAACATCATGAACATCATTGATATCGTTGCCATCATCCCTTACTTCATCACTCTGGGCACCGAGCTCGCGGAAAAGCCAGACGACGACGGCCTGGCGGGCCAGCAAGCCATGTCTTTAGCCATCCTCAGGGTCATCCGCTTGGTGCGAGTGTTCAGGATTTTCAAGCTCTCCCGTCACTCCAAGGGTCTTCAGATTTTGGGTCAGACCCTGAAAGCCAGCATGAGAGAGCTGGGCCTGCTCATCTTCTTCCTCTTCATCGGGGTCATCCTGTTCTCCAGCGCCGTCTTCTTCGCCGAAGCCGACGAGCCCGAGTCGCAGTTCGAGAGCATCCCGGACGCGTTCTGGTGGGCGGTGGTGTCCATGACGACGGTGGGCTACGGCGACATGGTCCCCACGACGATCGGCGGCAAGATCGTGGGCTCCCTCTGCGCCATCGCCGGCGTGCTGACCATCGCCTTGCCCGTGCCCGTCATCGTGTCCAACTTCAACTACTTCTACCACCGCGAGACGGAGGGCGAAGAGCAGGCGCAGTACCTGCAGGTCAACGTGCCCAAAGCCGACTCGGCCGAGGAGCTGAAGAAGAGCCGGAGCGGCTCCTCCATCAGCAAATCGGACTACATGGAGATCGAGGAGGCGGTGAACAATAGCCGCGAGGACGTCCAGGAGGAGAACATTAAGCCGGCCAACTGCACGCTGGCCAACACAAACTATGTCAACATCACCAAAATGCTCACAGACGTGTAGTCTTCTGCTTCTTCTTTTTTTTTTCTTTTTTTTTCTCCTCCTCCTCCCCGTCACAGCGGGAAATGTGGAGTCGAGCAAGCGGACGGGACAGGCGTACGGGCACGGCCTCCCATCCCACGTGTGGAAGAAGATGCGAGGCGATAGGATTCGGGATGCTGAGGATGATGGACAGCGGGAAGGAAAGACGCAGAGACCATCGGCTCGCTCCTCGCTCATCCTGTCTTCCCTCTTCACGATTTGCTCTTAAAACTCCCGGGAACTTTGTCGAGCAGAGGGACGTTTTTTTTCTTCAAATTTAGCATTTCTGCATGGAGTGTTTTTTTCTTTTTTTCTTTTTGTGTGTGCGTGTGTGTGTACGGCTGTTTAAAAAAAAATAATTGACAAATGAGAATAACAATGCCAGAAAAAATGTCCTGCTCACAACAGTAGCCAATAGTAGTGCACAAAAAAAAGAAAAAAGTATTGCTTGAAGAAGAAAAAAAAAGCCACATGCTTTTGTCCCCTCCCCCACACCCACAAGCCCCTCCCCTCATCTCCCACGCGGCACGCTGCTCTGCTGCCAATGCGCTTTTTTCTGAAGAGCATCCACTTGTGCGCCGCATATAACGCCGCTTCCCGGAAGCCACTGAGGCGAGAACTTTCTTCCGCTGTACCATTTTTAGAAACGAGAGGACGAGCGAGCGTTAAAAAAAAAGCGAGCTGCACACGCAAGGTGGCCCCGCGGGCGACTTTTGGGACGAGGTTTGCTGGTGAAGCACGCCACGTTATTTCAAGGATGAATGACGGCCATTGGCGCTTAGCTTATGGTTCGACACCTTTTTTTCCCGGCAGACATCAGTATCTGATGAATGACTGAGAATGGCCTTTGACTTTTCACTGCTTTCGGTCTTACTCTATGTATTGCAATGCAAGCTTCCCCCCTTCCATTCACCCGAAACTGGTCTTACTGCAGAGCTTTGAGGACAACTTGAATGTTTCTTCTTGTTTTGTTTGTTCCGCACAGTTTTTTCGCGCACGCACCGACACGCACGCACACACACACACACACACACACACGCACAGTACGTATTACAAATAGGTTAACTGTGACTTTACTGATAGCCGGTAGGTAGATAGGTGCTGTTATTGGTAAACATATAGTCAGTAGATTATTGCATGCCATTTTTAATCTGAATGAGAAGTTCCACACCGTTTCTCGACTGCCACTCGCTTTCGCCACAGCACTGTATATTAGTCGGTACACTGCCTTCTGCACACATCCACACTTTAAAAAAGAAAAGAAAAAAAAGGCCGACCGCAGGGAGATGTATGTTAGAGGATTTCTTAAGGAATTATCACAAGGCAAAAATCCCACCTGCACCAAGGATGCAGCGTCAACATTCCACGTAGAAGAAGTCACCGTCCGGCTGCAGACAGCCGGACGGTGACTTCCCAGTGCAACCCCCCCCCCCCCCAACCCCCCCACCCCCGCTGGTTTTGAACTTCAATCCCAGTCGCAGGCTGCGGTAGACGTGCAGCGCCGTCTTCTTCACAAAGTTTGTTTCACGACCGTGTGCTCGTGATCAAAAATAGCAACTTTTAAGGATTTGTGTATAGGACAATGCTTCCCCCCCCCCCCCTCCCCTGAACTGCCTTTTTATCTGGCTAATCTTAGTGTTGCATGACCTCAGCAAACATTCCTAGAAGCATGCATTTAAGATCCAAGAAGAAGCCACACAATAGATATACGTATTACTTATATAAAATATATGTATACAGACGAGACACATATACACATAAACGTTTAGCGGAGAGTTAAACAACTTTAAAATAGCAATGTTTAAGAGAAAGCAAGAAACTTTCCACAATGCGCAGATCATTGCTTGTTTTTATTTTATTTTCAATGACAATAATAATTGTTCCGAGCACAGTTTCTATGTCCTCCTGTTTCAGAGCCTGTTGACACACTCTTACGAGCCAATTCAAATGCCTATTTTGTTTTTGCGAGTGGGTTTTTTCACCAAACCTGACACACGTTTAGATAAAAAACATCTGCTTGGCTCAAGTGTAGAAAGGCCTTCTGTGAATTCATTGTTGAAAGGCAGGTCAGAGACTTTTTGATTGGCGTTAAATAGTCGAAATGGGGCCTGGCTGTCCTCTACGAAGTCTTACGGAGCCAGAAGCTCAATCTGCCTTTCAAAAGCTGGCGCCTGAACTCGGTCCTGATGCGAGGATCCTGTCACGCCGAGATTCATCCCTCCGTTCGCTCAACACTGCCAACAGTAACAGTCAAAGGCAGTAACATCAATACGGGAGGTGGTAATCAGCGGCAGCGTAGCAGATATTGGCCAATCGAGGGGGTCTTCCTGCCTTTCTTCATCTCTTCACAGACGTCTTCGTTAACGAGGCAGGTGACGGGTTAGGAGAAGGCCTGTAGCGAGAACCGTCTCAACGTATTCCGTCACGCCCGGACGTACATCTTCACTCTCCATTCTGCTCACTTCGGTAGCAAATTGTGTCGACGCCATCGCTGCCGATACGCGCTCAGGACGCCTGGCGTCATCTTCGTGTCGGCTCTCGCGTTTACGTTGAACAGGTTCTGTTTGTTAGCTTCCCGGCGAGCGGCGAAAAGGTGGATCGAGCTGTTAAAAGCCGTGACTCGAGGTAGGACCAGATTTAAATAATTATTTTAGCAATATTCCCATAATCCTTTGGTGGAGGGGTCTGTGTGGAGAATGAAGACGCTTAATGGACCTCCACAGTCCAACCAAGATCTCGTTGATCATCAGTTGAGTATTGTTGTGGGTGTGTGGATGCACAGCTATGTAGGAGTTGTGTGAGAGAGAGTGTGTGTGTGTGTGTGTGTGTGAGTGAGAGAGTGTGTATGGGCAAGAAAGAGAGTACCACTGAATGTCAGTGTCTTAACCTGGTTGTACAGCTGCATTTATTAAACAGCCATTTGCATATATCTGTATCTGTCGGGGGAAAGAAAAGAAACACTCACAGTCTGACCAAAAATATTTGTCTATGCATGCGAATGCATTGTATCTTTATTGTGTGCATTCCATTGTTTTCTTTTTATTGACGTACACGTTTGGGATGAACGTGACGGATACATGCAACATTCATCTGTCATGTTTGAAATTGGGCACGTCACTAGACCTCAGCCACATTCATTGTAGCGACTCGCGAGTTGAATATCGACGGTTGTTTCTGCTTAAAGCACAAAGACGAGTAGAGGCGTCCTCATCTGTAGACCTGCAGATTTAATCTGCGAGATGTTTTTAATTCAGTGAAAACGAAAGTCCATTAATAAGAATATGTTGTATTGCACCATAGCCTCTAAAAACAACAAAATATATACAAAAAAAAACTTCTCTTACCTGCTGAGGGGACCCACCAGCAAATCCACTCCATGAAAAGGGTGCCCACCAGTGAACACACTGAGAAATCTATGCAGAGTATGACGACTAGCTGGTGGTTGGAGGTTCAAACGCAGGATGTTTTATTCCGGCGACGCTTACGAGAAGCTGACGGCGCATTTGACGGAACGGACCGCGAGAGAGACGCGTCGCGACGCTTTCTGAACTTCCGTTCGTTCGAACTGCGCCGTCAGCTCTTTGAGACAACTCACACGTATATATATATATATATAAAAAAACTCACATACACATACATGGGAAACACGAAGATCAATATGCAATCTGTACGCATGTGTGTGTGTTTGAGGACGAACATTACACTTTTTTTGTTTTTTTGTTTGACCCCCAGAGCCTGGTAGTGTGGCATCCACTGAAACAATATGTACAGTTGTTCACCCCCCCCCCTTCCTCCCCCCCCCCCCATATCATAGAGGCCTGAAAACATCCATCAACGTTGGTACAGTGGATAACGGATTTTCTTTCTATGAAATGAAATGTGAGAGAATAATGTAAATAGTAACCAATGGATGATGAAGAGCAAAAAAAACATGTACTGCATCCTGTATGTGAAGTCTGGATTTAAAACGTAGTATTATCTGCACTTTACAAGACAAAAAGGACAATCTGTGGACAAGAAAAACATGTTGAAAAAAAGATGCATATACTCCTTCCAAATGATCATAACCCTGACAAAGTAATATCAATAATGAAGCCAATAATAATTCAAACTGAAACGTTGTGGTCAGTGTGTTTTTTGTGTATGTGTGTGCGTGTGTGTGTTACCTCTTATTGCCCAAGTGATTTTCAGTGTGAAGGGGGACATCTTGGAGAGGATTTACCAAATGTTTCTGCACATCTCTTCACATTGTGCTCAAAGTACTTAGTCACCAACGGATGATTTGAGGAGATAAATTTAGCCGAGGAGCGTCTGCGCCGATGCAAAACGCCACGCCGCGATCAGAGGCCCCTTTGTTGTTATTTTTAGGACGCCCGGCGTCTTTGTAGCCACCGTGTATGTGCGGAGGACATTTTCAACCGTCTCCTGGTTTATCTTTAGCTCCTTCCTCCCTTTTTTTAAGTGCACGGCGTACGCTCCCCGCAGTTAAAAGAGAGAGCAGGGGACTCTATTAATAGCCTTTTTTTTTGTTGGAGAAAGAGAGAGGAGCAGAAGCAGCAGCAGGAGGAGGAGGAGGAGGAGGAGGAGGAGGAGGAGGATGAACGTGAGCGGAGGAGGAGACAGCATGGAAAGGAGATGGCACCGCAGGAGGAATTCCAAAAGAAATCCTTTGCGGTGAACTTCTCCACATTAGGGGAACGATGGGGAAACATGTCCATTTCTTTACGATCCATTAATTCTGCGGTTTTACACAAGCAGATGTCTCTGTTTTCTCCATCTGGTGTATTCTGTGCCTCTCCTCACCTCACACACATCTACACCCACGCGGCTTTTTTCTCGAGGTATAGCCAGCCGTCATGTCGCGCTATCTTTAGTCCGCTCGGGGTTTAACCGAAGCTCTGAATGGCGAGGCGGGAACACTCGGGGGCCTCGGCGATGGAGCTCCATCTCTGCTGCTGCACTCATTATTCTGGCTTTGATCTGCCGATGCAGTGCAGCACTCTGCGGTAACCAGGGAGAGGCGGGCGGGATGCAGCGGGCCAACCAGGACACGGGCCCGGCTGCAGGTGGCCGCTGATGCCTGTTGTTGTTGTTGTTGTTGTTGTTGTTGGTGTTAGGGAGGAGTGTGTGTGTGTGTGTGTGTGTGTAAGTTGTTTGTCAGGGATAGGTAGCATGCCCAAAGGAGCCCGCTGGAGCCGTCCTACAGGCTCGCTCTGCGCTTAGCAGCCAGTAATTAGCAGCCGAGCGCCGGGGGACTCGCTGCTAATCCGACGGGGGCCGCCCTGGCGCCGGACCACACCTCATTGTTAGGAGGCGTTCAACTCCTGACCTGGTGTCACCCCGGAGGAGCCCTGCAGCCGGCCGGTTGGTTTCAGATGCTTCTGGAGCAGCGGGGTCTGAATCCGAGGTGGGTTTGTTTTTTTGGCTTGCAGTGAAGATTAAAATAATGTTGACGGGTTTTCAGTTTAATGTGGATCCTTGTTGGTGCAGGGATGAGGACAAACGAACGGAGCGGCATCACTGCCCTCTAGGGGTGTTGTTGTGGAAAAGCCACACTGCTCCTCAGACTCTCAGACACAAACTGAGTATTTTTTTATTTAAAGTCTCATTTAAATGAGATCTTTACAAACATGAAAGAATCCAAATATATTCAGGTAACGACTTTTACAAGTTAAAGTATTATAAAAAAATACTTCAAGTCATAAAAATAAACATACTCATTTTACCCCATCTGAGTTTATATGTATATATTATAATATGCTCTTACTTTGTTAATATGATGCATCAATGTGTAAGAAGCCCGAGATGGAGTAAGTTTTAAATTCTTTATATTTACTACCGTGCTGTAAAAATTTGATGTGTGGTCTGATGATTTATAGGAGAGGACGGAAGTTCTACCTCACAGATATTAATGTGTGTACATTTATCAAACCGCTGCTACTTTTGTGAAATACCCGATGAGTTTATCTCTTTGGGCTTCAAATTTGTACATAAAACAGAGGTCAGAGGGGGAAGCGACTCGTATATACAGCTAGTGACAGCTAGACGTGTCTAGTGTTATTGTAGTAAGAGGCCATATGAAAGAGAGGGTTAGGAATCACTAGATTATTATGAAGATGACCTAAAAGCTGCAGAATAGAAGAAAAAGAAGAAGCAATATTTAGTATAAAAAGTATAAAAAAACTATAACAATCAGTATTTATTCTGCATAATCACGGCATGTTTTCATCGCTCTAATCATTAATTGAGTCTCTTCTAGTGGAGAGATAAGTAACAGTCGTGTTGGGTTTCCAGACACAATAGGACACACCACGCCTCCTCCCTCCAGAGTCATGCTGAGGATCAATACACTCACACACACACACATTGGTCACCACACACACACACATGCTTACAAACACACACACGACCAGGAGACATGAAGGTATGTGAAATAGCAGACCGGCGCGGAGGGGAGAGGAAATCCTCTTATGCAAAACGACAAGGTTGGCTGAGTGAACAAAGTGGGAAGAGGTCACAGGAAACCCGCAGATTATCAATCCGAGGGACTTCGTTAATCTCCCCGAGCCGGTGTCAACGCGTGGCGTCCGCACGCTACTCGACGGCCTTCTGACCCCGGGGCGCCGATGGACTCCGCCGGTCATCCCCGTGGTCGGAGTGTAACCTCGGTCAGGGAGGCAAGGTCTGGCAACCCTGAGTCATCTGAGGCGTAGAAATGGAGCGGGTTCATGTTTAGGAGCCTGGAGCTGTCTGTGCACCAGGGTTAGAGAGATTTATGAATGAATGGCAACAACACAATACAACAATAACAACAACAACAACAACAACAACCGCCTGTGGCTGTAAAAGTGGAACAGGGTTTAGTTCAAAACTCTGTTTGTTGCTTTCTAAGCAGTTCATGGTAAGTGACTCATTCGCCTGCAGCGTCACGCCTGACGTGGACCTTGAAGAATATCGGGACTTAAATCCATTTTTTTAATAACTTGATAAAGGAATAAGTAAAACAGTCATGTCATTTTTTGTATTTTTAATATGGTTTATTTAATAAGAGACAGTGCACATTGATAAAAACATTTCTGTAAATGTGCCAGAGTTAGCCAAGAGGCTATTTTTCATCTGCAGTCCCAAAGATGCTGATTGTAAGAGCAAACCTAAGAACATAAGATTATAAATACAAACTACAGACAAAGCTGAGAAAGACAGACACAAATGTGTGCTTTCTTGTTGAGTTCATTGGAACGGCATTCGGTTGCTAGGAAGATTGCCGGCAAGAAATAATTGGATGCTAAACCCTCCGGTAAAAACACAACTTTACACCATTTTCTTTTAAATGTTCAGCTAAACTGACTAATGGCCCCAGCTGAATATTGAATACACATACAGTGGGGGGAGGGGAGTGTATTATTTTAACATGTATAACTCTAGACACTGATAGGTTATTAGGATGTATAACTTAATATTTATAACCGATTACCAACATTTTAAACTGCATACTAAACCCCAGTGAAGGAGACTTCTCTCAACCTGAAACCCGCCGCTGCATAAAGTACTAGCAGAATATTTATTAACCGAGGATAAAGCCACTATAGTTCCAACGTAACACTTAATAAACGGTTCTCATGAGAAGGTAGTACCACAAGTCAAAGTTGGTATTTTAAAAGAAAATTGAACCTGCAATAATTAAGTGTAATACCAGGGTTGTCATAAGGACTTCCACATCGTGTCTCGAGCACCTAGAAGTGTCATAAAGCGCCGGCGCCACGGACATAAAACATTCATAAACGGGCAATTCGGTGAACGTCCATGGAAGCTGAGAGTGGACCTGAAAGCGCCTGAAAGCGTTCGAGAAGACGCTTTATGGACGTCAGCTCTCTGCTGCATTCAAAACGACGGATATTAACGCGGCGGCCAAAAGACGCATTCAGTATCAAACATTGAGGCTTCTGTCGGCCCGATGTGATGAAATGAGTCGAAGCGACTCCAGTTCATCTTTAACCTGGAGGCTTTATCTTGATCACTAATTATCTTTGGGTGCTAACTACTACGATCCTTCCAGCTGGTGGAGGCCTTATAAACACGTCGACCTGGGAAAGAATGTCAGAGGCTTTAAATATCCTGTGTGAGTTAATATTTTATCAACAGCTCAGTTCCAGCCCCCCCCCCCCCCCTTACATCCCACTCCCAACTCCAAGCTCGTGCCCACAGAGATAAACGGGAGATCTTTAATGCCTCAACTGCATTTTATTTAACTTCCCCTATCCTCCTCTTCCTCCTCCTCCTCCTCTCCCTCCTCCTCTTCCTCCCTCCTCCTGTAGGATGGTAATGTTGCACAGAATGTGCCTTCTTTCTGCTTATCGCTTCAGTAATGCATGTTCCCCTTTTATAGAAAACGCTGTCACGGCTGATATGAGAAAGAAAAAAGTGTCTCATCCGGAAGATTCGGAGTCGTTTGGAGGGAGAAATAAATCATAATGAAACGAGGACATTGAAATGTGCTCGATAAGCAGTCCAATTTAAAACGACAAACAGAAATGAGCTTGGCAAGCAGGAGTATAGCAGCGTCTCCTTTTGTGTGTGTGTGTGTGTGTGTGTGTGTGTGTGGGGGGGGGTGATGGTGAATGTTTCCCACTCGGCTCACGAAGCTTATTCATTATGTATGCAGTGATCTCTTGATGAGGAGAGAGCCTCTTGCCTCGGCCGCGTCATCGCTGTGGGGATGACGCCGCTCGTGTTGCTTCGCCCAAATCCACAAAGATAGAAGACCAGCTGTGTGTGTGTGTGTGTGTGTGTGTGTGGGTGTGTCGGTGTGTGCGTGGGTTTCAAATCCAATGTAGGAAAACTTGCATCAGAGGCCCTAGAAAGGCCTACGCCTTATATTAAAGGAGCCATATCAGGTTCAAATACTTGTATTTTGAGTTTCCACTAGAATATGTTAACATGCTTTAAAATGTTTTTGTTTTTTTAAACATACTTGACCCCACACACACACACACACACACACACACACACACACACACACATACACACACACACACACCACCACTCCTGAGATGTATATATCCAACCATTAATTTACATCCTGCATGGAGTTCAACCGATTATACAAGTACAATCACGGAGAGATCATAATCATAAGAGGGAGGAACTACAACGTGAATGTAAATGTTACCTCTAAATAAATAATTGTTAACTGCAGTTAATTTATCGGCTTGTTCGGATCACACACTTATTCAGTGCCTCATCTCTTCCCGGAACAAAATTAAATAAAGTTGACCAATGTGCCTTTCCAAAATTGACAGACTACAAAGACACGTTTTCAAAGTGAACGAGATTATCCGTCATATCGGTGAAAAGGTTTTAGTTACTTAGGCGAGCGGAACAAAGGTCAGAGAAAACCAAAACATCAGACTGAAACCCTCCAGAGGGGAACTGCCAAGTGTATTCTCGCATCTCCTCTCACATTACGCACAGTCATTTGACCCATTGTCTATATATAAACACGTCGATTAGTGCAGCTCTGACTGCAATGCAGCTAAATATTTGCTGTCCTGCCTGACCCTTCAATAAAATGAGGAAAAGTGAACCTCCGTATCGTGATGTGAGAAACCGGAGAGCCGGCTGCTGACATGATGGGGTTCCTGGGTGGAGCGCTCATGTCAGGTGCCAGCGACAGGGAGGAGAGATAGTGAAGGAGGCTGAGCAGCTTGCCCTCATCCATTATTCATGTTTGATCAAAGAGAGTGATGCAGTGGAAACCTCCTGGAGGTGAAGAACGCCTTCAAGTGGCAATCCACTTCAGACCCGGTTGATTTTAGGATTTCTATTTGAGTGAAAACGAAGGTAGTGTTCTCAGAGTTTAGCAGTCTGCGTGTGTGTGTGTGTGTGTGTGCATAGTTCCATTTTATGTGTTTACAATGGAGGAAAAATATAAATACGACATTGGTTTAAAAAAAGACACCCAGTTCTTAAGATAAGATAAGATAAGATATTAATTTATAAGTCCCACAGTGGGGAAATTCAAGGATCACAGCAGTGGGTGTACATAGAGCATTAATAAAAATAAAATATACAAATAAAAACACAAAACACAATACTAAATAATAAAATACTAAATCTTTTTCTTTTTTTTTTTGACAAATATTTTTAATTAATTAATGTTGCAAATATAAGTATTAAAATACATCCGTCTACGGGTCATGAGCTCAATCAGCATCAGATAGGGGAATTTTAACGGACATTTATTTAACTGAAAATCTGTGGGATTGCCACACGCAATCATGCCATGAATGTTATTCAAAGTATTATTTCAAAAGCCAGTAATAAGATACGTGTTGGGCAGTGATTCATATAACAGCGGGAATATGCCTGCTTTTCGATAAACTACGTTAAAACCATTCATTCTTTTATTAGACATATACTACTGGGTGTAAAAACCAGCGCCATCACCTCTGCAATCTTCACGATTTATTGCCTCTCCGTCGTCCCGACCCCACGCTATGGAGGACTCAAAATGACTTAAATAAATAAATAAATGCTTAATGTATGTATAAATGCTTAAATAAATGTATAAATAAATGAATGTATAAATAAATAGATAAATGCTTAAATAAATGTATAAATAAATAAATAAATAAATAAATACAGGAATGAATGAATATAAGTTATAAATCGCTTAATAAACGCTGCCATTTTGAGTCCTCCATACCACACAGCCACAGCACGGCGCAACAATGGCCGGCCGTGCCCCCCTGGACGAGAAGATAACCGTGTTCAGAGGTGAGTACAGTACCTGTCCGTCTGTCCCCGGCGACATGGCAGCTAACGGGGGATTTGTTCAGCACCTTCCAGCCGCACAAATGCCGGGGTATCGGTTTTCCTGCAAGTACCGATACACGGAGGTTTCACAAGGCAACCGGAGACCTCGGATATATTCGCCACACGCGTTTTGGGGGCAGAAATATTTTATTAGCCAAGAAGAAAAATGTAATTCCAGGAGATATTCAAGGGACTGCATGAGGCAAATATTGGCCTTGAATTAATATTAGTATTAATAGAATGTCGATTATCTTTATTATTATTCACAATTATAATATTTATTTGTTTATTAAAGCCTGTCAGTGTCATCAACCATGAATACAAGTTGCCCCTGAGTATTGATCACAATATAGTTATGCATTGAAATTAATTTCACATTTATTTTTAATCATTTTGTTTGGGCCTGTATTGTTTTTGTCTGCAAATTCTTCGTTTATAGGATGGGGTGCGTCTTAGTGCACTATCTGACAAATAGCTAATCAAACTTTTTGTTACTGAAGTACCGAGTGACTACTGCAATACCTCCACGTTGACTTCCTGTTCCTGTGTCCACGTGACCTCCACCTCCCACCCGCTCTGTGTGGACGGTTGTAGTCTTCATACAACCTCGTTCACGACTACGTGGATAACATACACAACTATTTTGTGGGATATCAACGCATCATTTTCTTTGCTAAATACTAACATCAGCATCCCATAATGCTTAAAATGACAACACAAACTTGCAAGATGTTCAGCATCTTTGTTTAGCATGATGAATATATTAGCATATGATGCTATTATATGCTAATATATTCACTCGTTAGCACTGAGCAGACATTACAGAGGAGCCTGCCATTATTTTGGCAGGTATTTAGTCAGAAACAGTGTTGGACAAATTAAAATGTGGACCTGATGGTGGGTAAAGTCAGGGGTTTTATCATAAATTATTTCTATACCAAATTCTTGTAGGTTTGTTTAATGGGGCGTGAAGTAAAAAGTTTGATCTTTGTTGCACGCACATGGACACACAATTACATTATGATTTTTATTAGCTTTTCTTTCTTTATATCTTTTTCTTTTGTTGTCTGTCTTATCTATATTTCATTTGTTTTAAAAACAAATCAGAAACTTCTTTTAAATCACTTCTTAAAACCCATTTTTATAGAACAGCTTTTAAGTGATGTCGTCCTTTTATGCAGTTTTTTGGTTCCCCTAATTTAGTTTGTCAGTATGAATTTTGAATTTTATATTTGTATCTTAATTTTGTATTAAAAAGAAAGATTTTAAAATCCTCTTCCTGCAACTATGTTATAATTGTATATAATTAAAATATAGAAATATTTGTTCTGAATATAAGTTTAGAAATTGGACATAATTTAGAAAATAAAACATCTTGTTTACCGAATCGGATGAACCAGATTCAACATGAAGTAAAACATCGTGACTCTCTGTGACCCTCGACCCATCAACGCGTCCTTCTCGTTGCATATTTCGCCTTCATCGTCGAACCCCACTGACTTTTAACAAAGACTAAATGGACAAGAGAGAAGTGAACACACACACACACCCCAATGACAAGGAACGTGGACGTGTCAAGTGTCATCTACTGTCCTCATGCCAAGGTCGTGTGGATCGTGTTGCTGTTGATGCGTAAATACAAAATAAAGCGGTCGCGTGTTTCCTGTGTAAAAGTAACACAACGTGGACGGGGAGCTCGTTGAAATGTGTTTGTGCTCTTCTCAGATAGAGCGCATCGATTGAGCCGTGTTGTTGCTCTGAACATCTGTATGGAGTATTTAACTGTGTCTGCCTTCTGTCCAAACGTCTCTCCGGAGAGATTTACTGCTGCTCCTTAAGACTCAGCCGTGGTCGGTTTGGATATTTAATCTGCGAGGATCCATGATTGAGTCGAGACGAGCTTCTTCCACTGCCGGATGACGAGGTACGTTCAATGGGATGCTTTAAACCGTTTAACTATTTTTAATGAACACATTTAATCCAATTATGATTCATAAACAATGGCTTTTTTTGGACAGTTTCTTTAAATAAAAGCCTTTTTTAAGAGTAAGCAGTAAAGCTAATAAATTATATGGACGCTTTGATTATGTTTGCAATCCCATAGTGAACAATTATTTTCATAATTAGTTGTCATTGTATATACCTAAAGTTATTTTTTTTCAGTTTAGCTGTGGATTACATTTCACTCTTCAAATAAATATTTCTTCATTTAATCATCACACTAATAAAAAAATATATATTTTAAAAGAAAAACAAATGCTTATTATTATCCTTATTATTATTAGAGCGACCGATAATCCTCACTGCCGTGTTGTTGTGTACCTCTCAACAGGCCGTAGGGGCTCATCTGTAACTCTGGAGGCTTCGGATGAGCTCGGAGCGCCCATGGACCCCCCCCCCCCTCGTCCACCGGTGAGCCCTGTGGATGCCACAGCAGTGGGTGGTGCAGTGGGTGGTGCAGTGGGTGTTGCGCGGCTCTCCCTCGCTACGTGGTTGCCGGATGGAGAAGTGCGCACGTGATCGAAAAAGGAATCGACCGCGTGTCACGCCATCTGCACGTTGATGCCAGAAGACGTTTTTGTTCTCAGTGAGTAGAAGAAGTGCAGGGGACAGAAAACTGAATGGATGTTAGCAAAAGAAAGTGTGATTTAATCAGTGAGTTTAAACCATTACGGAATTAAACGGCGAGGCTTAAACGCTCGCCTCCTCCGCATAGCGTGTCGGGCCCAAAGAGTCATCCAAGATTAGCACTTGTCTTTCGATTAGTGCGGTTGTGGAAACAACAACGTTTCGATTAAGTCGGGAGTATTTAGTGCACGCTGTTCATCTACGAGGGGGGTTCTCCGGGATGACCTCCTGTGTTGCATAATCTCCTTAGTGGAGTAGCAGTCAGCTTCAGGGCAAAGGACACTATTATTCAATTATTATTAGTCCATGAAAAATGTTCTGATCCAGCGTGTTTTTTCTTCCCCTGGATGTTTGACCATCACTGTGCAGAACGAT
Source organism: Liparis tanakae (assembly GCA_036178185.1). Lineage (NCBI taxonomy): Eukaryota > Metazoa > Chordata > Actinopteri > Perciformes > Liparidae > Liparis > Liparis tanakae. Next base: position 4,837,010 of record CM070109.1, on the reverse strand, counting down.
GTACGTGTTGAGTTTCACAATTTATGTGCTGAGGAGATAAAGTTTGGATTTATAATTTAGACTTAACGCAGGGACTTGACTTGGTTTATGAGGCCAGATTGAGTTAAGTAACAATAGATTATAAGATTATCATTAGTACCTAGTGTAATTACTCAATACGGTCGTACTCTTAACTCTTAACCCTGTTATTGAAATATCTGTTAGTTATTTTTTAATGCTATATTATTTTCTTGTTCCCCTGAATAATCATATAGTCTATATCCATATCTTGAATTTAGGCTTTTTTAACCCTCCTGTTCCTTCACATTTACTAACATATTTTACCCTCGGGGTCAATTTGACCCCAGCAATTAAAACCTCCAGAAAATTATTAGAATTAATATTGTTTCCCAAGTTTAAGTGTGAGGTACTTTATGTTTGTTTGTTGACCACCTAAATAGCCCTTTAAATATATAAAAAAGTTGATATTTCTTACATGTTTGACACAGTGAAAAACAGCCTGGGGTCAAATTGACCCCAAAGAACACCGACGTTAAACATTGAATGGGGTCAAATGACCCTAAAGGTAACAGGAGGGTTAAAGGGATTGAATACCAAACAACGCATCAATGCTAATAGATCAAGAATAAAGACTCAAACTCGTGCTCCATGACTTGAGAAAATGACTCGTGAGCATCGCTAATTGATGAACATATATTTGCTTATTCAGTCAATGAGGAAGAATTACTAAATGTAATTTGATTGGACACACAATATAATCGTGGTATTTCTCCTTGTGATTAACTATGTTGCAATGCGGCTGTATATCACAGTGAACCATTTACAGTAAATGAACTGTATGATGTCCGGAAACACGTTGTTAAACTCACGAGAGCAGGGAAGGTTTTTTTCCTGAGTTTTCAGTTTGTCACGTGATTTTAGAGTTTTAGCTCATTATTTCATATTGATCGTAAAGAGATAACCGGGAACGAGGGAAGAGGACACACAACAACGGTGGATTGAAGTCACAGAAACAGAAAGTGGTCGCTCTTCTCTTTTGGCTTTCAATGTGTTGGTGTTAGCATCTTGATCCGTCTGAATGAGTTAATGTTTTGCATCACTCTTAGATATTTTTTTATGGTTTGGGATATTTTTAAGCTGCCATACAGGATTAAATCAAAATTTGATGAATTTCATTTCTGTTAAATTAAGATTTTGCTTCATATTACATGTATCCGTCTCATGTCCTTTATAATTGTTGTTGCTGCCTGTCTTGGCCTAAGCACTCTTAAAACAGGGAATTTATATTCTCACTGAGGCTTTAAATTATATATATTTTCAACTCAAAGGGGGGACATTGCAATCACATGTTGAAGCCACCTGCAATTTTTTTAAATTATATTATATTGTCAACACCACAGTGTCCAAATGAATTGAAAAGACAATATATTGCAAAATCTTTTATTTTTGAATGAAACAATTAGCATAATCATTTAGTCTTTAAAGCGTGCCGTGACCCCGCTGAGATATCGAGTGACGCCACGAGGGATCCCGAGCCTGTGATTGAGAAACCCTGCTCACTCGTTTGACACCGAATCCCGATGAACTTGTGGCCCTCTCGAGGTTTTGGATGAACACACCGGAGCGTGTTTCTATATACGGTGGCTGTTTTGCCCTTGTATGCTCCTGAGCCAACCTTGTATTGCAATGAGGAGAACCTCTGCCGCAATATATAGGATTACTAGACTTGAATAACCAGCTGCCTCCACAACCACTATACGATTACCAGGCTGGAATATCTAATCCTCGCTACCTGACATGCACTTTGAGATCCTGTCATCCTTAATGGATGAGCATACAGGCTTTTCAGGTAGAATTACTTACAAGACGAGTAGAGCGCATATTTAGTTACTTTGTCTTTTACGAAGACGAGCGGAGAGAGTATAGGGAACCTCTCAACAGGTGCTGGATCAGAAAGACAAGGTCTCTGCACAGCTGCCAGCAGATTTAATCCAACAGAGCTCTTCATCATCTGCCATAACCAATCACTATACAACCAATAGCATTCACAAAGCAATGCGTATAGACACACACACCCTCAGGTGGGCGGGATCTGTACCACTGGGCCAATCAGAGGGCTGGATTATACTGTGTGATACTCTCATATAGGGGAATGCTTGAATATTATAAAGGGACACATCAAATATAACACATTGTATTGTCAGGGATGTGTAGAAGGAATTGTATGAAAGACTTAAATATGGAAAAATACATAGAATAAGAATAAATAGAGAATAATAAATGACATAACAGCAGGTACAACGTGGCAATGAGCCAACGTGTGTATTGTTACCGACAAAATGTTTTCACGATAAGAAAACAGTCATCGAGAAAGGTGGCGCTTGTTAAATTTTATTTTTTCAAATGTTGATGCACTTCATCTGACACTTCCATTGTTTTCTATATTTTTCTTGACATACAAACTTACAACAAACCCACTCCACCCACTAGAGTACAAGAAAATAAATACATAAAAAATTAGAATGGGCACTCGGTAGAGCGCATAGCTTCGCATATCACAAGATTGGGCATTAAATTATGAACATAATTGACAGTGCTATGGTAAAAAGAAGATTTGGACCTTTTCATGACCTTGACCTTTGACCCGGTCGATCCCAAAATCTAATCAAATGGTTCCCGGATAATACTCAATCATCCCACTAAATTTCATGAGATTCAAAGAAGATGTTGACCTTTTCATGACCTTGACCTTTGACCCGATCGATCCCAAAATCTAATCAAATGGTTCCCAGATAATAACCAATCAACCCACCAAATTTCATGCGATTCAGTTTAATGCTTTTTGACTTATGCGAATAACACACACCTACGCACACAAATACACGGCGATCAAAACATTACCTTCTGCATTTTCAATGCGAAGGTAAACATAAAAAAAGGTCACCTTATTTCGTAGAGCCAGACGTCTACACATACACACACACACACACCTAAAAACACACACATCCGGCACATCTGCACGTAGACACACCCACGTCATACACAGCAAACAGTCATCATGTCACACACACGTCTCCACAAACTAAATGACAACCGGTTTGGCCAGTAGGCAGAAACCAGAGCGCCCAAATGATCCATTACCCATCCAACGGTCAGATTAATACATTAATAAAACTAAAACTAAAAAACAGTTATGTCTATTGCCAATATTGTTATTGACACATTTAAAGTATGATTGGATTCATCATGTATGGAGAGTTCTGACTCATTATTCAGTCGACCGTACTCTTTTGTCTTTGCTCTCTCTCAGAACGTCTTCCTGCTGAACGGGCTGTACAGTTAGCGAACAGCTCGTATTACAAAGAGGAGCATTCAGCAACTAAACAACCAGATATTTCCTTTTGAGGTAAATGGAGACCAAAAACAGAACGAAAATATTCAAAGTGGACAGAACCTCCATGATTGCTCTTGTTTCTCTGTAACCGCCGGATGCGTATACACCTCATCATGAAGCCTGAGGACGCTGTGGTCACGGAAACATCCGTTCTGCAGGTTTAAAGTACAATTCTCATGTACTTTATTGGAGTGTTTCCATGTGATGTTCCTTAATATACTACTCTACTATATTTCAGAGAGTAATGTGCGCAAGACGTATTTGACAGCTTTAGATTCTGGTTTTAAAGATTTACAGGTTCTGAGTTACTGGTTCCTTTCATGACCCTGACCACGTACGCGCCGCGTTTCATGGTGGAGACCGACTAGTGAACTTACTTCCCTCGTTTCATCTCTACTGTCGCTGTGACAACAAGAAAAACAAAGAAAACTAAAGGAACTATTGAAAAATAATCAGAATATTTGATGCATTTTTGTAGATTAACCAACCAACAATCTATATAGTGGTTAAGATTGGCTCCAAAGATATATTACAGGTTCACTTTAGAGTCTTTCTATTCCTTTTTTAATAAGTGGTTCAACTTTGCTATAAATATGCCAGAACCGGCCAAAGGTCAACTTTACATCTGTTGTGTGACAGGCAAGCTGAATCATAGTAATGTTCTTTTTTAAATCAGGGTTTAGAAGTAGAGAAATACTAAAAAGAGAGGAAGATATTAATGTTAGTATAAAAAAAAAGCATCATGCATGTTATTTGCTCAGGAAAAACAACAACATGTATATCAGGCGCCCACGGCTCAAAGTCGAGCTCTGTGAAAGTGTGAGCTGTGTGTACTGATGTGTCAGTACAGTTCAGGCGTGCTGATGGTGAAATTGCTTTGTCGGCACAGTCTGTTAACGAGTAAGGTGATAGTGTCATAGAGGCTGGAGGCAGCGAGGAAGGGAGGGAGGGAGCGAAGGAGGGGTGATGGAGGGCTGATGGATGGAGGGACGTTATCCTTCTGTTGCGCTGTCAGGAGCCCGGAGACGAGTGACACTGCAGTGGCTGCAGTCCACCTCGTCTTGTAGCCCATACCTCACCCATTTACCCCCCTTCCCTCTCCCACTGACACAAATCGTTGAGCAGGGGAGTGGATCGATTATTTACCCTCTTAGTCGGACTCGCAGAGTCCATGATCGCCCTGCTGTCTGTCTGCCTGCCTCTCTTCGCCTATAGCAAACTCCATTACGAAGTGTCGGGTAATGCCTCAGCCGACTGTCTTCTGAACGGCAGTATCCCACGAGGAGAAATAAAAAATCCCCCTATATATAAATATATATATATATATATATATATATATATATATATATATATATATATATATATATATATATATATATATATATATATATATATTTATGGAGCATGTTGAGTCCACTGAGTGATGTCGGTCTGTGCCCTCAATGCACACGTCCCCGCGACCCTGAACCCTCAGCGTGCATAGGGCGAACCTGGAGGTTTACCTCAGGTACAAACATGTGAACTTTATATTCATCGATGCACATGTGCGCGACGTCCACGGCGAGGACACGTAATGAGATTGCTCGGGGTGAGTGCGTGCGATGATGTATGGCGAAGAGCGCCGACCGCCAAGTCTTTTAAAACAGTCTTGCGTGACCTTGAAGCCCCGCGCCTGCAGCCTGCAGCGATGCCGCTCGCGCCGCAGTGTTACAGCCAAACCCCCCCCCCCCCCCCCCTGCAGCGGGAGGAGAGGGAGACGGGGCAATGATGTGGGACTCCAGGCAACTGGTTCTCCATCAGGTAACACAATATTCAACCTTTGATGCGAAATTGGCCGCCCTTCCTGAAAAAGAAAAGTACAAGATTAAAGTTGTATTAAAGTTTAAGCTCCTCGAGAGAATTCAGCAGGACAAAAAAAAAAAAAAAGGATGGACAACCTTTCTGTAATTTGAATATAACCTTTTAATCGTCACACTTTTTTTTTTCAAAGCCACAGTGCCGCTGGATTAATCTGAGCAGAGCTGCTGGAGTTGGCCGGGACCTCGGAAATACGTTTAAAAAGCACATCTGCAGGAGTTTTGTGATGGAACGGGATGTTTTTTACTCTCACCACAAATCTATACTAAACGCCTCTACGGGAAATGTGTGCCCAGAATAACCCACCTCAAGGAAAACTCCAGGTATTTATCAACTAAACAGATTTTATTGTAGTGCCTGATTATCGTTGTTCCAAAGAGGTTTTATTGATTTTCTCAAAGTCATACAGGACTAATTTGTCGAAGAATGTTTTTTTTTCAAGCTTGATTGAGATTTTAGGAAAGAATCTGATTTATTTTTTTACATTTTCCTATGATATTGATGTGAATATGACTTTGCATCAGCGTGTTTCACCGAGGATGTCAACAAGAGAAGGCTAAATCCCCCCCCTAGGCACATGTGCTCTGCTGCAGGTGTCGAGAGCTATGACAAGTGCTGTAACAGGGGAAGAATGCACTATAATCCCCAAGGTGAGGGTGGATTGGATGATCCCGCATGTGGATGCTTACTCCGCAGGAAAGAGGGTCCCACTCTGCCGCCGCCACGTCAAACAGTGATTGGCTCCTGCGGGGTAAATCTCCTATCAGGGAGCTTCCTATAACATCCTCACTTACCCCACCGGCGGAGGAGGGAGCAGGGAGAGCGAAGCCCAGGTCGCCCCCCACATTGGAAACGCAGTGAGTTCCCTGCATGTTTGTCTCTTGTTTGTTTGTGTGTGTGCATGTGTGTGCGTAAGTTTGTGATTGTGTGTGGGTACCTCTGGCATCTCTGGTTTCCTATCGGGTGTTCAATTACCCAATGGAAGCTTTAATAGAGCTAGAGGCACTCTTGATTGTGAGTCTGGGTGAGGGAGAGATTGAAGGGGGGATCAGAGCGGAGCGAGGCGACGTAGAGAGGGCACGACAACGCCTGCAGGACCCGGTGAGTGGTGCGGACATCTGCACACAGCTGGATTTAAACTTTACGCGTACTTAAAGATATATTTGCATGTGATTGCCGGGGCGATACGCGTCTTGATTTAACGCCAGTGGGTGTTTCTATGCTGTGTGAGATGAGGCTAAATTGTTCACTGGGAATATTTGAGTTGCAATGTATAGCAGAAACAATTAAAAAGTGTAGGTCTATTCTCACTTTTTCTGTTCTTTGCCGCGTCTTCGACCGTCCTTTCTCTCGGACTCGGTAACCTCTCTTCGCTGACGAGGCACAATCGATGCGTGGTTGTTTTGCACGAGCCGCATCGCGACGTCTTTCGATGAGAAGACGCGGTCCCGCATCCCGGGCTGTTATGTTATCCGCCGCGAGGCGAGTGGAAATAGAACCAGATGAGTCTCCCGGAGAAGCGCAGGGCCCTCGGTGTCAAGTGGACTCGGAGGTTGCAGCTGGGAAGCGTGCGTCGGGATTCGGTTACCCGTCGGAACCAGACTAATGAAATGATAAACCGCCACTCAAAGTAATGCTGACAGTCCGCTCAAAAATGTTTGGGATTTTTTGGATTTGATTGTTTTTTGCAACCTCGGATATTTTTCATTTCCATCTTTTTAAAATTCAATTCAATTCAATTCAGTTTATTTGCAAGCCCAATTTCACAAATTACAAATTTGTCTCGGAGTGCTTTACAATCTGTACAAATAGACATCCCTGCCCCAAAACCTCACATCGGACCAGGAACAACTCCCAAATAACCATTCAGGGGGAAAAAAGAGAAGAAACCTTCAGGAGAGAACAGAGGAGGATCCCTCTCCAGGATGGACAGATGCAATAGATGTAATCTGTACAGAAGGACAGATTTAGAGTTAAAATACATTCAATGAATTCGACAGAGTTTATGAACAGTTCATAGTAGGCATATAAACATGTTCAAATTCTTAGCACATGATCAGCGATAATCCCCGTATCCCGTGGAAGCATCTTCGCAACAGAACTTGCGTTTTCATTTAGTTCATTGGAGAGAATTGCAGGGAAGAAGAATAACTGTAGAAGCGCAGTGACAGATGGCAAGTTATGCGCCGACGCTAACGCGAGCCGACAGAAAGATCTCTTCACCCACAAAACTGTATCGCACTACATAACAAAATATAACATAGCCGCTTTCCACCCCCCATCTTCCACAGATTACAAAGAGGACCGGATCCAAACGTAGCGTCCAGCTGCCTGAATGATAACCAGGAGGAGGGAGACCCTGCCAGGTTCTTCAGCGTGGCTCCGGTTGAGGCGTCCCCTCCGTCTCCTGCTACCCAACTGGGCTGATAGGCGGCGCTAGTGAGCGCCGCGTATAGGCAATGGAGGTGCCGCTCGTTGATTTTGAGAACATGGACGACGTCGGAATCCACCTGGGGGACCCGAATGACTCGGGGTACCCGACGTCACCCCCGTCAGAGGTCCCCGACGACGATCTGCTAACCCACCGTCTGAGCTCTCCTCCCCAGACGCCGCACAGGGGACGGCGTCGACATCAGTCCGGTCAAGAGGGACTGTCGCCCTCCTCTCCTCCGACGCTGACCACCAAAGCGATCTCCAGCAGCTGCAGCTTGATCTCTAATCTGAAGCTCCTGATCAACAGCGAGTCTCCCACCGACAGCGTCTTCAGTAAAATGGCGAGGGATTGCTACGAGAACGAAGACTTGTTTGAAAAGCACCTAATTGAGGAAAAAGACGAGAAAGTCGTCATCAATGTCTCAGGCCTGATGTTTGAGACCCAGCTCAGTACCCTGAAGAAGTTTCCAGAGACGCTGCTGGGTGACCCCAGGAAGAGGACAAGCTACTTCGACCCGATGAAAAACGAGTACTTCTTTGACAGGAACCGCCCGTCGTTTGATGGTATTCTGTACTACTATCAGTCGGGGGGGAAAATCCGCCGACCGGCCAACGTACCCTTAGATGTGTTTGCGAATGAAATGGTTTTCTACGAGTTGGGTCACGAGGTGATGCAGCAGTTCCGCGAGGACGAAGGTTTCGTCACAGAGCCGGAGGTTCTTCTGCCCACCAACGAACTGCAACGACAATTCTGGCTCCTGTTTGAATACCCAGAAAGCTCCAGTGCAGCCAAATCCGTGGCTCTGGTTTCTGTGTTGGTCATCGTCATTTCCATCGTCATCTTCTGCCTTGAGACTCTGCCGGAGTTCAGGGAGGACACTGACTATCCGCCGGGTTTTACGCAACTCATCAACGGTACCCTGAGCGGTTCTGTCCGTCACGCCGCCCCTAAAAACGTGTTTGCGTATCTAACAGACCCCTTTTTCATCGTGGAGACCATTTGCATCATTTGGTTCTGCTTTGAAGTGGGTGTCCGCTTCGTGGTGTGCCCCAGCAAAAGGGATTTCTTCAATAACATCATGAACACCATTGACATTGTCTCTATAATCCCCTATTTCGTCACCCTTGGAACCGAGATGGCTACGACCCCCGATGAGGATTTGAACACCAGCCAGAACATGTCCCTGGCAATCCTGAGAATCATCCGTCTGGTGAGAGTTTTCCGGATCTTTAAGCTCTCCCGACACTCGAAAGGGCTTCAGATCTTGGGACAGACCTTGAAAGCCAGCATGAGGGAACTCGGGCTGCTCATCTTCTTCCTTTTTATAGGAGTCATCCTTTTCTCAAGTGCCATCTACTTTGCAGAAGTGGATGAGCCCCACACGCAGTTCGTCAGCATCCCTGACGGCTTCTGGTGGGCCGTGGTGACGATGACCACCGTGGGCTACGGAGACATGTGCCCCATCACGATGGGAGGCAAAATGGTGGGCACCCTCTGCGCCATCGCCGGCGTCCTGACCATCGCCTTGCCCGTGCCCGTCATCGTCTCCAACTTTAACTACTTCTACCACCGCGAGACCGAGCAGGACGAGAAACTGGTGCTGGACGCGGCGGCGGAGGCCTCCCAGAAAATGTCCGCCGCAAACAAGTACGGGAGCACGCCCTCTTTGAACAAAAGCAACGGCACGTGGCAGAATGAGAAAAATGGCACGCACTCATAGAGGACATATTTAGCAAGGACGTGAAAAACATATCCAGCGGTGAGTTCATCTTTCTCACTGTTTTGTTCTCGGAACATGGCGAACATATTATGACAGTATTAACAGGCCCTGTGAGGTGAGACAGCCTCTACACAAGTTGTCTGTCTGCTCAAGGATGTGTCAAAGTGCAATTAACACAACTCAGCGACTACTCTGTCAGTGAACTCTGATGAGAAGAGCAGTATAATTATCTAGGGTGACCAGACGTCCTCTTTTCCTCTGACATGTCCTGTTTTTGAGACCAAAAAAAAAGCGTTTCCAAAAACGTCCGGGATTTTGCTTCGTCGGATATTTGCGTTTCTCTGGGTTTTCACAAACTAGTTTTTACCCCTTACACGTTTTGGAAATGGTATCTCCCTTACATTCCACCTGAACAGTCATTGGTCGACTGATCTCAGTGTTGCCAGATGCACAAAAATGATCCCCCTTTTAGGCATGTATATCACAAAACAGGCAGAATAAGAGAGATGTTGACGCCAAGTCGACGCCGCTCGCCATGGGAGCCCTTTCCTATCTCAGGGGGGGCATCATGAAGGAGTTATGGCGAAGTGTCCTCTTTTTCACAAACTCAAATCTGGTCACCCTAAATTATCATCTTTCATCCAGTGGAAATTGAAGACGAATGCGATAGCTCATTTGTGCTGTTGTAGGCGTTAGAGTGATCGAGTTGTACGTTTTGACCGCAATGATCCCGGAGGGTCTGGATAACGGCGAGCACATCCCACCAAAGAAAAGTAAAGTCTCAAGTAAAATCGGAGCTCGAAGTTTGTCTCCCCTTCTTCATATTCAGCAGAACCGAGATAGAACTTGGCAAGAAGTTCAAGGACAGGTAAATGCGTCCCGTGTAAGGCAAGAGCACGCGCCGTCTTATCAGCAGATCTAGAGTCGTGAATGCTCGGCCGGCAGAACTTCTCCGTATGACGCAGCGTAACAATATCTGTCGCTCGGCTGCTATTACTCTTGGAGATGCAAAATATACATTCGCACTCAGATTCATCGCATCATCGTTCATGCAGGAGTTGCATGCAGCTTTTGAAGAAAAAAATCACAAGTTGTTTATTTTTTTATCCAATATATTATTTGGCATTTTGCACCAGATTATCACCGTCTGATATTATCACAATGTGAATTTACTCTTTAAGAACCGTATCAATTATTTGAGCTGGAGGCTTATTTTCCGAGTACTTTTGGAGCTTTACACCATCAGCTGTTGGCAGGGAGAGCACATTTCTCAAAGTGCATAGAAATATGAGACGTGTGTATGCTTCTGTCTGACAGAGAATACAAACAAAGGCAAAAAACAACAACTTTGCACACTTGTATTTGACCATTTCTCCATTTACCATCTCCTTTGTATTGCATGGCACACCGAAAAAACAGGTCTCACTCTTATTATCAGTAACTGAAAGTGCGATATATTCAATGTACCTAAATATATTAGTCTTTCAATCGTATTGTGATGATAAATATATTCCATGTTATAGGGAAAGCCAATGCTCCAAGTGGATTCATGAAATGACGACAACAAGAGATGAAGTTTGTCTCATCGAGAAATTGGTTATATTTATGCATGCCACATTTCGATCTTGAAAATGTACTGTATGGGAATTTATTCTAAATATAAATACAGGAATGGCAGCGGATGTACATTTGTAGTAACACAATCAATGCCTTTCTAATAATCCTACAATATGCAATAATGATGACGTGTGGGTGGAAAAACAAATGTTTTTTCACCTATTGAAAGAGCAATAACTAATGAATTAAAATTAAATGCAATAAGGTGACATCAGTTAGTCACGTTGGTACTCAGCACTTTACTACGTTATAAAGCACTTCATATTTGAGGACTGTTACTGTACGTGTCAACGTCGAACTGTAGACAGTCAGAATGTTTTATTTATCCTGTAAAGAGTGCCTTCCATTAAACATGTATATTAACTGTGAGAAGTTTCCCTCTGATGATTTCTGTGATACATTGGACTTGTGACATCGAGTGAAGTTTAAAGTTTCTAAACTAAAATTATAGTGATGGATGGAGGTGTCTTTGCTGCAGGCCTGAATACTCATTATCACCTCGTGCCTGTTGTTAAAACGCCCTCTCACGGCGGGTTCTCTAGGATGGTATCACGATGGTCTCTCTCTCTCTCTCTCTCTTTCTCTCCCTCTCTCTTTCTCTCTCTTTCTCTCTCTCCCCCCATTCAAAAATTATCCCCAAGTGAGTCCAATCAGAAGAGGGAAAAAGTTGAGTGTGTTTTTGTTATTTTAATAATATATCTATATATATATCTATATATATATATATATATATATATATATATATATATATATATATATATATATATGGTGCCACAGTGTAGATAGCAGACTGGGGGATCAGATTGTTATTTCATTAACAAATGAGGAAGGTAAAACACGGCTGGAAATAAAGGATGAGAAACAGGGGATGGAAAGCTAACATGTTGAGTTGTTGTTGTTGCTGTTATTGTTGTTGTTGTTGTTGTTGTTGGGGATATTGATCAAATGTGTGTTTTCTTTCCATTAGACGGGGACATTTGTGTGTCGTGAGCTCCACTATGTCTTTGACTGAGATGACTGCAGAATCAAATGCACCAAATTAAATATGCAGAGCAAATGAATAATGTATGAGATCATCTATCTTGGCCTCCGAGGCTGAGGGGGGCTGGCGGTTTCATTTGATACTTCACGCTCCCAAACCGTCCCACCCAGGACATCTTATCAGCGAAAGCGCTGAAACAATGTCGTCTTTTTAGATCCGAGCCCACCGCGTGGCGTCCGAGCCGATTCCTTACTAAATGAGACGAAGCTGTTGACGGTCAGCGGTCAGCGGTCAGGTCAGCCGCCCTTTCTGCCCCGCCGGTCACCGATCGAACGCCGATACCCCCGAAGACGAGGCCTGAGGGCGTTTTTAGCATTTAACCGACAGGTAGCTGTGGCAAGGTCAAAGCTAATGCGAGGCCGTCATTTATAATTCATCAGGTGTTCTACGAAGAGATCGCATCCATCCGGCCTCCGATAAAGATTCATCCCAAGAAATCCATCCAGCGACCGATGCGAGTGTCCAATCACTTGACACGGCCGGCTGTACAATACAACCTCTAATGGGTCTAAAAATACCAGCGTGGCAGGGCGGCGTTCTCCTCTCTGCTCTCTAGTCGGTGTCCCGCGTTGAGGAAAGACATCGGGCGGGTCTCACGAAAAACGGCGGATTGGGTTACCGCTAAACCAATCTCAGACGGGCACAGAGAGCAGGTTGTGTGCGCGGTATAGTTCACGCCCCGCAGAGGGCAAAGTCAAAGTTGGAACGGGGGCAGCGAGCGTCGGGACTAAATCCCTTCCGAAGTCTCCGGTCGCCGCCGGTGACGGTGAACTTTCCTGGAGGCGGGACCGCGCGCCGTGACCTTGCCTTTGCATTTTTGATGAAAGAGCGAACGCGGCGCGGCGAAGAGTGTCGACGCAATCCTCGTGGGGGGGGGGGGGGGGGGGGGGTGATATTGATCAAAGGTCAACAGCCGCTCACCTGCAGAATAACTCGAGCCGTCGATCCTGCGCCCGGACTTTGCTGACTAGGTACAATCAGACGTGGGTTTTGCATTTCCGCCATTGCTTCTTTATTGACCGCCGGGCTGATTTTATGACGAAGGGATCTCAGACGTGTTGACACACCAAGCTTTTTACAGGAGGGGGGAGGGGGGGGGGATCGTTTGCTCTTTTTTTTTTTCCATGCTGGGAAATCCCTGATATCACGGAGGCGTCCAGCACGTCCTCCCATTTATTGCCGTGTCAGGTTTTCCGACACATTTCTTTACAACTTGCAAAACGTGTGACCTGTATATTACAGTGTTATTGTTGTTGTGTTATCGTTGGTCATTGGAGCTTTTTTATCTATAATTATATCATATCACACCTATTTTGTCCCTCTTGGGTACATAACAGTCACATCTATCATTTATCCTTATTTGTTCAGCTTTGTTTTCCTTGTTCTGAGCTGTTATTCTATTTCGGTAGAATGTGTTGCTTTGGAAAATTAATGATATTATAATTCTGAATATATTTTCTGATGTGATGGTTAAACAGTAAGTCAGTCTTTTCCCTCGGTTATTATGTATAAGGCTGGTGTCATTCTTTATTCCTCTTGCTGTCAACAAATCTCATTCAAAGACAAAAATCAACCATAAAGTGATCCTACGGAAATAAGCAGGGCAGTTATTGTGTCTTCCTGCACAAAATAATTTGGGGAAAAAAATAGATGTAATCTCAAGGGGACGAGGTCAGTGTCCAGTCCCTTCTCCCTCTGTGCTGAATATGTTTATTGTTGTCCAAAAAAGCTTCAAGAAAAGAAGACCAGTCGGCCTTGATGCTCCTTCATTATTGGACCTTCACATTGAAAATGCGGAAGGTAATGTTTTGATCGCCGCGTATTTGTATGCGTGCGTGTTATTCGCATAAGTCAAAAAGTAATAAATTTGGTGGGATGATTGGTTATTATCCGGGGACCAATTGATTCGATTTTGGAATCGATCGGGTCAAAGTTCAAGGTCATGAAAAGGTCAAAATCTTCTTGAATCGCATGAAATTTGATGGGATGATTAGTTATTATCTGGGGAACATTTAGACCATTAGATTTGGGGATTGATCGGGTCAAAGGTCAAGGTCATGAAAAGGTCATCATCTTCTTTTTACTATATATATCAATTTATATCCAATTGGCATGCAACTAATGCCAAAATGTTCATAATTCAATGCTCAATCTTGTGATATGCGATGGTATGCGCTCTACCGAGTGCCCGTTCTAGTTTATATTGTGATTATCTGGTTTTATAAGAGTAATAAGAGCCAATGCAGGGCTATTACAAACCTTATAATGTAATACCAGCTATCAACGATAACAGACACAGGCATTTTCTTACCTCAACATTCATTCATCAAGTTTAAGTTTGACTTTCAACTAGCTGTTAATTTTATAAGCGGAGATTCAGAAGCTGCTGAGAAATATGAAACCATGTTTGACATCAACAGGTGAGCTTTTATTCTCCATTCGTTGACATAACAAGGAACTCCTGTGATGGAGAGTTTGTGGCAGAAGGACTTTGTTTTAAAAGGTTTTAATTATTCAAAAGACATTTTGGTCCGTTTTTAATAATTCACAGTGATTTAAAGTAACATTTGTGATGTCCAGTTCTTCATAATTAAAATAGCCAAACCATAAAGCATTTGGAGTATGCAGGTAATTCATAATTCTGGGTGTATACATTAATGGAGCCATTGTGTTGTCCAGTATCCGTCTGAATGTACTTTTTTTGTTCCGCTCTGCCTGGATGCACCAGTTCCCATGAAACAGGTTTTTTTAGATTGGAGAGGGGAGTCCCATGAGAAGGCACGCAATGATTCAAGGAGAGAGAGATTTACGACAGGTAACTGCACGGCGACTGCTCGGCTGCAGTGCGCCCGCCTTGTAAGGTCAGTGGGGGACGAAATGTGAGTCCCACATTTTTCCTGCTTAACGCCCAGAAAAGATGAACACGGTGTCCTGGAGTATCACCCGGGGACCGACTGGGTTCCTTTCAGACGCCCACAGGCCGGCCTTCACATCTGGGACGAGCACAAATGTTTGGAACGGAGATTTTAGAAAGACAAAATGAGTGAGGGTCATCCAGCTGATTAGTGCATCACAAAAAGGAATCTGGATAATAATTACCTCAATTATTCACAAGATGGAAAATACTGCAGTGCATAAACCAAAGCTTCCAGAAGTAATAATTCATTTAAATATTTAGTTGTTAACTGCATTGTTATATTATACGTAAACATCCAAATTTGTGTAACCGTTCATTTAAAATTTAAACATGAACTGTAAGAGCGCGAGTAAATCATTCTGATCATTTAAGTTTGTTGATAGTATATTGATGCTCTGAATATTGAATTCGGCCCTTCTATTTAATATATAAAGGTGTGGATAAACATCTACCTGTGTGTGTTGTTCTCCACAAGGCATTTTGAGCCATTTCCAACCATGAAAATATATTTATTTAAAGTTTGGTAAGATATATTAATATTAACACCAGTATTGATTTATTTTATTAAATCATATTTAATCTTTTTGTTGAGAGCTTTAGAAAACATGTTTACGTGTGCAGGTACTCTTTAAGTAAAACTACCAATACTGCAAGATAAAAATGCATGATTACATGTCCTGCATTAAAAATCTAAATTAGCTAAAAGTATATAATTATCATTCTTTGCAAAATTTCGAAAAGATATCAAAAGTTGAAGTTTTCTTATGAGTTCTTTTGAATAATTTTGTTGCTTTTGTAGCTCATTTCTACTATTATGTAGACTATTTGGTATTATATATATATATATATATATATATATATATATATATATATATATATATATATATAATAGAGCATCATATTGCATGTGATTAACATTTGTTTTGTGTGACAAATGTGAATCTGTAAAGTAAAAATCAATAGAGTAGAGTAAAAAGTACAACATATATAGTAGAGTGTAAGTATAGAGTAGCATGAAATGTCAATACTCCAGTGAAATGTACTTGGGTGGAGTCAACTTCTGCTTACCGAAAAGTGACATGTTTGAAAAATATTGAATTTAAGGGGAAAGAAATCTTCTACAGTGATAAAACTGTTTAAAGCATGACACCTAGTGGCTTTATTGTGGTACTATACTTAAGCAAACCCACATCCAGGAATTGATTTGTTATATATTATTTCCCAGGTCCGTTGTAAACTACATTTTAAAAACCCATAGCTGACAAAAAGTGGATTAATTGACCATTAAAATGTACTTTCTGTTTAAATATTGCAATAAATGTAAATGTTTTTTGGAAAAAAACGTCTTTGTGTCCCAGATCAGAAAAATCTCCTGTTATTTTAAAGCCTCAGTTTCCCTAATGACAAAAGAAAAATAATATTCATGCTGATAGGAGTCACAAGGACCCACTAGTGAACAAACTACAGTTTGCTGTTGTCTCTCTACGCAGCACAAATAAACAAGAAACCGCTTTGTTAACTCTAAACCCAGCTGCACCTCGAGCTGAACAACTCGTAAAGTTGCTTTCGGTTCCAGAAAATGTTTCACGTTTCCGGGAAAGAAGGCCACTCATCGGTATGAAAATAGGAGGTTGAGATCAAAACTATTTCCATTGGAAATATACTACCCCTTTCCGTAAATCTCGGCCTACAACTGTATGACGCCGATCTAAGTTCATATCTGCAGGCTGGAGAGAAAAAACATGATTACGAAATGTTGTTAACCCTTGTCTGAGTCATAATAGCTGAGTCGGTCAGTCAGGTCGCTTGTGTTAAAAGATTAATTAGATTATAAAAGTGCAAAACAGCCTCGAGGGATCTCCTTATCTCTCGATAGGGAGAATTATTTTGCTATTGTTGACATCTTGATGGGCTTTTAGAAACACCTGCCAGCTTAATGCAACACTATTGAACTGCAGCATCGGAGTTGACCATGAACTAAAAATGTCAAAACAAAGATAATGGACCGACTATCGGCCCATTCCAGTTCTTGATGCCTTTTGATTTCATGCGTGTATTGATCTAAAAAAGGTGCACCGATACAGGTGATAAGATAAAGTGAGGGATGTAAAACGATGTTCACCTCTAAGCATTATGTCCAAAATGGTCGCAAGAAGTTGAAAGACATGCAACGTAAAACCAATATGGCTAATGCACAATGCAAATATTTAAAGAAAAGCTTAATTACAATTACATTTATAACCTGACACCTTACCACGCAAGCTCTAACCTCTGAAAGTACCTTTCTCTTGTCAACTTCACATTACATTCCTCAGTAAACACCAATAAAATACAAAAGCCTCTGGCTCCATTAATCAGTGAAGGCATTTTGAGTAGTTACCCTGTGGGTTTCTGCCATGTGAAGACTGTCTTTGTGTGTTTGTTCTTTGTAATGTGTGTGTATTGTATTGTATTGCAGTACTGCAAACCAATTTGCCCCTGAGAAGACAATTAATGGATCAATCAATGTTGGCTATTGACCATCAACTGAACACAGACCTTACGGAGCATGCCCATTGGTCTGCAGCTTGTGTTGTTATGACACAGTTATAAATGTATCTAAGCACAGCTGCAACAATGCATTGTTTAGTTTTTTAACTTGTAAATGAACTGCCAACTATTTCAGTCATCGATTAATACGTTTGTGATTTTTTATTTATTTTTTAAAGAAAGAACATTTCTCAGATGTGAAATATTTCCTATAATGAACCGGATATTTAAAACAAGATATTTGACCCTCCTGTTACCTTTGGGGTCAACAAATGATCAACATCATTTTGTTGCTTCATATTCATGACTTTTCCTAATTTATTGGGGAAAACTGGGTAATCACAAAATTCACATGATGATATATTTTCAATGTCCTGAACACAACTTGTACGCATCGGTGTTCTTTGGGGGTCAATTTGACCCCAGGCTGTTTTTCACCGTGTAAAACATATAAGAAATATCAACTTTTTACGAACATTGGTTTTGGTTAGGTTTTTATTTTTTTATTTAAAGGGCTATTTAGGTAGTCAGCAAACAAACATAAAGTACCTGACGCTTAAACTTGGGAAACAAAATAAATTCTAATAATTTTCTGGAGGTTTAAAGGGTAAAAGATGTTAGTAAATGTGAAGGTAACAGAAGGTAACATCATCTTGGCCTTTGGGAAACCCTGATTGGCACTTTTCACTGTGTTCTGACATCGTATCGACCAAAACCACTGATCGATTAATGGCGAGTTGCAGCCCGATAGATCTCCGTTAACCAAACGGCCTATAAAGCACAAGCCCGCCTCTGATAGGAAATGGCTTCTGCTGCTACTTCCTGTAAAACGTGGCCGGCCGGCGCGTGGAGGGGAAGTTTGACAGCTGAGCCGAGGAGCTGCGGCGAAACCAACAACAAGCGTGCGAAACATGACGTCCGCCTGCGCCAAGCAGGAAGAGTTCTTCTGTCCTCAGCCCAGCTGCTCTCAGTGACGTCACCGGCTCCAGGTGAGGCAGGAGGGCAGGGACGTGTGCAAAACATGGGCGGAGGGACCGAGAAGCAGGTAGAGTAGACGCGCTGCGCAGAGTCCCGTAACCATCACACGACGCCCGGGTCTCCTCACCGACACCGACACTGAGCCCCGCCGGTCTCCTGCAGCTGAGGGAGAAGACGTGAGTTCACCGACACGGTTTCATCCAGGGACATTTAATGGCGACGTAAGTTTGTCTCTTTGCTTTCGTCTCACTCTTGCCTCCTCTTCTTCCTTCTGGTTTTGGAGCGGTTTGAGAACGTTAGGAGCACAGTTATACAATACAAGGCAGGGCCACGTGACCTGCAAGTTCTACAACAGTATTTCGCTATATTTGTAGTTTTTAAGCTGAAATGATGAACTCATTTAGTTGGTAACTTTTTTTATAATTGCATATTTATGCAAAGTATATTTTTGGGGGTGAAAGAAACATCTGAAAACCTTTCAAGGTGTTCTTCTGCTCCTCAGACTAAACAAGTTATTTGAATAAGTCGGCATGGGCTTTATATAATTGTTTAAAAATATATATTTGTTAAGACCAAATGATTAACCAATTGATAATAATATTATTACTTATCATTATTATTATTATTATTACTGTGACAGATTACTTTGATTATAAATGAATCTGCTGACAATTTTCCTGATTTATTTAATATTGTTTTATTTTTAACCAACTTATTCAATCATTAACTTGATTTATTCTTTATTATAAACAAATATTTTGGTTTAAACAATTTCAGAAAACAGTGGGGGGGGGGGGAACAAAGTGCCATCTTAAAATTGCTTGTTCTGTCAAATCCCAGAAGTATTCACTTTATTATTACCTAAGACGATTTGTCACAAAAGCAGCAAATTCTGAGAAAAGCAATCTGTCTTTCGATCGACTTGTCATGGCTGAAAAGACTTCTTCCAAAGAGCTGAGAGTATCTTCTGACAAAGTATTGTTACCCGAACGTATGTGTGATTGTGTATGCGTGTTTTCTTTTTCTTGTAGTCGTCCAACCATGGAAACGAATACAAAACCGCCCCGGCCCTCTGCCGGCCAGCTGATTTCCGTGCCTCACAAGGACACGATGCGTCTGCTGGAGGTGTACGTGAAGCGCAGCATCAGCCTCAATGACGGCACCCTGCGGTCCAAGAGGCCACCGGAGAAAGAAAAGTGGGTGACGATGCCCAGAAAGATAAGACGACATTCCAGCGACACCGCCCTTCACTTGGGCGGCGGACTAAACGACGGGAAGATCGGTACGTTTTCCGCGGTGGAACCGGAGCAGCCCGAGACGCGTCCCGTGGAATCGGAGAAACCCGCCAAAAAACCCAAGAAGAACAAGAAGCCCTCGCTTTGGAAAAGCTTCCTGGGTATTTTCTCCCAGAGGGGTAGCGGCGAGGAGAAAAACGACGAGCAGGACGGCCCTCGGACGATACTCGAGGGCCCCTCGGGGGCGGAGGCCTCCGACAGCGGCGACGTCTCGGCGCCCACGCCGACCGTCAAGAGAAAGAAGTCGTCGAGAAGCAGATCCATCAGGAGAAGGTTCTCCAAAAGGGGGATATCGCCCACAAAAACAAACAGGGCCGGTCGAGATCTCACCCACGCCGACATCACACGGGTTGAAGGTAGGTTTAATTAAAGGGCTTTATTTGCGTGAATAGAAATGACGAATATGATTACGTTTGATCGGAAATAGTCGTAAAGTCTTTCTTGAACTGATTTCTTTCTTTGCAGCCGTCAGCGTGGAGCCCACGTACAATTACTACGAGAAGGTGACGGAGGAACTGGAGAAAATTGTCCACGAGGTCCAAATAAAGGAGGAAGTTGAACGTCTCTCTGATGGTGAGAAACTGTTTTTTTTTTCCCTTTCAATTTCGAGTGCGCCGTTAACGCCTCGTTGGAATGCTTTTATTTTTAATTTGACCGCAACTATTGTCATGAAAGGAAGCCAATCGGTTGACTTCACACCAGCGAATGTGTACGAGCCATTTATCGTGATAACTTCATGCGTTGTTGATCATACTTCTTGTTTTTGTTTCAGAGGAAGTCATCGAGAGGATCATTGCTTTGACAAAGGTGGAGGGCGACGCCATAGACGAGAAGGTTAGCATTCATTTCTGTTTTGAAGGTGATAATACGGGGAATATTTACATGATAATTTGCTTCGGACAGAGCGGGATGATTCCCGAGAGACGATGTCATTAGTTAATGAATGCATGAAGTATATTGCAGCTTCAGCAGTTTCTACAGAAAGAGAAACCAGGTCGTTAAACCATAAACGGGGTCCTAAAGTCAAGCTCATAAAAAGTACAAACTGCATGACATAAGTTTTTATTTAAAAAAGGAAAAGTCACCATTTCAGACATCTGATTGTCATCAAGCCCGAGACAGCTGACCTGATCTTTATCTCCGCGCGAGTTGCATCATTCAACGCCATGTCAGCGGCGATAATAGTGAAAATACAGCGTTCCCTGTGACTTCACCGTTTATCAGGCAATGTGATGAGATCGCCTTTCCGGCTTCCAGGAACTTGTGATTCACCACCATTTCTCAACATTTTATTTTAAAACATTGATCGTGAAGATAATCGGCAGATTAATCGATAACGAGAAAAGAGGGACTATAAAATATATATTACAGGCAATTTACAGGTTGTTTCTCTTTTCTTTTTTTACCGTCGCATTGAAAATGCGGAAGGTAATGTTTTGATCGCCGTGTATTTGTATGCATGCGTGTTATTTAAAAAAACGAATCGCATGAAAGTTTGTGAGATAATTGGTTATTATCCGGGGACCATTTGATTAGATTTTAGGATCGATCGGGTCAAAGGTCAAGGTCATGAAAAGGTCAAAATCTTCTTTTTACCATAGCGGGGTCAATTTCTATTCAATTGGCATGCAACTAATGCCACCATGTTCATAATTCAATGCTCAATTTTGTGATATGCAAAGGTATGCGCTCTACCGAGTGCCCGTTCTAGTTTCAAGTATGCGTTTATTCGCAGTGAAATCCCTGAAAGGTCGAAGTGTTCCGTCTTTTTCACTGACGGCCTTCCTCTCCTCGTCTCCTCCAGCTGAAAGACTACCCGGGCCTGAGCAACTTCTTCACGGGAATGTCGTACTCGTGCTTCCAGAAGCTGGCCGACGCCTACCTGGAGGCGGAGGCGTCTCCGGCTCACAACCCTCCCTCGGTGCTGCCCACGGCCCCGGAGCTGGTGAAGTTGGCCTTCACGCTGGACTTCACGGCCAGAATCGCCGGGCTGTCCAAGCAGAACGTGGGCCACATCACCGGGCTGGGGTACCGCTACCTGCAGGACCGATTTGAATACCAACAGGTGGGAATCAGACCTATTGAAATGAGACGACTGTATACTTTTCAGTATTCGGTCTGCAAAATGATTCAGTTTCTATATATTTTTTTTAATTAGCAAAATGGCACAAACTTCTGGTTTGGTTTAACGCTTTTTCTTCTCTGTTCCAGGCGTGTTCAGATCACCCAGGGTCCGACAGTGATGACTGAAAACCAAAGATGTGGTTATGGATGTGTTGCAACTATGAATTCCTCCTTTTTTAACAACACAAGCAAAACATAACACACATTTTAAAAATATCCTTATTTCACTTTTGCTGTTTTTCCATAGAAAATCTGTGTAAATATTCTGTAAGAAAAAAAACACTTGAATGCCTTTGGTAGATTTGAAAGTTTACTTAAAAAATTGTGAACTGTAATATTAAGTGTAGTCTTAAAATGTTGCAATATTTGATTCCTCAATGAAAATGTGATTTTTATACAAATCCACCATTAATTCTATAAGTTCTTGATTTATAGTGTATATATGTATATAAACTCGACTCTGCAATATTTGTTTTACACTTCTAGGGTTGTACAACATAAGCTAGACTGAAATGTGACAGCATTTCTTTGTTTGATATGAATGCTGGCATCCATATCACATACTCAAATAAAATATTTAATTTAATGCTCAAATTGTGTTTGTTTTTTGTCATTATGTGTTGTTCTGATTCGCGTTGTTTGATTAACAGCCAACAACGGACTGATCGGCGAGTTTCATTTAGTTCTGGGCAAGATTATATGTCACGATAACTTCAAACGTCGTCATTTGCGTTTTGAGTTTGAAAAAACAACGTCTCCTTCCAGCAGACACGCCTCACGGAAATCTGTCCTCGACCGCTCCTTTTAAGGTCTACGTTCTTTTATACCAAGGAATCCATTCTCTCCTTTAGCTGGAAGAGAAAGGGACATTTTATTGAATGAGTCACGTCAAACAGCTGGAGGCTCAACGCGGATTAGCTTTCAGATGGGAGTATGCATGGGAGCTGCTAGTGTTTGTTGAGGTGTGTGTGTGTGTGTGTGTGTGTATATGTGTGTTATATAAAGCACAGCTAGTTATGTAACGAGACCTTGACTCTGCCACACCTCTGTAGTCGTAGCACATACCTTCTGTACCCCATGCATGAAAGTGTAAAAAAAATGTAAAGAAGAAAGAATTAAACTACAACAGGTACATTCCTGCAGGACTGAAATGAGCGTGTCCCGGTGGCGGCTGCTAAAGCTGTGGGCCGATCAGCTGAATGTCAGACGTGTTGGTGTGTAAGATATTTGTGCACATCTATAAGATGTAATTATGAGACGTGACAGTCTGTCAGCTGTATGATGGAAAGCGTGTTGCAACGATGCCTCTCACCTGTGGAACTGGTTCCCACTTCCATCCCGCCAGAACTAATGGGAGGGATTCTCTGGAGGGATTAGAGTGCGTTGGGCAGAGCGGCGCTAAGCAACGCGTGTAACTGTACGTCGGGGGGGGGGGGGGGGGGGGAGATGGCGGCTGGCTGGAGAGAAATGAGACGTGGATGCAAATTGGTGGCAACTGTGACGCGAGATCTTTGAATTCATAAAACGTTCCAAGTGTTCTTTCTTTACATCGTTGTGACATTATGAACAAAACTTTTTTACTCTGTTGACAATTCTTTTTAAGGTCACATTTCCGGATTGCGTAAGTGTTTAGTGATAAGTTCAGTGACTGGAAGAGCTGTCACAAAGTGAATTCATTAAAAATGAAG
This sequence comes from Liparis tanakae, assembly GCA_036178185.1. NCBI lineage: Eukaryota > Metazoa > Chordata > Actinopteri > Perciformes > Liparidae > Liparis > Liparis tanakae. Next base: position 4,813,415 of record CM070109.1, on the reverse strand, counting down.
GGACAAAAGACGAATTGTGATTTGACTGATGACGAATTGTTTTCACGCCACGTATCCGGTGACTTGATCCTATCAGGGCCAATACTGCATCACAGGCCGAACCTGAAACGTGTAAACACGTTAATGACGGCTCTGCTGCGCGACCAGTTCTATGCTTCCTGACTGCAGCCATTATACATTTAAAGGGACACTTCCACCGTGAGGAACTTCTAAATGGAGATCACTTACTCACTTATTGAGGAGCTTTACCAGCTACCTGACCTCTTCTCTAATTGTGTCAAGAAAAAAACATTTCAACTTTAGTCACTATTTGAATAACTGGAAATCAGAATAAAGCACGGCGACCTTGAGTGCTTTGAAAGGCGCCTTATGAATAAAATGTTTATAATATATTATTATTATTACCATCGCATTCTGCGGAAGGTTATGTTTTGATCGCTGTGTATTTATTTATTTATTTGTATGTGTGTGTGTGTGTGTGTGTTATTCGCATAACTCAAAAAGTATTAAACCGAATCGCATGAAATTTGGTGGGATGATTGGTTATTATCCGGTTTGATTCGATTTTGGGATCGATTGGGTCAAAGGTCAAGGTCATGAAAAGGCTGCTGCGAAGGTATGCGCTCTACCGAGTGCCCGTTCTAGTTATAAAGCTGTTAGAGGCCTTACAAAACATTAACTTTGGCTATTAAACCTCCCGTTACCGTCACATTTACTAACATATTTTACCCTCGGGTGTAAATTTGACCCCAACAATTAAAACCTCCAGAAAATTAGAATTAATATTGTTTCCCAAGTTTAAGTGTGAGGTACTTTATGTTTATTTGTTGACTACCTAAATAGGCCTTTAAATATATAAACAAGTTGATATTTCTTATATGTTTGACACAGTGAAAAACAGCCTGGGGTCAAATTGAATCCAAAGAACACCGACGTTAAACATTGAACGGGGTCAAATGACCCTAAAGGTAACAGGAGGGTTTAAACACATGAAATGACCAAACTGTCCATAAAGTGCAGAGAGGCAGCAGCTTTTTGAGTTGCGGTCTGGACCCGCTGTGTGTCGGATCAAGTCTTCACCCTCTAAGCCGGAGCCATTATGTGGTTCTGGCCAACAGCTGGCCAGACTGACCACATGCAGGGTCCTGATTGCCTAATGATGATGACACATCGCCCTGTCTGGACTATTTTTAGCCAATGACAAATTAACTGTCAAACTCTTCAAAAGCCAGACCATCTATTTTGTGAACCCTTAATGGTAATATCCTTTAAAATGATTATAATAATAATAATAATAAGTTTTTTATTATAGAAGACACAAAAACAATGTCATGTGTGTTAACCTTTTACATTTTTATTGCTTTGGAAACAGAACACAGATTAATCGAAGAGTCCGAAGCCCATATCTTCGTCCGACTCCTCCGATTCATCTTTCTTCTCTTCCTTTTTCTCTTCCGCTGGAAACGAGACGGCGGAAAAACTTCAGTTAATACTCCAGACGGACGACAGGAAGAATATTTAGCGGCGCCGATGTGCAATAGAGTTAACTTTTGTTGTAGAACTGGAAAATGTGGCCACAGAGTCATGCATGCAATTTAGAACTTAAAGTAAGTGTGAAAACATCAACAGTTATCAAATGGGAGCTAAGCATGAGGGCTGGACACATACCAACAACGGGTGCAGCCCCAGCAGCAGCTGCGACAGGAGCCGCCGCCGCCACCGCCACAGCGCCACCTGCTGGTACGGAGGCTAACTTAGAGAGGCCTGTGGACAGAGGAGAGAAATACACATTTTAGAGCTCTTCCATACATCCTGGAAGCTTCAGGGCATGTTCACTAAGTCCTTTACCTGAGTTCATGACTTCATTGATGTTTTTCCCATTAAGTTCACTAATGACCTGCAGAAGGGGAAACATATAAGGCTCAACTTCAGCCACAAAAATATTTTTTTGTAATTTCATAATATGGCGTTGTTAAAAGCGGCGTACCTTGTTTAGGCGTTCATCCTCAGCCTCAATTCCTACGCTGCCCAGAATGGCCTTGATGTCCTTTACAGAGGGGCTGGTGTTTCCACCGAGCACAGCCAGGAGGTAAGCGGCCACGTAACGCATTCTGTATCGACAGACAAGATGCACTCAATGAACAATTTGTGTGTAACTATGCAGGTTATGCAACTCTGACGTCAAGTCTGAGAGTAAAACAAGAATAACACTACAGGCCTGCATGTCTTAAAAGCTGATGGAACTGTATACTGCATGCTAATACACTAGAAATACACCACAAATAACTAAAGGAATACAGGAATTTATTTGGATGAATTCACTATTTTATAACAGCCAATTTCTTAATTTAGAGAATACATTATTAGTCCTCTTCATAAATCCAAGCAGCAAAAAAACTTATGATTATTTTTTAAGCTAAATTGCCGCAAATTCGCTGGTTCCTGCTTTTCAAATTATTACGCTGATGAGGGGTGAGATGTGGTGTAATTCCATTATTTTAGGGTTTTGGACCGTTGAAATGAACTTGAACAAATTTGATAGTGATGGCCAGTTGTCACTATTTTAGAATGATGACATTTGGGAATAATGAATAGATGGTAATATTCTTTGCGAAATATTACTATTATCAATTAAGCCACTGATTATTCTCTGCTTAGATTGAAATTTAAAATACACAAAAAGCCCAAGTATTCAGATAGCTTATTATCAACAAATCAGAAAAAAAACATTCAGTTCATACAGAGAAGACAAAAGGAAAACTACTATTTTTTTATTGATTTATTCATGCATGTATTTATTTATTTAGTAACTGACTATACACAATCATCTAACGTTAATGTTACTGCTTTTTTCTTGAACGAATACAAATATATCTTCGAAAAAAAGTACCCTAATTTAGTATTATCATGCCGTCATTCCGCATGCTTACTCCACTTGGCAGCTTCTTCTTTTTTTTAAAAACTAACGTCAAACATCACGACATTGCAGCGTGACGTTACACACCAGAATCCCATGTATAGGCTGAATATAGTATTCATCCATGTATGGGCTGAATATAATATTCATCCCATGTATGGGCTGAATATAAAATTATCTGCAACGAGTGAAGGGAGGAGCCCATGATGACGTCAGTTTGAGCTGTCGTAAATCTAAGCTATCTTTAGACTGGACACGGGACGGCCATAACTAAATATCGACGTTAAGAGGTTCACCGTTATTAACGTTATTTCCCCAGCAGTGTCACTCTGTGCCGCTGAGATTCATTTGTGGTATAATGTTAAAGCTAATAGTAAAAAATATGGCGACCGGTGTTTTTCTAACGACAGCTGCCCTCCGTTTGTGACATCGGCTTTTCCTCCAGCAGCGCCGCATTTTCCAGCAACTAAAACCAAACCTCGAGCACGCGTTGCATTTAAAAACACAGTTTGACGTCAACTCATTTACACACGCATGTTACATTAGTCAAATATGGACTTACTTTAAGTCTAAAGAGACACGAAACGTAGGTCACGCTTAGAAGAAATCCGGGAAGGAGGAAGAGGGTAGACCGGAAGTTACGTAAGAGTATAGCGTGTTGATTTGATTGGTCCATTCTGATTCACGTCACCGTTTCGATTAACCAATGAGAACGAGTTTAAATACATTGGTTAAAGAAATGTATTAATGTATTCCATTATTTACTAAAACACTGTGCTTATCTAGTATTTACAATACAACTTTTTGAATATATATAGTGTGTTATTAAACTCATTGCTTTATTTTATTATTGTCATTATTATTGATAGTTTATTTTGCTTTAGTGTTGTAAGTAATGCGTTGAAATAAGCCTCGATGGAGACATGCTGTTAAACTGTTTACTACAAGTATGTACATTGAGTAGTCAAAGAAATATTCTGATCCTTTACATACATAGGTTAGTAATTGCTGTAATACTTAAAAAAATACTTGAATGTATTACATTGAAAGTAATAGTATGTAATTATAATGAAGAAAATGTACTTAATGTATTAAAAGTACTCAATGTGGAAAAAAAGAAAAGAAAAGAAATTTCCAAATTCTTATGAAAATAATTATATTATTATATATTAATTAACAAATAATTTAAAGAAAAAGCAAATTCTCAGATTTGAGAAGAAGAACCATCCCATGTTCATCATTGTTGCACTGAAAATGACGTAAGCATTTTAAAATTATGACAAATTCCTTTTCTGTCAGCTTGTTAAATGGTGTAACATGTCACCAGTTTATCTAATAATTTTTGGATAATAATAGTACAATCTATCTCTGAAGAAAAATGGCGTATTGCATCTGTTACAGTAGTGCCAGAGGTTTTGATACATTTTACAAAAGTGAAAGGAGCAATTAATGTAAAAATCATCCATAATATTGTTAATGTATACATGTAGTATTCCTAAGAAGCTGTACTTTAAGTATCATAAGTCATTAGGCAGCAGAATGACCAATCTTAGATTGTTATATTATATTATAGGACTATTATTACTGATGCACAGCATATTGATGATGTAGCTTCTCAAAAATGATGTTAAAACAAATAGGTTGGCTGATCTGCATAATTTAAGCATAATTTGGTTAGCAAATTTGATTTGATTGTGATTGTGAAAGGATAAGTAACTGGTCACTATAGATGTAAACAAATGTAGAAGAGCAAAAACTACAATATGTGCCTTCAAAATGGCTTTAAAGTGGAAAAAATATAAATACTTAAGTACAGTTCAACTACTTCAAAACAGTGTTGTAGGCAAGAGCTCGATTTATACCCCTTGAAATCTGATACTTCATTATAAACTGTCCCGCGATTGACTTTAAATGTATGTTTAGATTCTAAAAATGCTGTGTGCAGTATACTCAATGACAAAACAAGGATTCAGTTGATTGCATCATTTATGTCCATTAAGTCACCATTAAAACATAGTTTAGAAATCATCATCAATACATTACTCTATCTCTAGTTGACGGAGCTATAATTCTTTACTTGCCATTTGCAATACCAGAATGTAGAAAACACCCACACATGATGCATGGGTCACATTCCCATTCACAAACTACAATTCAAAAAGCTCCTCCTGTCGGTCCTGTTTGAAGAGCCAGTCGACCAGAAAGACCACCAGGTCTGAAACAGACTCTGCAATCTTCTTAACGTTTGTCACATACCACATTTTATAGGTGCATTCTCCCATCAACAGGATGAGACAAATGACCAAGAACCCGAGGAAGACGCGGTCCATGTAAAAGTTTGCCTTTCTTCTGAAGGTCCACTGCTCCCATGGTAGCGCATGCTGGTCTTCATAGAATTTCCCAAAGTGTTTCAGGGCCGCATCTTCGCCATCCAGCTCAGTGTCTGGGGCCTCCAGGTCTTGAGCCCCCTCTGTTTCGTCCGGGTCAGCCATTTGAGGGTGTTTGATAGTTCGCTGCTGAAAATTTGGATTTTTGGAGACTAAAATACAGATATACCATACGGAACTTCACAAATCTTTCATTTTGCAAGCTGTTTTTGTCGAATGAATGTGAAGGATCTTACCTCAAAGAAGATTAGTTTAGGAAGAAGATAAGATTCTCACGCAGAATTGAGACTCTTGGCTTTTTTGTCGTCTCCACGGCTACATCATATTTGTGGCCCTTCAGCAATCGACAGGCCAGCAGCCACGGGAGTGTGTGTTTGTAAAGGTAGTATAAAGGCTGGTTATGCAGCACCTCCCTCACTAAGACGAGGGCTGGGGATTAGACCACATCAGCAGTTTCCAATCCCTCATCGAGGATGAAGGCGACAGATGGTGACATACAGTACGTATGACGCAAGCGTGTTTGTGTGTGAATGTCTCAGGTGGGAGCAGCATACTGGAAAAAAAAACATGTATGCATGCTTATTCTAATTTCTAAACCATCTTTTTTTTCTGTCTTCCATTACGTTCTGTGAGTTGAAGTGGTGTTACATGGACAGAAAACAGGCAGAAGTCAAACTGATGACCAAGCAGAACTGCTTTAGCCAAAGCTTTAGCTTTAGAGTTGGAATAAATTACTTCAGCATAAAGCTCTCTGTGCAATTTACTCAAATGTCTGTCACAGCGATTGAAATATGTCTGAAACCAGCTGAATTAGGCAAAGTGATGCTGGCATCCTGTGACACAGACTCATTTCCGGATTGCTTTTAATGTTGTCGGGGTTCTGTTTCATTTGGTTTAGTGACTTTATTGTTAATTTGCATTCTAGGCGGAGCACTTCCCCTTCTCTGTATAATGAATGGCTTACTGTGAAACATAAAATATCAGAATGCACTGTCCTCTCTATTGATCCCAATGCATCCTGACTCTTCTGCTTTTTTTTCCACATGGACATTTTTGTATCAAGTAAAAAATCTCACTTTTCATTTCAATTCAGTTTATTTTGTGCAGCCCAGAATCACAAATTTCAAATTTGCCTCAGTGGTCTTTACAACCTGTACACATACAACATCCCTGTCCCAGGACCTCACATCGGATCAGGAACAACTCAAAACTCCCCACAAAACAGAAAAATACCTTTTACTGGGAAAAAAAGGAAGACACATATATAACTGTGTGATGGGTTGATAGAAAGTAAAGACGTATATGGCGCCCACAGGGAGAATCCTAGGTGATCTCCTGACTTTATTATTTAGTATTCTAGCGCCACCTACAGGTCAACATTTTATTTATTTATTATCCAGTCACATATCTCTCTTTGCATGATGGGTTTCTATGCAAGTGGATACAGAACTTCCCGTTCCCCTCGGGATGAACTATAATAATTATTTTTCGAATCATTAATCTCCTTACCTTTGATGAGTCTTGCAAAACAGATGCTACTAGTGCTACTTATCGAATGTTAGCGGGCTAACGCGTTAAACTAAAATGGTTAAATATTGAGGAAATCTCTTTGACAGTGGGTTTCTCCGGCCGTCGCCACCTTGACAGTATAACTCTGAAAATATGCAAAAAGGTGGATTGCGGGTGGAACTTAGGAAAGATGACGCTGCATAGCGGACAGCTAGCAGCTAGCGTCCTGAGACCACACCCACCTGCCACTCAAAGTGACCAACTCATTATCCTTGACTTTAAGCTCATATAACATGTTCGTTGCTGTAGAGTTAAGTTAGGTAAAGTTTTAACATATGGCTCGCCTTTGGAGCCGTTCTCAAGTGGCCATTTGGTGAACTGCAGTTATTAGCGTTTTAGCGCTGGCTTTATTTCTCAGCACTGGAGGTTGCTGCTTAGCATCAACATGTTAGCATTTAGCTCACAGCACCATTGTACCTAAATACAGCTGTAGATTCTTACTCTTGTTTAGAATTTATTTGCATTGTTATAAATGAAACGTTGGTATATTAAATGAAGACTATACTTAAAAACAGATTAGCACTTCAGTGGCCCTTAAATGGCTTTTATTTATGGTATCTTTGTAGTGTGACTTTCATTAATTAACAATACTTTCTTTATTCGTGCTGTTCTGAGTTTGTACTAATGGTTGATGCACTTAGTGTAAGTCGCTTTGTATAAAAAGCGTCAGCTAAATGACGTGTAATGTAATGTAAAAGAAGCTATGCATGTTTATTCTGATATATTTCCAGTTCACATGATATGTGTATTGCATCAATTACTGCGTTGACATATTCATTATAATTCAATATGAATCAATTAAGGAAATTGTGAGTGAAAAAAATCAATGCATAATTATAATAATTATTGCATGTTGTCATTTTTACGATTGCAGGCACATTTTCTTCAAATGAATCCATGTCCGTGAATCCAGAACGGGTCAGACATGAACTTGTCCCGAGTTTCAATGACGTGCTTTAGGTTGACGTTTCAAATATCCCATAATCCCATGGGTGTCCTCGCTGCACCATCCCGCTGTCTGCGGTCCCAGAGGCGCTTCGGTCCTTTGTCACAGGTTTACGTCCGCTTTCTCCGTCAGGGCCGGCGTGCCGGTGGGACACCGGGTGGGCGCCGCTGGCTTACACAGGATGCAGCGGTGACTGATCTTGATCAGCGTGACCCGGAACGTCTTTATCCTGAACGCGTAAACCATCGGGTTGAGTGCCGAGTTCACGTGGGACATGAAGATGCCGAAGTACATGGCGTACTTGGGTACGGTACACTTGGGGCAGAAGAAGTGGACGGAGTTCATGATGTGTATCGGCAGCCAGCACACGGCGAAGAGAAACACCACCAGGGCCAGAGACTTGGCCAGCTTCAGCTCCTTCCGATAGTACCTTTCTCCGTCGCACGTGGCCTCGGCGCGCCGATTGAGCTGCCGCCGGATGGCCCTGAAGATCTCGGCGTACAGGGTGATCATGATGCACAGCGGCACCACCACCCAGCCGAAGAAATTGAAGTACACCATGTAGTCCATCCTCATGACCGCGGTGAATTCACAGACGATGTCGCTGGAGCTGCTGAGGTTTCCTTGAGCATTGCGGTTATTCCATCCAATCATTGGAACCAATCCAGTGAGGAAGGAGAGGATCCAGCACAGACACACGGCCACACACGCCCTCTTCTGGGTCACTATGGTGCTGTACCTGAGCAACGTTATGGGAACACAAATGAAGACACGTTTATATTTTTTTTTTTCTCAAATACTGCCCATCTACATTGGTATTGGGTTTTTTAACACGCCATTCCATAGATTATTAACCCTCCTGTTACCGTCACATTTACTAACATATTTTACCCTCGGGGTCAATTTGAACCCAGCAATTAAAACCTCCAGAAAATTATTAGAATTAATATTGTTTCCCAAGTTTAAGTGTTTTCTCATTCCCCTGAATAATCATATAGTCTATATCCATATCTTGAATTTAGACTGTTTTAACCCTCCTGTTACCGTCACATTTACTAACATCTTTTACCATTGAGGTCAATTTGACCCCAGCAATTAAAACCTCCAGAAAATTATTAGAATTAATATTGTTTCTCAAGTTTAAGTGTGAGGTACTTTATGTTTATTTGTTGACTACCTAAATAGCCCCTTAAATATATAAAAAAAGTTGATAATTCTTACATGTTTGACACAGTGAAAAACAGCCTGGGGTCACCGTCGTTAAACCTTGAATGTTGTCAAATTGACCCTAAAGGTAACAGGAGAGTTAAGTGCCAGCTTTGACATTAGCAAAGAAAAAGTAATATAGGCAAATGCCAAAGTCGTGTATCAAACTGTGCTTAAGTCAGTTATCTAGGCAGACAGGAACGTTTTCATTTTCTTAAAAGCTTTTGGTGTCCAGCCCATTGATTTACAATAAACCTGACACAGATATATGGCCACGTCAGACACGGAGAGCCACCTCCCCCAGACTCTAATAAAAGCATAGGGAGGAGGAACAAGTCTTACTACTATTCGGGTGACTTTAGATATAGAAGGATAATCAGGAAATGTAAGGCTTTTGCTGTTTGACGAAGGAATTCAACTCACCTACATGTTGATTCTGAGTGACAATTTAGTAATTGTGGGTAAAGTTAGTCAAATGTACTGAATTTGACTTGTAAGGCGTTGATGCATGCCGTATCGCGAAAATATGATTGTGAATTAATAAAACATGTCATTTACATATTTCAGAGGCTATTTTTTCCATGCAATCTATATTTTACTCGAACAGGAAATCACAACCAGTCATTTATAACAACTGTGAAAATAACATCCGCTTCCTATTACTCTCAATCATGAATATTTTATTGTTCTTACCGTAAACAGACGTTAATAAATACAGCAATTTGATACTTTAATGCTTTTCTAAACAATGTCTTCCACCATCCAACACCATCTTAATCAAACTAATCTCTACTTTCCATCATTACTATGGGTCACATGAAGTTGTGTGTATATATACATATTTGCATATATGTTGTGTATATATACATATATATTTTATTTTGTATTTTATATCTCACTTGTATAGTTTATGCACACTTGTTCTTCTTCCTTATATGTATATTTTATTATTGTGTGTTTAGTTTAATGTTTATTGGTGCTACTGTGTCCGCAAATTTCCCCTTGGGGATTAATAAAGTAAAAATACTCTAAATTTGCAACTCTTTAAAATGAAAGTACAACCATTCAACAAAAGATCCTCACTTGGTGGGAATCTTGACGCGCAGGTATCGGTCGATGGCGATGGCCAGCAGAGAGAGGATGGAGCTCTGGGTGATGATCAGCAGCAGGCAGGACAGGAAGAGGCAGGTGTAGAACTGAGTCTTAAATCCCAGACTGATGATAATAGCCAGAGGGATGACCAGAACCCCCACAGCGATATCCGCCACGGCCAGAGACACGATGAAGCAGAAGGTGGTGTTGCGTAGAGCCCGGTTCACACACACAGCCAGCACCACCACCACATTCCCCACCACGGAGGCCAGCGCAATGGCCGTCTCGATGGAGATGTACATCATGTCCACATGTTCCTGAAGCCTGATACCGGGAGAAGAAGACATCTTTACGACTCAAAAAAAAAAAAACGCTAAATCGGTCGTTAAAACTTCATACGTCCACTTTGGGTTTTGATTCAGCATAAACATCTTCCGAGATGTATGTTTTCTCTAGCTGAAAGAAGTACTTTTTCTCGTCCCCACATTTACACAATGTGTGTCCCCTGTGCTCCTGAAAGGATGTTGAGCAGTTAATCCTCAGCATTTTGTTCAAGCTTTGAGCAAGACTGGATTTCAGCGCATCGCTTCGCCTCCAGATCCTCGCTCTCTCTCTCTTTCACTCTCTCACTCTAAAAAACTGTTCATAAAATAGAGGGGAGGGACCTCGCTATCTGCAGTCCCCTGCAGCAATAGTTTCGCTCACATGAAGCACTTGTTTGTTTGTGTGTGTGTGTGTGTGTGTGTGTGTGTGTGGTTTCTGAGAAGAGCTGTGGTCTCCTCGTAAGAACTGACAGGATGCATTTGATAAGGGTGTTAATAATAAAAAAAGCTCTCAGCTGAAGATGGATGTGCACTAGAGCTGATTCTATCTTTTTACATCTTCATTGGTCATAGCATGCGCGTGCAATGCCAGAAAAACAATGCTTGAGAAAGAGAATCAATGTTTAATCATTTTTCAATCGGACCGCATTGACCGACAAAAATCTGCCTGTCCTCGTCGCAATTTTTCACCAAACCCAAAACACAAAAACAAAAAGGTTTATCTCTAATTCTTATCTTCAATAAGAACAGTATACTAGCGGACAATATGTTATTTGATTTGTGTCCAGTTTCCAAAAAAAACTCCTCAGTGTCCACTGGATCTAGCTTAGCCGAGAAATCCGCTACGAGTCGTACGATCATCTTCTCCATCGAGTAACGGGTCTGGTCGGGTCCGGTAAGCCCAAAGTTGGGGTCCAATTCAGCGCTATATCTTTAGTTCAGTGAAAGCTCCACCTTCTGGAGTCCAGGTGAGGCGAGGCCTTTACCTCACCTCAGGACGCCTACGGTGGGGGGTTCCGGAGGAGCGGAATGACAGACGACAGAGCGGTGGTACAACGCTGTTACCGGGGGCAACGCTTCTGGGCGTTTGGTTCTCGGAGGCCGCCGCGGTCGTTGCATATAGTGTGATATCTGGTGTAATATTCTCATATGTTGACAGGTGAGCTAAAGCTTCAGTCACGTCATTGCCATGGCGACCATCGGCACGCTCACAGTGGAATCGTCTGGTTTGGGGGCCGCGCCCACTGGGCGTGTTGTTGGAAAGAAGAGAGGACCGGTCAAGGTCAGCCTCCCCCACTGCTCCCCTCTCCTCTCGGCCGGCGTAGAGCATCTCAGTGAGGTTCCTCAAGGACTTCTCTGGTGAATGAGGAAGAGGAGGAGCTGCTCGCCATCTGACTAGCGTCAGGCGCGCTGCGCTGGTGATGGTGGAGGATGAGGGCGTGACGGGTTGTTGAGTGATGGGCGGAGGCGTCGCAGCTAAAGGGTCGTTGTGACATGCGGAGGAGGTGGGGGAGGGGCTACTGGCTGTCCTGGGATGGGGTGGAGTAGATTGGCGTGTGCTGGGGGTGGAGGTGGCGTCTGTGTATGGTGGGTGCGTTGAGATCTGGATCCTACGTTCGGTTTCTGTTTAGATTAACTTGAGATGAACCTGTGGGCTTTAAACTGGGAACAGACATGATGTCCCCATTAGACTAAACTTGACTTAATTTAGTTTTTTCTCCCGTATTATGGTCACTGTTTTAAACACGTGGTTGTCATGAAAATTTAGATGAAGATTTAACAAAACTACTACGCTATATAGCTTTAGGTAACACCACTACTTTGTTAGTTTTTGTAAAAAATAAAAAAAATATGGTTTGGCTTTAAATTAAAATGTCAAACCCCTCCTTTAAAATTAAGTTTAAAAATGTGTTTTAGATTCATGAATGTTTCCTTGCTCTCCCTCATGTGGGTCCATTATTGGATCTTTATCATCTTTAGTGTGACTGACTCAAAAACTGCACGTCCCACTTTAATGGTGCAGCATCAATGAGAAAGACGCATTGGGTTCAATTCCTCATTTATTCCATCTTCTAACTTTAGCAAATTCCATGCAGTAACATAAAAGATAAGATAAGATCATATTTTCTTTTCTTTTATTAGTCCCAGAGTGGGGACATGTCAGGATCACAGCAGCGGGTGCACATTAGAGTATTAATACAAATGAAAGACAAAAATAAAACATAAAACACAATAACAATACTAAATACTAATACTAAACATACAGAAAAAACAAAATATATACACAAGGCAGTGACCAAAGCTAATAAAGTGCAGTGTTCCAAGATCAAAAAGGAGTTTATATAAATATGCTGAACCCTTTAATGCTTTCGTCATGTACGAGCAGTTATAGCATTTTATATTATTTCATATTTATATTATACTATTTTAATTAACACATTTAAGTGGAGAATGTGTTCTTCTTCTACACATTTCTTTTTCAAACTAGAAGTAGGAATTTGATCCAAAAGTTTAAATACAACTATTAGTTAATTTTTTTGGCAGCGAGTATCGCTGAGCAGGCAATCAATGAGATGGTCTCCAGTTCCCTAGAGAGGCACATTCAATGTCTGCCAGTAAATACCCTCGGTCAGGGTCTGCCTTTTTTTCTCATCAAGAAAGCGATGACTCAGGATGTTGTTTTAGGACGCATGATCTCAGGCTCTGGTCGAAGCATTAGTGTTCATGAAGAGACTCTGAATCGGTTTCATTACGGCTCTGCATTCATTCGCTCCACTGGCATGCAGCATCCTCTCTAATCGTGAAGACGCAGCGGCTAATAATGTCAAAAACCCCGCCGCATCAAACAGATTGGTTCAGCACTCAAGAACATTATGCTGCATTTGTTACGCTTGTATTGTCGTTGGACTCGTTTCTTCGTTTCAGTTTCCCCTCTTGGGGCGATCCAGTGATGTTAAAAAGTCCCCTTTGTATCCTGTGGTTGCACATTAACAACTGATGAAGTACTGATGGTCAACTCTTTAAAACAGATTGAAACCATTGTATAGGTTTGTATGCCACACCAAATAACATCTATTTTGGGCTGTAAAATAATTTTAAAAAGACATGTTTTTTTTTATGTTATTGTTCCTTTTTTTTATATATATTTATTCTGATTTTACAAATTAACAAGACAGGACTTTAAGGATACAATAGAAAGGGAAAGGAGAAATAAAAGGGTAAAGAACAACAAAAAACAGACCAAAGAATAGATACAAAATAATTACAAAAACACAGCAAATAACACATTTGCACATCACCAGTCTGACATAAGTACATCTTTAAGGCTACATCATCAAATCAGTGTTTTTAATCTGGCAGGGAAAAGCCCATCCCGGAGGGGTCCACCATGTCTAAGACCTTTTAATCACTGTGCCATGTTATCATTGCGGTAAACATTAAGTTGAATTACGACACTAAATTGAAATCTCCAACAGATCTGTAATTTTATTCCACCCATAAAGGCAACGTGCTTAGCAATATCTTTTCTAAATAGTTTCCTCCCATAATCGGAACATTGTAATTACCTTTACATTGAAAATGCAGAAGGTAATGTTTTGGCCGGCGTGTATTTATTTGTGAATATGTCCGTCCGTCCGTTTGTTATTCGTCTAAATCAGACAAAACTCAGCCGATTCTTATGAAACTTGGTGGGATGATTGGTCATGACCCAAGGAACAATCGATTAGTTTTTGGGAGTGATTGGGTCAAAGGTCAAGGTCACGAAAAGGTGAAAAACGTAAATTTGCGACATCTCGGTTAATTGGCATCCGATTTGCGTGAAACTAGTGCCAAATTGTTCATAATTCAATCTTGTGATATGCGAAGGTATGCGCTCTACCGAGTGCCCATTCTAGTTATATATAACAACACAAAAAAAGAAGGCTGCCATTCAAATATTCTCATCCGAGTCGAGATCATTAACCCGGTCGACCTTCCGACAAATCTCTACGTCAGCAATACACCGAACACGTGTGGAGACGGCTGTCGGAGGCAGAGTGGGGCGGGTCCAATGTTAAATCAAACTAATGTTCAGAACAGACATCTGCTAATGGCTGTGAAAGAGGTCGTTTGGCATGCGGATGGGGAATGCACTTTCCAAAGAAACTCTCTCATATAGCTATTGCACCGTTGGTAAAAACACCGCGCCCCTCCCCCCTGCATTAGACGTACGTCATAATAGATTACCATATACATCATGTACATACAGGACTGTCTCAGAAAATTAGAATATTGTGATAAAGTTCTTTATTTTCTGTAATGCATTGAAAAAAAGAAAATGTCATGAATTTTGGATTCATTACAAATCAACTGAAATATTGCAAGCCTTTTATTCTTTTAATATGGCTGATTATGGCTTACAGCTTAATAAAACTCAAATATCCTATCTCTAAATATTGGAGAATATTAATAAATAAAGAACTTTATCACAATTTTCTAATTTTCTGAGACAGTCCTGTATTTCTTCCACTGATATTCCTCCACAGAACCTTTTGTAGCACCACCCCACAGCATCATCTGTGAACAGACGGAGTGAATTTGATTATGGTCTTGGAGAGATCCGCTGTGCCACAGGGATTACGGGACAGTCGAGCTTCTGTTCCCGGTTCCAATCAACTCAATTATTCTCAATATCCTCGCGGAGCATCCCATCTTAATGAAGAATTAATTTCACTCCGACATAATGACTCCACTGATGCTCTCTCTTTTTGTGTCTCAATTAAATCGGCCAACTTACACAAGGATATGAGCGTAATAGAAAACAAGTGTGTGGATGATGGTTGATGTCGTGGTTCCTTCTTTGTTGAGTGTTATTAGGGCTCGAACTGCTAAAAATAAAAGTATTTTCAACAGTAACGTTCCACTTCCTTGTGGTACTTCTGCTATCATCACTTTCATATTTAACTATTTATTGTATTTGTTATATGGTGCATTTAAAAAAATTTAGTTTGCTTTGCGTGCATATGTTTGTGTTATCATGCCAGCTCAGGGCTCCATTTATTCTAAGACATTATTATATAAGAAAACACAAACAAGGTCATAAACTGAAACTATGACTTTCACTATCTCTGCCCAGACTTAATTTACCGAATTATGTGACTTCTGAAGATCATTTGTAGCAACATATCATATAAAGGGGCTTCATAAAAAAGGCGTTGAATACATACGCACTCTTCAGTTTTGTATTTATAATTATTTTCATTTTGACAATTTTGTTTTTGTTCCATCACATGAATTCCGACCAAAAAAAATCCATTTAGATTTCTGTGCATAATGCAACAAAATATGATTGTATTTATAATGTCAAATGCTACCACAGAATGACAAACGAGCATAATTACACAAGCCTGCAAACCAATGCAGATCCATAGCTTGCAGGCAAAGTATCTTAGAGCATCATCACTACTTGTGTGACCGAGGACTTCCTCAAAGGTTTCACAATACCCAGATGAATGATCGAGGCGACATCGCGGCTCATTCAGCCTCAGGCTCACAGCATGTTTAGACGCCGTTGACGACCAGACGAACCACCATGGATGTGGGAGAAGGGATCTACACGTCGTTGGAGGTGCTCATCGCCGTCAGCTGCTGCCTGGGTAACGCGCTGGTCGTTTTGGCGCTGTGGACCAGTAAGAGCCTTCACCAGCCCACCTTCGGCCTCATCGTCAGTCTGGCCGTGGCCGACTTCATGGTCGGCTGCGTGGCCATCCCGCTGGCCGTGGTGGTGGACGGGCGAGTGGAGACCTCGTTCCACGGCTGTCTCTTCATCAGCTGTGTGGTCGTTCTGCTGACCCTCGTTTCAGTTTTGTGTCTCACGGCTATCGCAGTGGACCGCTTCCTCCGGGTGCATCTCCCCCTCAGGTAGGCCTTTTTATCTGGATTGTTCATTCGGTCCATTGTGCCATTAAGTATGGCTTTTATTCTGCCTAGAAACGGTCTATTGCGTCACGTCTGGATTAGGGTGGACCCAAATGCACGATTCAGGAGACAGATAATGCTGATTAAGATCCTTTACTGAAAGTGTTGTCAGGAACGGAACAGACAGAACTAGAATGGGCACTCGTTAGAGCACATACCTTAGCATATCACAAGATTGGGCATTGAATTAAGAACATAAAGATTGACTGTGCTATGGTAAAAATAAGATTTTGACCTTTTCATGACCTTGACCTTTGACCCGATCGATTCCAAAATCTTATCAAATGGTCCACGGATAATAACCAATCATCCCACCAAATTTCATGCAAATAATTTTCATACAAATACACGCCGATTAAAACATTACCTTCTGCATTTTCAATGCAACGGTAATAATCGAACACAGCGGCACGCTCGAGGGCCTGGTCTGAGAAACAAGACAATCTGGCAGAGGACAAGTGGAAGTGAGGGAACCCGAGTAGACAGGGACTAACGAGGGAATGGGCAACAGGTGAGACGGGCATGAAGACCAGGTGAAGGTAATGAGGGACTAACGAGGTGATCAGAGGCAGGTGAAGGGAGTTGGACTGGCGAAAGTGAAGCAGGATCTGGAACGACGTGATAGTGAGACAGGATGAAAACAACTAATAAAAAAGGAAGGTATGGAGCTAAACTGTTACATATTGTGCTATTAAGTATGGCTTTCAATCACAAAGTACAGTGGGTACGGAAAGTATTCAGACCCCTTTAAATCGTTTATATTTTGTTTCATTGCATCTATTTGCTAAAATCCAAAAAGTTCTCAATGTACACTCAGCACCCCATCTTGACAGAAAAAAAACAAATGTAGAATTTTTGGCAAATTTCTTAAAAAAGAAAAACTGAAAAATCACACGGTCATAACATTTAAAAATGTTTAGCATCCGCTTCATCACAACCTCACTTCTCACCCTTGTTCATGTCTTACACTTTAAGGCCCTGATTTATTGAACATCGTAACAATGACGTCATGACTTTTTTTATGTAGTTTGTAATTGCATCGTGAATTTAATGAATAGACAGTTGGTTAAAGCAATAACTTAGTGTTTTTTTCTCCATAGGTACAGAAAGACTGTAACACAGAGACATTCTCAGCTGGTGGTAGCAGCGTGTTGGCTTGTTGCAGTACCTCTGAGTTTCTCTCCCATGTTTGGATGGTACAACCACGAAACCTTGTCCGCGTCCACCAACTCCACCATAGTGTGCCAGTTTACAGCTGTGATCCCCATGTCATACCTGGTGTACCTCAACTTCGTTCTCTGCACCCTCACGCCTCTGCTGGTGATGGCCGTGCTGTACGGCTACATCTTCTGCACCATCCGAGGAACCCTGCGAGAGAAACCAGGCGACGGGCCCCAGAAACTGTGTCAGAACTACCTGGAGAAAGAGAAACAGCTGGCAGGCTCTCTGTCCCTGGTCCTGCTTCTGTTTGGCCTGTCCTGGCTCCCGCTCCACATTATGAACTGCATCGCTTACTTTGGTGAGCCCAAGGTTGTACCAGGAACGGCTTTCCACGTCGGCATCCTGCTCTCTCACGCCAACTCGGCGGTGAACCCAGTCGTGTACGCGTTCAAAATAGAAAAGATCAAGGCGGCGTACCTGAAGCTCTGGAGACGGTGCATCACATGTGGAGAAGAAACCCAAGCATCGAAGAACAGCCTGACGACAGACAACAACCTCAGCAACAGTAACTTGAACATCTTATAGCCAAACACAGGAAGATGTCCTTGTTTGTTTCTTTGTTCTTAAGGAGCAGGTTCGATTGATTCTGAAGCGTAATTAAAGATTCACATTGCGAGAACGTTTAAGATGGCAGTTACAATGTGTGAAGTGTATTGAAGACCAACGGCTACCTTTTTTAATTGATGTTGAGGCACATCTTCAGCAGTTTCCACTGATTGTTTTGTTCATCAAATGTGTGTGTGTGTGTGTCCTGTATGTGTGAGCATGCCCGTGTGACTGTTGCGAAAAACTGTCATGTCGGGGGGGGGGGAGTGTAACTTCCACTTGTCTAAATAGCTTTAGTTTCATTTCACTGTTGCTTCGTTTCTGTTCCAGTTCTTCATATCCTTTAACGAAAATAACGCTGTTGGAAATCACCTTCACTAAAAAAAGAAAAGATCCTTTACTCTAGCAGTCTGTCCTTCACTGACTGTCACTGAGGTGACAATTATTGTACACTTGACCAGAAAAATACAATGTTACATTTTAAAGACTTGCAGTGTTTCATTTTTTGTATCACAGGTTTAAGATGCATGACAGACATCCATTTATAATATTTAGTTATTTGAAACCACAAAATGCAACCTCAAAGAGATGATAGATAAGATATGTATTTTATTCATCCCCAGGGGGAAATGTCTTAGAAACAGCAGCAGACATGTTTACATATAAACAATAGGGCATATTACATTCAATAATTTAAATGAAAGATATAAAAAGAAAACAGAAATGAAAGTGTATACACTAGAGATGCACCGATCAGGATTTTTGGGCCGATCACTGAAATAGTATCTGCCGATCCTATAATACCGATCACGGCGTTGATTGAAGCATTCTATTTATTGTGTAGCATTATTGCCTATGAGGAAATACACATCTAAAGCACCTCAAACATTAAAGAAATTACAGATTTCTTTAAACATTTAGGACTTTTACTTTGAAAACTGTCCTAATTGATACATTAAAATCATTTGATTGCTATTGTAGGGGATTGATTTCAGATATGTATGGAACACATCTGTGTTATAAGAAAAACTCAGAAACGATCTATAAAGATACAAAATCAGTTCATTGTTTACTTGTATATGTTAGTGTATGATTTGTCGACATCTTATTTTGAAAAACAGATGTTTTACGTGGCTCTTTCCGCTAACTTTGCAAAACCGGATGTTGCGTCATGTAAATCCTTCTGCTAACAGTTAGCATGCGATCAGGAGCGCGCGAGGGTTCTCATAAAGTTGCTAACTTTATGAAAACCCTTGCGCGCTCCCGATGGAATGTGTGTGCCGTGAGCATCAGTCTGTAGGGTCAGACATGTGAATATCAGCCTGTAGGGGCTCAGACATGCGAGTGTCGGTGAGTTGACCCAGAGGTTCAACTCGGGGGACAGGGTGCCACTCGCTGCGGGAGGATCCCCTCGGGGACCTCTCACTCTGCGGCACTCGGCGGCGCATTTACTCCGTTGCGGCGCACGGCGATTGAAACGTCCGATAGTATTTCTCGCAGATGTGACGTCATCTGATCGATCGGTTTGATCGGCCGTTTTGAGAACGCCGATCAAAACCGATAATGGCAATATCGGCCGATATGGATCGGCGCATCCCTAGTATACACTGTATCTCAGTGTACATACGTATGACGTAAATGCAGTGCAAGGTTTATTGATGTTCAAATTTTCCGTTCGCCGACAGGAGGAAAAATGTATAGTTTCTCCAGTAAACAGGCCAACTTTTCAGATTTTGTCTATTTTTTTAATTAATCTGTATAGACAGCGCTGTGATTGTGATTTACATGACTATGCTCAGGGGTGCTCATAACTGGTACGCAGGTACGCATGCGCGAAAATAATCCACAATGCGTAACGCCACATGTGTTCCTCCGCGTCTTTGCGTACCCGAGCGATCTGATGTTGATCGTCTCTCCAGCAGCACGTCATTAAAACATGTCAGTCTGTCTCTACGTGTCGCGCGCCGTAGAGCTCGGCGTGTGCGCGCACATCTGGACGAATGTCACCAAAAAAGTCACTTGCACCCCCATTTAATAACAGGTGATAATAATAAACAGATCGCATACTAATTACGTCAGGTGACGTCACAGCAGAGGGTCGTGGCCCCGCGACCGTTAGAACGTTCTAATGTAGCTCGAGAGGGAACGTTGTGAGTTCCTCGTAGAACATGGACGTTCCTTCAGAGGCTGGTGTCACTCACTCTCTCAACCACCTTTCAGCTGTCAACACGGAGTTTACTCGCGGCGAAAAGCAACTCAACCAGAGAAATTCATGATGAGACAACCCGCTGAAACCGCATCTTACTAAGCGGAGGAAAAGAAACTAACAAGGATTCCCTCAGTAGCGGAGAGCGAAGAGCCCAGCGCCGAATCCCCGTCCCACAGGCGGATTGGGGACATGTGGCCAGTGTTCATCATGAGTAAAAAAAAGTTAAAAATAAATAATGATAACATCAAATTTATATTGATATTTGTCCACCGATCTTTATATACGACTAATTTCCAACATTACTTGTATTCCTAAGTACCTGAACTAGGCCAGATGGACGGGCGGTGTACTTGTTTCTGCACCGCCCACCGCCCTGACAAAGTAAGTGAGCAATATAATCAGTATTAATATAATTACGTGGTATGATGTTTACTATAAAGAAGAAGTACTGGTATCTGTTTATGTTGTGATTCTAAACTAAACTTTACTTTCCACAGCCCGATGAACATCAAGTTGACATCTGAAGACGAGGGTTCAGATGAAGACCTGTGAGACCTGTAAGCCGGACTCAGCCGGGTCTTTCTTGAACCTTTGTCTTCGAACACAGTGGGTTGTCAAATTATAGAAGACACACTAAGTTAGTTAGCGAGTTAGTTTGTACTGCAGTAACCAATTACGAAAGCTATTTTTTAGCTAACATTCTAATAAAAATATTGATTAAATGATCAGATAACATTTTAAGCTGATCTAATGTTGTTCAACTAAAACTTTACCTTTCGTGCTAAATAGTTAAAAAAAAAAAAAAGACCAGATATCTGTCCTTCACAATAAGATGTCAAGCTTCAACAATTGCAAACTATGCAATAAGAGCTCCAGTTTCCATTTGAGTGTATACCACCACCTGCTGGATGTTTGACACAACTGGCTCACAGAAAATAAAGCAGTATCAATATGTCAATGCTTTAATCTGACTATTTAATAACTAACCATTTCTACTCGTTTATAGAGTGATTCATTATATAACCTTCCAAACTGCCTTGTCCAATCAGCAGAGAATCAAGTTTATTGAATTAAAATGCATCCAGCCCTGTGGTTGTGATTTACAGCTGCATTGTTATAGTTGCAGTCTAGGCCTCACATGTATAACATCTGCGTTTATAATATTACTACATTTTGGCTTTCGCAGGTTCACAGGAGGTGTATATAATGTTATTCATTATAATGCATTGGACTAGTCCATTGTGGAGATGAAATAAAAATATCCTGACTAAACATGGAAATATTCTGGTGTCCAGGTAATTGCAGTTTTAATTTTGCCGACAGGAGGAAAGATGTACTAATTGTTGGAGAAAACATGAATTAGTGTGTGTGTGTGTGCGCCTTTGAGAACACTTCACAGGGTTTTTCCTGCATAGAGAAAATGTGGGCGCGCGCCTAAGCCTTTTTCCCCAAACGCCTATGACAAATCACTGATACGGCGATGCGAGCGCCGACATAGGAGCTCAGCCGTGCCGCGCGCACACAGATGAGTTCACGCTCACTAGACTTGGGGTAGTTCAGATGCAGCGAGTATGAAAGTCCAAACAGAAGGCACATAGCTTTTGGTAGGTCTTGAATGTTGTCCATCACAACTTCTTCAACGAGACTGGACTGAGATGGAGGGAAGATGAGCAGAGAGCAGCTTCTTTCTGAACGAGGAGGATCCCAATCTCAACGTGTCGGAATGAGTCATCATCATCTGAGTCCTTTATAAATAATGTAAAAACACAATACATTTCTCATCAAATAACTACCAATAATGTTCAGCAACGTAGCCTAGTTAGAGGAGAATCAGACGACCAAGGGAAGGGGTGAACTTCAGTGTTTCCCCTAGGCTTACAGCTTCAGGGTGGCGGTACTAGTGTCGGTGAGCGTTGACGGGGGGGGGGGGGGGGGGGGGGCCAGCATAGCTCCGTTAACAGCGCGCTCTGTCGATAGCTCGCAGCTGAGCTCCATGACAGCGCACCGTAAGAAATATGACGTCATGACGAATATTTCAGGGTGGCGGGCGAAAATTACAGGGGGGCGGGCCGCCACCCTGTTCCAAGGTAGGGGAAACACTGAACTTCATTCTATAAAACTAGAATCACAACTATAATTACAGGGTTCACCATATAATAGAGAAATAAAGTAAGAGTTACTTAGTCTTAGTCTATAAACAGTTTTGATTGCAACTACTACAGTAGCACTGTGT
Organism: Liparis tanakae; assembly: GCA_036178185.1. Classification (NCBI taxonomy): domain Eukaryota; kingdom Metazoa; phylum Chordata; class Actinopteri; order Perciformes; family Liparidae; genus Liparis; species Liparis tanakae. Next base: position 4,790,808 of record CM070109.1, on the reverse strand, counting down.
GTCTTGTCATTACATCAACTTTGACAAACAATACAGATGCATAATGGAAATGTACCAACCTTGGTCTGTTGCCAACAGCTGCCCAACATGCCTCTTTCGAAGACTGTGCCTGTCAAGGCTTTCGCATAACTCTTGCTTGAGATTCTTGGCCACTATCCGGTTGAACTCCATGCACACCTGTAAGGTACAGAGAATGCTCCAGATTACATTTTTAAGACATGCAAAAACATTAGCAATATAACTCTCGAACATACCTGATCTTCTGTGAAAAGCGTATGGCAGGTTCAGACTGCACCACCTCTTTCCTTCTCAGTGAAAACATCAGGTCCATCTTCTGTTTCACACGCTGTCCATTAGGTTCAGCATTTCCTGCACCAAGTCTGCATCCTGAGCTTTCTGGTGAATTTTTGATAAATGGACGAGAATGGGCATTCGTGCACAGACATTCTTGATGTAAACAAGGAAATGGTGCAGTTCTACTGTAGCTCCCATGTTTTAACTTGTAATGTTTACAAGGGTAACCCTTTCCCAGTTATGAACAATATGTACATGTCCACTGCATCTTCACACAAACCTATAAAACAGAACATAAGCATGCTCCAGTAACATTAACTCCACTGAAAAACGTTAACCAGCCTCTTCTAATAAACATTTACAGCAGTGATTCTCAAACTTTTTCTGACACACACTTTGAAAGAAGAAATATTCATGCACCACTGATTTTTTATTGAAATAACTTTGACTGCAGTTTTGCTTTTTCAAATAATGGGATAAAGATAGTAGCAATGACTTTCAAATAAACCTGATTGCTCCAGACAAACAAATGCAATGTGCACAGTTAGAAAAACGCACATACAGTTTTAGCTATGCAAAGAATAACATTAACTCATATTTGTTAAGAAAATAACTTATTGTGACTGCAATTAACCGTGTTTGAGCTGAGTATACGTTCAAGATAATACACATGTACAAATCAAGAAAATTGGTGCAGATATGTGCAAACCATTATGTTGCATCAGTATTAGTGGCTGCAAAGAGCCTGCTTTCATCTATACATATTTTTAAACTTTTGAGAGGGAACAGCAGAAAAGCCAAATCGTGCCATGGCGCATGCGCAAGTTCAACCCGTTAATAACCCAACTTAAATGCTTTGACAAAAATACAGGTATTTCGCATGTCGTGTAGTTGTATTTTTGTAATGTTACGTTCTCAATAAAGTTCTTTAAAAAAAAGAAATCTGCATTTTGCCTTGCCACCCCCAATACATCCACACTTGAGAAATCCATGTAAAGAGGACCATGTGCCTCGACATGCTAGCTAAATTACGGCTATAAATGCAATACATAACTCCTGTACCTAACCAAACACCAGTTTAAAAAGCTAACATAACATTATATTATCTTTAGCTAGCTAAAAACACAGCACACGCTAACATGTACAGTTATAAACTGGACAGATAGGACATGTCAGCGTGTTAATGCTAAGCTAACTTTAGCGTTTAGCCTAACTAACTTACTTGGTGAAATAAATACTTCCAGAATGATATCTAACATTTCAGTTAATATAGAGAAAGTGACACACTCACCGTTCCACGTGCTTGTAATATTAAAGTTATTCTCGAAATCCTGCAGGTCCTTCACAGCCACGTTAGCGGGACGCAGCTCCTTCTGCCTCGTCACGGCGCTACACTGCACGCTGCGCTGCACACCGCACTACAATGCACGCTGCGCTGCACACGACACTACACTGCACGCTGCACACGGCACTAATCAGACAGGCCACTCCCCTCCCTAACAGAAACGTGACATACTAAGCATCATCAGTGCACTACATTACATTTACATTACATTACATTACATGTCATTTAGCAGACGCTTTTATCCAAAGTGACTTACAATAAGTGCATTTCAACCTAGAGTACAAACTAAGAACAACAACAATACAGAAAGTAACATTTCCTCAACATAGTCATAGTCAAACTACAAAAGTACCATAATAAGAGCCATTCAATTGCTACTAAAGTGCAAATCTGTGTTTTAATCCACTACACATTTTCAGCTGATTAGTGCAAACAACGAAATAAATTTAGTATTGACAGTTGTTTTACAAAACATGAAATTATTAGTAATGACCAATTAAAAGTTTACACTGGAATGAAATCGGGTTTACAGTGCAGTAATAGGCAATCTTTGACAGATTTATTATTTATGGATTTTGTTGGAGACAATGAATGGTCTTTCTTTTGATTGGTTGGTCATACTCAGAATCATAACAGTATTTATTGCCAAGTAGGTTTACACCTACCTGGAATTTGTTCTGGTGTATAGATGCATACAGTAAACATACAACATACAAACACAATAAGTACTACACAAACACAATAAGTACTACTTAATATAATGTTACTCTCACACTTGTCAGGATTTTATTACAGTCCAAAAAATATTAATTCTTTCATGAGGTGATATCCGTCAATATACTGTGTAGCACACGGTAGAATCCAGTGATGGTGTTGCGATTCCAACTGGCTCAGAGTGGGATGCAACATACGGGCAGCAGGTTTGAATAAGTGAGGGCGCATTCACACCAACTCAAGACACAAAAAGGTATAATAAATGAATTTATTAACAAGCAGCAACACAGGGACCAACAAGGACGTCAGTGGCACCAAAGAAAAGAACATAACAAAACCCACTTTCCCCCCTTTACAGGTGCTGTGCACCCAAAAGTAGTGGGTGGTGCTCACTCTAACCTAGGTTATTAACAACATGTAAACCTACGTGTATGTTGTATGTAAACAGGTATCTTACCTGTCCTTATTGACCCTGTGCGCCTAACGAAAAGGAATTAACAAAGATAACACAAAAGTAGGCTGCTAACAAAATAATCACTAGAGTGTCCCAGAAACTAAACAACAAACATAACACTAACACACACTATAGCTGCCCGTGCTCGCCAGAGCGCAACAGCGATCAAAAACCCAACCTCTCACTCTGAACAAACACAGGACTATTTAAAAGGGAATGGTTGATGGGGAATCAGGAACAGGTGTGATGATTTGATGACTGGAACCAAGTGTGCATATCTGTGAATGACAACAGGAGGGGGAGACAAAACAACACAAAACAAGACCAAAACACAACACAAAACAATACATATAGACCAGTGTTCGTAACAGATGCACTTTGCCCTTCATCTGAGGGGGAGGGGGGGTGTATATATGTATATGTGTATATATATATATATATATATATATATATATATATATATATGTATATGTATATGTGTATATATATGTATATATATATATATATATATATGTATATATATGTGTATATATAGATATGTATATATTTATATATATATATATATATATATATATATATATTTAAATTGAATTTATTCAAAATCCGCATAAAAAATATTGAAAAGTAAAAAAGTACTTAAAAGTTATAATTTTTTTAAGTAATTAAAAAGTTTCAAAAATGTAAAAAAGAATAAAAAGTCATAAAAATAATTACAAAGTTTAAAAAAGTAAAACATTTGTTATATATATATATATATATATTTATTTCTACATATAGTGGATATTGAATGAATTCAATTTAAAGTTACCAAAAAATTAATATTAATATTTCTTTCAAGAAATGTAAGGATTTGCTTTAAATAAAATTCAAATATTGGCATAATATTCATACTATTTTTATTCCGCTCACTTTAAATTTAATTTATTTAAAATCAACGCTAATATCTCATGGAAAAATTCATGGGCCCAGCAGAGGTCACCACGAACAAGACTACAGTGTAATTTCAGTCAAGAAATGTAAGGATTCGCTTTAAATGAAATTCAAATATTGGCATCATATTTATAATATTTATGTGTTGGTAACTTTAATTTGAATTCATTCAAAATCCACATAGTAATATCTCATGAAAATATTCACGGGCCTAGCGGAGGTCACCACTAACAAGACTACAGTATAATTTCATTCAAGAAATGTAAGGATTTGCTTTAAATAAAATTCAAATATTGGCATCATATTAATAATATTTATTTTATTATATATATTTATTTAACCATATTTAAATGTATCACCTCTCAGCAGGGCTTGAATCGTTTTTTGAGTGCTGTAACTGAAAAATGTAATTGTTATTGCATCAACATCACTGTGAAGTAATACAAATTAATAGTTATAAAAAATAATATTTTTTAACGTAATTAAAAGTACAAAAGTAATAAAAAACAAAAAAAGTAATGAAAAAGTAATAAAGTAATCAAAAGTACAATAGTAATAAAAAAGTACAAAAGTAATAAAAAGTACAATAGTAATAAAAAAGTACAAAAGTAATAAAAAGTACAAAAGTAATGAAAAAGTACAAAAGTAATAAAAAGTACAGAGGTAATGAAAAAGTACAAAAGTAATAAAAAAGTAATAATTCAATAAAAGTACACAAAAGTAAAAAATTAATGAAAATGTAATAAAAAGTTTTAAAAAGTAATTAAAAAGTAATAAAAAGTTATAAAAAAATATTAAAAAATAAGAAAAAGTACTAAAAAGTTATAACAAAGTTTAAAAGTTATAAAAAAATATTGAAAAGTAAAAATGTACTTAAAAGTTATAATTTTTTAAGTAATTAAAAAGTTTTAAAAATGTAAAAAGGTATAAAAAGTCATAAAAATAATTACAAAGTTTAAAAAAGTAAAACATTTGTTATATATATATGTATATATATATTTATATGTATATATATATATTTATATGTATATATATATATATATATATTTATTTCTACATATAGTGGATTTTGAATGAATTCAATTTAAAGTTACCAAAAAATTAAAATTATTATTTCTTTCAAGAAATGTAAGGATTTGCTTTAAATAAAATTCAAATATTGGCATAATATTCATACTATTTTTATTCCGCTAACTTTAAATTTAATTTATTTAAAATCAACACTAATATCTCATGGAAAAATTCATGGGCCCAGCAGAGGTCACCACGAACAAGACTACAGTGTAATTTCAGTCAAGAAATGTAAGGATTCGCTTTAAATGAAATTCAAATATTGGCATCATATTTATAATATTTATGTGTTGGTAACTTTAATTTGAATTCATTCAAAATCCACATAGTAATATCTCATGAAAATATTCACGGGCCTAGTGGAGGTCACCACTAACAAGACTACAGTATAATTTCATTCAAGAATTGTAAGGATTTGCTTTAAATACAATTCAAATATTGGCATCATATTAATAATATTTATTTTATTATATATATTTATTTAACCATATTTAAATGTATCACCTCTCAGCAGGGCTTGAATCGTTTTTTGAGTGCTGTAACTGAAAAATGTAATTGTTATTGCATCAACATCACTGTGAAGTAATACAAATTAATAAAGTTATAAAAAATAATATTTTTTAACGTAATTAAAAGTACAAAAGTAATAAAAAACAAAAAAAGTAATGAAAAAGTAATAAAGTAATCAAAAGTACAATAGTAATAAAAAAGTACAAAAGTAATAAAAAGTACAAAAGTAATGAAAAAGTACAAAAGTAATAAAAAGTACAATAGTAATAAAAAAGTACAAAAGTAATATAAAGTACAAAAGTAATTAAAAAGTACAAAAGTAATAAAAAGTACAATAGTAAAAAAAAGGTACAAAAGTAATAAAAAGTACAAAAGTAATGAAAAAGTACAAAAGTAATAAAAGTACAATAGTAATAAAAAAGTACAAAAGTAATAAAAGTACAATAGTACAAAAGTAATGAAAAAGTACAAAAGTAATAAAAGTACAATAGTAATAAAAAAGTACAAAAGTAATAAAAAGTACAAAAGTAATGAAAAAGTACAAAAGTAATAAAAGTACAATAGTAATAAAAAAGTACAAAAGTAATAAAAAGTACAAAAGTAATGAAAAAGTACAAAAGTAATAAAAAGTACAGAGGTAATGAAAAAGTACAAAAGTAATAAAAAAGTAAGAATTCAATAAAAGTACACAAAAGTACAAAATTAATGAAAATGTAATAAAAAGTTTTAAAAAGTAATTAAAAAGTTATAAAAAGTTTCAAAGTTATAAAAAAATATTAAAAAGTAAGAAAAAGTAATAAAAAGTTATAACAAAGTTTCAGAGTTTTAAAAAAATATTGAAAAGTAAAAAAGGATTTTTTAAAGTAATTAAAAAGTAAAAAAAATGTCAAAAGGAATAAAAAGTTATAACAAAGTTTCAAAGTTCTAAAAAAATATTGAAAAGTAAAAAAGAAGGATTTTTTTAAAGTAATTAAAAAGTTAAAAAAATGTCAAAAGGAATAAAAAGTCATAAAAAGTAATTACAAAGTTTAAAAAAGTAATGCTTTAAATGCACTTCCTGCAATACCAGGGCTAACCACTAAAATATCATATAAAACATGGGTTCTTTACAATGAACTTTTGGGTAATGTACATCTCTGAACTTAAACAACACCAAAAATGAAGTTAGTTGACCAGTGTATCTTCTTCAAATGTGGTCATATGGGATGAGTCTGAAGGTGCAGAACAAGTTGAATATTTAAATAGTTTGTTATGTTGCATCAACAGACCAAAGACCACCAATATTCAGTGTTATCAGATCATAGAACTCCAGCATTTCTTTTTTGTATCATCAATTTTAAAGCATTTTCATTTATAAAATGAAGTTGAGAAAGTTGATCTCCTTCCAACTGGGTAACAAGTATGGCAATTACACGACATCGAATCACGACTAACTCCGAATCTACAACACCAGCCTGATGATGAAGAAACAATTGCTTGAGAGTCGATGGAGCTAGATGCCACGCAGCGATTGGACGGTGTGCGTTATATAGAGGTGGGACTCGGTGAAGACTCATACAAGCAGCCGGTGTTCGTGAGTGCTTCTTCTCCCCACAGATGTCATCTGGGTGATTCTGACCGTCGAGGTTGGCGGTCTCCTCGGCGTGACCCAGCAGCTGTCGGCCTTCGAGAGGTCTCCGAACCAATCTTTCCGTGGTTCCGTATGGCCAGGTATGGATGCATCAAGTTCAGGTTTTTTTGCCTCATGAATCCATCCCACGATGACCTTTTTTTACATATGGTTTGGACAACCAGACACAGCTCCTGGACAAGCCTCTTAGAGAACAAAAAGCATGACCAGTGGTTCTCCGGCTCACCCAGTTGTAAATGAGTTTCACCCTTTACACACATCATAATGCATATCAAACTAGAATGGGCACTCGGTAGAGCGCATACCTTCGCATATCATAAGATTGGGCATTGAATTATGAACATTTTGGCATTAGTTTCATGCCAATTGGATACAAATTTTGCGTGCTATGGTAAAAATAAGATTTTGACCTTTTCATGGCCTTGACCTTGACCTTTGACTCGATCAATCCCAAAATCGAATCAGATGGTCCCCGGATAATAACCAATCATCCCACCAAATTTCATGCTATTCGGTTTAATACTTTTTAAGTTATACGAGTAACACACATACAAATAAATAAATAAATAAATGGCGATCAAAACATAACCTTCCGCATTTTCAATGCAAAGGTGATTAACTTCTGAGATCTTCTTCTTTTGAACGTTGTCGTCTTCGGCCACAAGATGGCACCAGAGTGGCTCCGACGCATTCAGTGTGAGTGAGCTTCATTCCAAGCACTCATTGTACCTCTCAAGGAAGGTAATTGGCTGTGTAGTTATCACCTGAGTAGGATTTACTCGATCCCACAAACTATACAACCTACTACCTCACCTTGCTAGGCTCAACTTCAGCCACCAATAAATGGCCTAAAAACAATGAAATATGTAACTTCAGTACATGTTGTTAGAGTAGACCAGTTCCATCGTTGTGTCTCGTAACTATATGAAGTTGTTGTTGTGTCCACAGTCTTCTCCTGAGTGGTGAGCGTTTACTTATAAAAATGCTATTTTGCTGTCTCCTTAAGAAAGATGATTACAACATAATAACCAATAACCAGATTTTTAAACTATAGGGGATGGGTTATGTCTTCTTTACTCCGTGTGTTTGTGAATTCCTTTATTCCCGGAGCCTTCTATAGAGAGCACGTCTTCACAGCAGATCAACCTGTCTCCTTAGGAAAGACAGTAGACTGTATAGTTATCTCAGAGGGAGGACACAAACCCCACAACTATTCAATCTACTACCTCAGCCTTGAGGACAGACGCTTTTGCAGGGAGCCGTGGATCGTTGTCCGTCGAAACTATACGAGACAGAAATAGAGAGCGATTAAATGAGGTTGTATTCCACGTGGGACAAACAGCAGATGAAACTTCTTTTTTTTAAAGTCTGCGTCAGGAAAGCATGTCATGATCTCAGATTATATTTAGTAGCGGCACTAAATGAGGCGACTTTTTTTGGGGTCGAAAGCTACTGGAATTGCATTTTGAAGACTTGCACGCACAACTGGACCACAACTTTATTCAGATGACACCCACCCCTTTCTACACCACGCCATGAAATCAGCTAGTCTGGTAACAGTTTTATCAGGAATTACCTTCTCGGAGCCCCCGTAGTCCAGTCCCTTTGGACTCAACAACCAGAGAGCGAAGGGAAAAAGATGGAAAATGGCAGTACCTCGGCCATCTTAGGGAGTTGTTTGGCCCCCGTACCCAACATCTGTGGTGCAACCTGTTAACTTGTGCTTCCCTCCTTCCAATCCTTATCCATAAAAACAGACAGTTTGTTTACCTCCAAATAAAAGGTACGAGTCGCTGAAGGAATTGTTCGTTCATAAATCAATTCAGAGTGCTGATTGTTGCGCATTCATGCTGGCAGTTGTTGTTTTTGCTTGGAGTTTGAATCGAGAAGCTCCAGGTTGGACTTCAGATTATTGCCTTTCTTCACTCAGTGTGAAAGCCACTTCAAGTCCATTGAAATAAAAAAAGAGGTCTTCTGTGCCAGCTAGAGTCTGGGACACAAGCTGGGCTGTCTGGACCCAGACAGAACCTCCCTTTGGCCCCAGACACTGTGATGGTAGACGACGATGGTCAACCCATGCAAAGGATGGGATTCTTTTGCATAAATTAGCATGTGAACCAGGCTCTCTGAAAAGCGTCTGGGCGGTTCATTAACATTCTGAATTCCTCTTTGGCCTTATTAATGCCGACAGTGATTGAAATGTTTTGGCACGCCGTGTGGCCGCGCTGCCAGGGCATGCTCATTTGTGCAGGATAAAAAAGTCACAGGGGCATCAGAGAGTGGGGAGCCTTAATTGAGATGTTGAATTAATTACACGGTAAATGGTATCAAACTCCTCTAACCGGCTGGCCAACGCTGAGGGGATGGAGTGGATTCAACTTTTTACACAAAAAGAATTTGGGTGGATTTCAAACAAATGTTGTTGTGGTGATGGACCATATACTAATCAACACAGACAGACACACACACAGTTAATTGCATTATGTCATTAAATGATCCGCAGTCAGCATCCGTTCTTACCTTGATTATTTCCAAATATCCTATGTGATTATGCCTTTGAACAAAAGCTGAACGAGAGGTGAACACTAATTAGTATCTCCATTACGATCCCTTTGGTAATACTGATACTGAAATTGATAATACTGGGGAGAACTAAAGCTAACGGTCTTTTTTCTTACACCCGGAAGTGATGGTTTGATTTTCACGGTGCGGATGAAAAGAAAATGGCCGCTCATTTGCGGATTACAGCAACGGTAACGTCATCAATCCGTGACGTTCACGTGAGACTCATTAGAGCAACACGTCTCAATGGCAAACGTTCAAATTACCAAAGATATCCATGTTGATGAATGCCCAGGTGGCAAAGAAATTAGTAGATGAAGACGCAACAAACGTAACAAACGTCTACCCATTACACGTTGGCGTCGGTCCATGATGATCGACGGAGTCCGGAGGACGACTGATGGAAAAAAGACTGAGGTTGGTCCCCTTGAGCGTCTCTCTCCAATACGTTGGTGCCAAGACGTGGCCATTGTCTGCGTGCCAAGCTGAATCTCAATGAGAGGGGGGGGGGAGAGGGGGGGGAGAGGTTTGGCAGCCAAAGGAGAGGACGCCGTGTCAGAAAGGAGCTATGATACCACACAACAAGGCATGGAGGCTACCCTGCTGCCAGATGCTCCGAGCAATGAGAGCGAGGTGATCGCACGTCGAGAGAAAGGTCCTTTGTTTCCGAGAGCAGACTTCGTCCATATGTTGGGCAACTGGTTACGTCTCTGTTCGAGTTTGTGGTTACAGTTGAAACTCATCCTGTGTGGTTAATAAACTACCGGTTAGCCGGGGTTTACCGCCATCTCGCAGGCCGACGTCTTTATCGAGAAAATCATTTACACATTCACTATAATTTCAAAAAGAGGTGTCCCAATTTACCGATATTGACTAGGACAGGGATATTTCTACATTTAAATATTGATACGCATATGATAATATTGTGTAAAAATCTTAGTGATTGTGTTTCAGTTAACACTGAATTAATTTAGTTAATTAGTGGATCTGGTTGCATTTTTTATTAGTGTACTTGTGCACTTTTTTAAGCTTTTGTACAGTTATGATTACTCTCTCCACCTCCTCGTGCTGTTTTTTTAAAGTATAATTAATGTGCTTAAAATGGGACAAAATGCACAATAAACAAAGGAATTTGGAAAAGGAAAAGTAATTACATTGTACAGATATCGCAAAAAATATTGTTAATGTGAATTATTTAATTTGACACGAACTATCAATGCAGCTTAATGGAGCATAACTGAATAAAGTACTGTACTAAATATTTTCTTCCAAAAGTGCATGCATCAGTAATTACATTCACTCTACTTATAAACTTTTAAACTCTAAAGATTTTTACTTGTACCCCCCAAAAATGTATTCCTGAAAATAGTAAGTAAGTATTAAGCTAACGTAAATTAGCGCCAACCAATTTCAACCAATAACCTCATGACATTAATTCATCATTAAACCTCCAGTCCTCTTTAGCTCCGTACATTTAAAGCTTGTCCACTTTTTAGTCCGATCAAAGGCGAAACATTTTACTTAAATTGCTTTTGTAACCGTACACGGCACACTGGGGAGTACTCGGAGTACAGAGGCTAATGACGCTTTAACTTCTGTTTCACAGGGATTTAAATCTCACAACCCTCTAGGGGGTCCAGACCCCAGACGGGTGAGCCACTGCTCTATTTAATATCTGGTCCTAATTGAAAAGAAAACAGCCCCTTTTACTTTGTCAGGATGTCATTAGATGGACCGGCTTTGGGTTTTAGAGCCTCGAGTCAAACGTGAGTGGGCAGAAGAGAACAAGTCTTTATAAATGGCATGTGGCTGGACATGAAGGGCATTTGGTGCCGACTTTGAATTACCAAAAAACACTTCTAAGATTACATGTAAACCGCTGCCACTTCTACCGCATGCCTGTTGAATGAAGGGCAACGTGCACACCGAAAGGGGGGAGCAGTAGAAGTATGTGTGATGCAGGGTGACGAAATAATCGTACTAAAATACTTTTCACGTTCACTATCTAAAATGGTTGTCCCCGCTTGTGGTATCAGTCATTGGAACCGTTGAATTATGAGCTCGAACCAGAATGTTATCATCAATCATAATCATAAGTGGTCTTCTGTAGATGTTTATAGTCTGTATTGCAATATGTTTTCATGAACTTTGCATTATAATATCTAAATTGCTACTAGTATACCTGCTATCTATTTAAACCATCTATACACTGCAAAAATGTAAATCTAAGTAAAATGAAATATCTCAAATTAAGGCAATCTCTGCTTGTTTTTTGACTGACAAGATATTTTTTCTTACAAGGCAGTTTTAATGTTGGAGCATTTCACTTGTTTTAAAAAATCTTGGCAAGTCAAATTTTCCTGTTCTGTTGGCAGATAATTTGGCGTATTTCAAGTAATATTCCCTCATTTTATTCCTTTTTTTCCTTTTTTTAGGCTGAATTTTTGCAGTGTACAACTCACTTCATTATATTCCCAAGTGAAAAGTAGGGCCATGCCACTATCATTTTAATCTGAAGTATGTTCATGTTATGTGAAGTGCTTTTGTGTTTATGTGGAAATCTCCTTTCTCGGTTTACTTCTCGGTGAAGTACGACAGACGGATCTTTACTTGACGCACAATGACTTTCTCAAGAGGTCGCGGTCAAAGAAATCTTTGCGAGCACTTTTTATGGTTTGTTGTATTCAAAGTTCGCAGCTTGATGTCAACACGACGAGGGCCCGAATGTTTAGACAACGTCAGGAGAACGAGAGTGAAACTGAGGGGAAACCCGCCAATCCGATAGTCCGCACATTGAAACAAATGCACGGACACTGGTCGAACATCTGGACCGTTCAGATGTAAATCTCAAGATAGATGTCTCGTGGCTTTTGAGCCCAAAACTAGAACGAGTTTAAAAGTGTTTATGTAGTTTATGTAGTCTACATAAGTTTATGTAGACTACATAATCTAATCCAATGCAGTTTACAGCCCAGGAATGTGTTAGCTAACAAACAGGAAGAGCTGGATGTATGTTTGTTGTACCTGTACACCCCCCCCCCCCACACACACACACACACACACAAAAAAGAGACTTTGATCCTGGCAACCACAGAGTCACTCTAAGCAAGCGGAGGAGAGGAACTACTCAAATAGCGGAGGAGATGGCTTTCCAAACAGCATGTCATCGAGCAAGTTCATCTGAGGAGAACCACAGGAGGGGGGAGGGAGGGGGGGGGCAGGATGTAAGTTAATTTGTTCTCTCTCGCTGCCTCTTTCCTTCGTTCGCCCTTTGTGTACAACTGTCGTTATCGCGACAGATTACGGTATGCAAACAAAAACCTGACACAGCAAGCAGCAAGCGGCGTGCGGAGAAAAAAAAACCTTCACACAGTTCAAACAGTCAGTTCACAACAACTTTGTTTCATAAAGGAGAGAAATCTGTAAAGGAGAAGAAGAAAAAAACGTTATTTATACGTTACGTGTTTTTTTTTTTTATAGCTTTTAGTGCTTGTGTTTAAAACCTCAACCCACGAGCGAAAGTCTGCAGTCTTACGACGCCAGTGTGTACAGCACACTGCCTGGAACAGGGATCTGGTTCATACTGGTTTGTGAACAGGTCAAACCGCAGCGTTCGAGAACACCTCAGAAAATAATAGTATTTTACCGTATGTTGGTAAATATGAAAGCCCAATATTTATATATTTAAGATTCTTATTCCACCTATGACGGATACTTAAAAAAATTATATATTGTATTCAAATAAATGGCGAACAATAGCCACAATACAGCCATGCAAAACAGAACCCGAAATGTTTGATAAAGCGCTAAATCTCTTTTTCTTTAATTTCCTCTCTGAAACTGAGAGGCACTTATCACTTTTGGGGGTGTGGGGGCATGTTGGTTAAAACCATTGGAGTTGTTGTATCTTAAGGCTCCGACTTGCGGTAAATTGTACTTACACGTTGCTTTTTACTCGTCTCGTACTTTAAGAGGCAGTTACACGACCACTAAAATGTCTTTTTATTCAGGGCGTGTGTTTTTATCGTTCAGACCTAAGCAAACAGACGCCTCATTACGGAAACTACAGACCCGCTTTGTTCGTTATTTCTTAATGCATTCAACCCGAGAAACAACATCATTTCGAACTATATCTCGACGTAAACGGTGGAGAGTTAGGCGTCGCGTTGGGTGCAAAGCGAAGCAGACACGAGTATACAGGGTGCAGGGAAAGTGCAAAAGAAATGCAGACAGGCTTCAGCACAAAGGAGGAATACCAAGGCCCAGACAGAAGCAGAATCCAAAATGTGAAATACCTGGAGGTGATTTTGTTTTTTTGTACAGGTCAGGCGAGTGTTCACCCGCAGAGAATTAGGCCACGGTTGAGAGCGCGGAAAAAAAAAAAAATGCAGATTAGAAAAGGAGACAAGAATGGATTTCCGCATCTCCCTCTCTTTCGCCTGCAAGAAGAGGGAAAGGCTGAGCGGCGCACCAGCGAGCCACCCCACTGGAACAGGGGCTGGGGCTTGAGAGACGTTTGTGGGCCATGCCCTCCTCTCTCTCTCTCCCTGCCCACTTTCGCCCCGCTGCCAAGAGAGGGAGAGACGGCAAGTAGAAGAAAAAAGGGAGGGAGGAACATTTTTTAAAAATCACAAAGTCACAGAACGGGTCTTACACCGTCTCAACAACAATTCAGGAAATCTGCCGGGATCGGCGTTTTTAAAAGTAGACTCGAGTTCTGAAGGTCGATCGGTGGTCACATAGCTGTAGATTACGTGTCATCAAATAGACATCTCACTTTGACAGTCGGATATGGAGCCAGGTGGGGGGGGAGGGGGAGAAACCCAGGTAAAGAAATCACAAGTGAGTACTTACACGGCTTGTAACAAGAGGTTTGACAGATTTATCCACGGTTGACCAAACAACTCAGTGCCAGATATTCCCCGAGCAAATGAGGCGAAGGCTTCTCTCCGAAATTGTGCAGCGACGCCTTTTTGTCAGCAGCTGGCATCGTTCCCAGGTAGCACATGCCTCGTATACTTCCCATTTTCGGGTAGTCACTCCGGACGTCTTTAGTTGTTCTGCACCTGCCTGTGTTGCTATTCCTTCCGTGGAGAAAGGACAACAACAAAAAACAACACTGAGGTTCTGATTTAATTTGGAAACAGGAAACCGGTGTTTACTGTCAACATAGCAGACAAACGAGCGGCGTGGGATGTTTACCACAATACGTCCTCGAGAAGCAAACTGTGTCATGGAGCTCTGGAGTGAAAACAAGGGCAATGGAAAGGGTCACTCTCTGGGGGGGGGGGAGAAAATCCAAAGAGATTGTTTTTTCGCGTGGGCCATCACCAAGAAATACAAGAAAAACACTCAAATAATCCACATCTGTGAGTCCTGAATGGAGCGCCACACTTAAATGTTCCAATGTTTCCGTGCCACAGAGTGCCACAGACACTCATTATTCTCTTTCCTCAGGCAATATCCAAGACAGCTTCCTGTGTGACGTCACTAACTCCTTTTTCCTTCTTTTTTTTGTAAAGCAATTATGTCCATACATATACTTAAAAACCCTCCCCGTGTCGTCTTCTTTTTTTTTTTCGGGACGTGTTCTGTGAATGTTCTCGAAAAGTGCGGCAACAAAACAAAACAAAAAAGCCAAAGCTACACGAATCGATGCGCTGACAATCTCGGGCAGCTCGAAAAAAAAAGAAGAGAGCAGAGGAGCTTGCGAACAGATCTCAACTCTGTCCTTTCTCTTCCTCTCTTCCTCTCTTCCTCTCTTCCTGCTCGCGAACGCCGAGCTTGTAAAAAGTTTCAGCTGCAAGGATTTGGGTCAGCCTCTCTTGGCCTGGTTTCAAAAGAGCACTGCCTGTTTCAGAAAGGAGAGAAAAAACGGAGGGGACAAGTCTGGCGAAGGGGAGCGCTGGCTCTTTGTACTCCCTCTCCTGTCACCCTCTTTCCCTCTCTCTCCTTCTCTCTCTCTCTCCCTCTCGCTCTGGGACTCTGGGCTGTGACCGCTCCCAGGGCTTTTGCTCCCTGCTCTCAGGGTAATGCTGACCTCTCACCTGACCTTCCACGCTGCTGAGTCGTTCCACGCACTTTGGAGCGATCCAAATGTCCCTTTTTCCTCTCTCTTTCAACAGGTTTTTTCCTTCCAACATTTACCGAAGAATAACAATGCCCTCAACGATATACAGGATAGATAGGATATTTGAGTTTTCTTAAGCTGTAAGCCATAATCAGCAATATTAAAAGAATAAAAGGCTTGCAATATTTCAGTTGATTTGTAATGAATCCAGAATGCATGACATTTTTGTTTTTTTAATTGCATTACAGAAAATAAAGAACTTTATCACAAATTTTCTGAGACAGTCCTGTATATATATATATATATATATATATATATATATATAGAAGGCGGACAACAGTAGGTTTGTGTTAACGCCACCGATGGTTTCCCCCGTGTTTGAACCCTCCCTGGTGTTACTCTCATGTTACGAGGTTAAAGCGCTCCCTCCTGTTTGGTTGTAAAGGCCTCTCTGTGCAGGTGTCACAGGGAGGACACAGACCTCTGTTATGATTATCATTCAGTTGTCTTGGCCTTTTTTAAAGTTAAATGTGTATGTACTTCTTAATGTGTGAATTGTATTGTGTATTGTTTTTATGAAGCGCCTTGTGACCCTGGTCTGCGAAAGGCGCTATACAAATAAATTTTACTTACTTATTTACTTACTCTGTGCACCGCCAGCAGCAGGCAGGAAGGAGATCTGTGTGAAATAATACCATGCAGTCAACACACATGCCCCCCCCCCTCCTAGTGTACCCAGAAGTTAAATAATGACAGGACTGATGACTGTACAAACGGAAATCCTGCTACAGCAAGCAATATTTAAACTTTATGAAACGAGAGAGAGAGGCGGTCCTTCCTCTCTGCTTCCTGCTCGACTAAAAACCTTGAAACATGTGCTAGGCGACTGTTGTGTGTACTTCAGAAACACAGTCACACACTGACCCTCGACACAACCAGAAGGGTGTGAAGATCACATGACCTATAAGACCAAAGAAAGAAAGAACTGCTGCTTCTCAGAGGTCATAAATATACAGTTCTGCGTAAACATACCGCACAAGGTTACAAGTAACGTGCTGTGTGAAAACATTAACTTCCAGCTGTTTGATACGTTATATATTAGTCAATTACTCCATGAAAACTTGTATATCACAAAGGTCCTCAGCTCCTCACTCACACTTCTACTCAATACCGTGTACGTGACCGTGCACATGCATGTGTTGGTTCCCCCTCATGTCTGATGTGCCTCTGCTTCCATGTTAGTGTACTTTTGAGGGTTGAGTTTCCGTTAATAGTCTCTGTGGATGAGCATTAGTGTGTCCGGTCTCCGTCGTTCCACTGGGACCATCCAGCCGAGAGCCTGGGGTGGACTGTCAGGGGTCTGCCCCCCCGCCCGACTCCCGTCTTGATACACCATCTCGTTCAACTACGCTTTTTGTGTGTGATTTTTTTTTGTCCGGGTCATCGCCATTCAGATTTATTCAACCGATGTGTTTAGGATCAAATTGTGAACACAAAATCGTTTTCCCGAAGATCTAGCCTTTACATTTTTCTCTCAAAGTTGGAAATCTTTAAAATCCTACAAAAGAATAAATAAATAAAAACATTGTAAAAATTTTTCCAGTAGCGTGCATCGTTGAGTAGTTCATTGGTCCTCCAATGTTCCTCTCTTATGGGTCAATAAGGGCAAGTGATGCACCGTGTTCAGACATAATACGAACATATTATGTTGCTGATATGATTTTATTTACAAGGAACAAAGTGAGTGAAGGGATGTTCCCAATTTGCTAGTTATTAGATTTGAGCCGTCGCTGCTCGGGCCTTCATGGGGAACCTTTGTTTCACTTTTGTCTCCTCTCTTGTTACCAAGCCAACCCCTCGGTCCAGTGAAAACCACATGTATGCAATAGAGAGATCATTTTGTGCTGAGAGGAATAGAAACTTGATATCTCGATCCCCGAGACAGCAGAAGGAAAATTGTAATACGAAGTTGGAATCCCACGGGACCTGTCAGGGGGACTGTACTCACAAGTGTAAGAGGAGCTGTTTATTCGAAGAGTTTTGTTTGTTTACCTATAATGAGAAAGTACAAATGTTTTTGTTATTTAAACCAAGCCCAAAAGTAAATTGTATGAAATGGAAAGTTCTGAGGCCTGAAATGAGCATTTTATTTTCTTTCTTCATGTCAAGTAGCTTTGGAAAATGGTTCAGACATGCATGATCTCGTCATCTGGACCAACCATCTGGAATCCTCACACTAGCTTCAAAACTCAGGGTATCAAAGGGTACCGGATAAACAAATGACTCTCATCAGCCTCTGTATTTTGAGATTGATACTTACTACTTACATACATACTGTCAACAAATGTAGTTTTCCACAGCTATTCATATATATTCATGCTGTAAGAGCTATCGGAAAGAGGGTGGTACCGGGGGCCGAGTGTGGTAGACAACGTGTGGGAGAATAAATGGTGTTCCTGGGTTGTGAGGCAGCGCTTCTGCCCGTTTAGCCCGTTTAATGTTGGCTTTGAGAAGCTTGTGTGTATACTTAAAAAGGCTGGGCCAGTGGATGGCTGTGCTGATGCCCTAGGGTCCAATGTGGTGGCTGAGGGGCAACTGTGCCATCAAAACCTACGCGTATACAACTAGATGTTACACCCAGACCCTCCGGGTAGTTCTGTGTGCACTGTCTGTTTCTGTGCTGTTGTCCGTCACTCACCTTGTAGTTTGTTTCAGACTCCTCCCTCCTTGTGTGCCGCCCCACTGTGTGATTGCAGACCCCGCCCTCATTGTTTCCACCTGTGCCTCATTGCCCTGTGTATTTAGCTCTGTGTCAATCTCTTGTCTGTGTCGGTTCGTCTCTAATCGTTGCCCAGTAAAGAGTTTTTGTGCCCTGAAATCTGACTTCCCCGTTCGAGTCCATTTGAGTCCTATTTCTTCGTGGCTTCCCGGCAGTCGTAACACTAGAACGGGCACTCGGTAGAGTGCATACCTTTGCATATCACAAGTTTGGGCATTGCATTCTGAAAAGGTTGGCATTAGTTGCATGCCAATTGGATCAAAATTGGTCGAATCAAATGGTCCCCGGATAATTACCAATCATCCCACTAAATTTCATGCGATTCAAAGAAGATTTTGACCTTTTCATGACCTTGACCTTTGACCTGGTCGATCCCAAAATCTAATCAAATGGTCCCCGGATAATTACCAATCATCCCACCAAATTTCATGCGATTCGGTTTAATACTTTTTGACTTATGCAAATAACACGCACGCATACAAATACACGGCAATCAAAACATTACCTTCACATTTTCAATGCGGAAGGTAATGACTGGAACAACACCTCCGGCCATTGTCTTCTGTTGTACCCCTCCACCTCCCTCCACTGGGGATGGACTCGTGAACCCCAGACTTTCCTGTTCCGTGCGCATTGTTTGTCCTTCCTGAGATACGGCCCGCTCTGAGTTGATGATTCACCTGGCTTTAACAGCGCCGCCACCGAGTTCACGTCCTCGACAACGTGCTGTTTCAGCACTCAGCCCACGGGGGAACTAAAATATCATCGTCATACCGGCCCCCTTCTCAAACACAGGTCACTACCTTTTATGTATTCAACATAATTCACCCTGGTTGAGTGTTTGTACAACTGCTCCGTACGGTCCCCGGTCCAACATAGCTCTGATTGATGTGTTTTCATTTCATTCAGGGCTTGTTGTTACAGTTGTTGGTGTTGTAAGAGCTGGTATTTTTACGACCTCTCTCCTATTCTCCTGCTGCTTCTCGCCGCTCCAGAGCGTCCTGCTCGCCGCAGTAAAACGCGTCTGACGCGAAACAAGATCGCAAAGGCAAATTGCGTGGTGAGAAAACACGCTGTCGTTCCTGTCTCTTTAAGATCTTCACGGCTCCTCCGCCGCTCCCTCGGGGGTCGCTGGCCTTCCTCAGGCCGCCTGCCAACTGCCATGTTACTGTCAAGCGTTTGCAGAAATGCCAGCAAAGCCATTAGTCTAGACCCTTTTCACCAGTCAGCAGACTGGGCGGCGTGAGCAACACAAGGCCTGGCCTTCTGAAACCACCAGACACATCACTTTTCTTTCTTTCCTATCACATGTTTGTTTTTCCCTTTAGCTGTGATTGCTCTGCTCTGAGGCTGCAACCAGGCGGGACTGAGATAGAGTTTGAGGTTGTCGTGAATCCCGTTTTTATGGCAGGAAAATATGTTTTCCAAACAGTTTTTAGGATATTACTTTTGAGGTTTAGCCAGTCGTGCCTCCATGTGCCCCCTGGTGTCTCACAGCGGCTCCTCGCCGTGGTTTCTTTTTGTCTCTGGAGACACAGCAGCATCTGGTGGTCGAGTGAGGAAGTCACACTTTCGTAACGTCACCCTGCCGTAGACTCACTCTGGTGCAGGCCTACGCTTGAAAAACAGACCATGAAGAGAACTTTTATTTTTCAACTTTTCCCAACTGGTCTGGAATTCAAACATCAACTTTTTGTCCAAAAAATCACATATATTTACATCTTCACGGCTATTTGTGCACTTTTATCCTTGTTTATTCATACACACATTAAAACTTTAACATTTTTATTGAACCTGTGTCTTTCTCTTTGCCCCAGTATGTCTCTTTCTTGTAAATCTCCACAGAAATGCTCACAGATGGTGAGTAGCTGATTACAGTAATCCCCACTGAAGGGTCGGGCATCCTGGTTGTGTTGTCGATATGGGGGTGGGGGGGGACGACGACGACGACGACCTGTTGCTTTGTTAAAAAGCCTCTTAGAAGTCAGGTCATGTGACCCCTCTGTGGGCTACAGGGTGCGTATGGAGCCTCTTGGACCACCTCAAGCTGGATGGAGACACCCACACATGCTGCCAAGAAAACCCCAAACAGACTTGGTGAGTGAATGTATTCAGCAGGTTTTTTAAATATGTTTATACTAATACATGCAGGCTTGAATGCAGTGGTGTGTGTTGGATTTACTTTTATCTGACGCTCTTTTTATCGTGTTTCCTCAGAAAGACCAAAATCTGGATGTGCGGTAAAACTTCTTTACACAGCAGCCATGCCCCTCCACAGCCACGTGGTGAAAGAGGCCTGGACGCAGGACGGGTACGTCAACATCTCCACACAATGTATGCAGATGTGTGTGTAGACCGAGCTTTTTTCAGATGAGGCCATGGATATGATAATAATAATATTAATAATAATAATGCATTTTATTTTTATCGAACTCTTCCTTCAAGAATGTCAGAGTGCCACACAGATAGTAAAAACAAATGAAACCGATTAAAACATAGTTAAAGCAACTCATAAAAACATAATTAAAAAAAAAGAAGAATGTAATAGCTGACAATAAATTAACTCAAGGTAGAAAATATGCCTTCCTGAATAAAACAGGTTTAAGGCCAGTCTTAAAAGAGTTCAGTGTGTGAGTTGCCCTCAGGTGGTCAGGATCCTCGTGTTACTCCTATACCTGAATCCTTTCTGCTCACCACACCCACTGTCCACTGTCACGAGCCAAGTCCTGCTCAACCAATGAGAGTCCTGGGAAAGCTTTACCTGTTGCTATGCAGACATACTTCAGAAAATGAATCAGCATTTTTATTTTATTTTTACAATATATAAACATGCAGGCCTATTAATTAATTAATTAATTACATATTTCAGCATCTTTATGAAACAAAAATGCTTTCTGCTTTCTTCGTTGATATATTGGGTGAATATGGATATTAAGTTGTATGCACCAAATGATTAATCAATGAGTCGAGAAAATTGATAGATAAATGAACAGTGAGACTAATTGTTAGTTATCAACCTTTTCCATAATCACACTTGTGGTCACTTAGAATAAATTAAATACATGTTTTTAAATAAATGATGAAATAGTTATGGTAAAGAACAACAGCTAAGTTACTATTATCATTATAAACATTAATACTTCATTGTTCTCGCCTCAGGTTTCAAGAGCTCGAGGATTATGCGCCAGCAATGAAGCTACAAGTCCAGGTAAATATTTTATTTCAATAAAAAAAAATATATATAAATATATATAATGCATCTATTAAAACTGGAAAACAGTGGGGGGAAATACTTAAGACTTAATAAGCACCAGATACTGCTGGCGGCGTGTTGTGCCAGCTGTACTGAAGCTTGCATGAGTATCCCAGAAGACTTTGGGGTCTGTGGATAGCGGTAAACAAGTCCTCTCCCTCCTCCCGAGCCTTTGTTGGTTTCTCCCGTTGACGTGTTTCCACGGAGCAGATGGCTTTACACATAAATCCTATTAACAACGTTCTGCTGATGGCGACTCAGTGAGTACAGGGCTTTCTTACTCTTTCATTATCTCCGCGGAGAAGCCTGCTTTTTTTTACATTTTCCACCCTCCGAAAGAAAAGCAGCGGTAGAGCTGAAGGCAGAGGCCTCGCCATGTCTGCAGAGAAGGTAAAAGGGGGCGCTTGTGGTTTTGTGGATTCTTTTACTTTTTATTGACTTACAAATATGATTTGAGTACATGTATGATGACATGCACTTATATTTTTAGAGAGAGAGAGAGAGAGAGATGGGATGAATGGTACTTTTAATAACAATTTAAGAGTTTAAAAACTCTTCTTTTTTTCTCTTCCATACAACCATATGTGTTTATTTATTTAAATATTACCCATGCAGAATTTAGACTCGGGGGTTCAAAGCATCAACTAGTGTGTTTATTTTGTGATGTGGAATGCTTTAGTTATTTATATCTCAAGCAGAGACATTTAGAGGAGTGATTATGGGGATAATATCTGACACAATATCTGTGCACAAATGTCAGCATGGGAAGTATTTCATGAGACGGGTGAAATATAATCACAGAGCATCCTTTGAGGCGGCAGCAGAACGGAGAGCTGCGTGTCTGACGTTAAGGTGCATCCTGGATTGAAGATGTCCGAGTGTATTGAGCAACGCTTCTGCAAACGCATACATGAGGGATTTCAGGCGATCAGTAATCCAGGAGCCAAACCCCTTTCAGTGCTCCTGCAGTGACGTCCATGTGGAAGGCATTTCCTTTTTTAATGCCTATATTCCATCTATGGCCATGTGTATCAACAACTTTACAGCAGTGTTTTAGCTGCTAGTCAAGCAGTTATTAAAACGCAGAAACTGGGTTAATAATAGATTTGTCGCTTTTTCCTCAATATTAAAGATGATTATTGATTCATTATTTTATAGATGTGTTCCTTAAATCCTCTCATCAAATTGCAATAATGTGTCAGCTTGTCCAGAATTTACTAAATAATGCATTAAGGTCACGAGCAGAGTTTCTATAAAAAATATTTTACAAACATGTGCTTTGAGTGAAATAACCGATCATTTGAAAACACTCTGTGGCAAAAGTTTTCATGTGATTTTATTTTTTACAGCGAAAAGAACTAAACAATTTGTTTTAAAAATATTCTAGTAAAAAAAAGAAAAGTTAATTAACTCCTTTGGGTATATGGAAACAATTACAGTTGACAACTTTAACACAACAATTCATTACAGTGTGATGCCATAACTGTGAGTTGTGGCTTGTGTGAGAACACAAATAGACCTCTGTCCATGCAGCACCTCCATCTAATAGGATTACCTTCACTGTCTCTGCTGGACGCACACACACTGACCTCCTCCTCCTCCTCCTCCTCCTCCTCCTCCTCCTCCTCCTCCTCCTCCTCCTCCTCCTCCTCCTCCTCCTCCTCCTCAGTGTGTCGGCTCAGCGACACGTTGTTCCTCTCTTCAGACTCCTCACGCTGGAAACATCAGATTATTACATGGGATATCCACATCCTCATATAGACAAATACATGTGAGGCTTTACTTTAAGCTTGAGGCGACCCAGATGAAAGCTTAAGAAACAAGAGATTTACAATTAGACAGATTATAAACAAAACGTGGTTTATTTCCGAAAAATAATAACAGAAGGATCTCGAAGAAAGATTCAATACATACATTTTTCTGACTCATCTTATATTTTTCTCAGCGGTTAACTCGTGAATTCATTCATTCATATCTCCTCCTTCCCGGCTGCACATCATTTAATTATCTCATAGAATGATTGAGCCGCTGTGTTGTCTCCTCTAATACGTGTGATTCACTGAGATTGTGATGAATTTGTTTTCTTTGTACTCGAGAGGAGCTAATTACGTTGAATTGTTTCGTATTAATTTTTTTTGTGCACGTGTGAATACATTATATTTTCAAACTGTGTCACCAAAGATGCTTAATAAACTCTATAAGATGCAGTTTTTTGTGCATCTTACCTGTACCTGTTCATATTACTACATTACTACAGGATTGTCTCACTGCATTGATATAAGCGTATTCTTGACAAAAAAATAACAATGTCTATGTTGTACGACGATATGAATAGCAAATTATAACGATAGTTTTTGATTTCTTTGCTTTCTGCTCCCCTGCATATCTGTCTTTGAAATGGTAAGTTATTATCATCATTATGGAGTGATCATTCCCAGATATAGATTTTATTTCCCAGTTTTTACATTGTCTCCATGTCATCTCTCTTCTCTGCTCTCTTGTTCTTCTTCCATGAGCCTCCAATCTATTTTTTGTTTTATTTACAGGAAATCTTTAGAAGTTAAAAAAGAAGAAAGAAGAGGCAAACGGCACAACAGAAGCCAATAGTACCGTAAAAGAAGCCAAGCCCAAAAAGACAAAGATTAAGAAACTCGAAGACGTTTCCGACGAGGACAGTCCAGCCATCCAAAGTGAGGACCTGTAAAGAGATGAGGAGAGGCAGCGGATATCAAAGTCTCTATCTCACCACATTTGGTAAACTGTTGTTTTCTTATCAACATAATAGATGGAAAGAAGGTGAAGAAAAAGAAACCAGAAAAAGAGAAAGAAGAACCAGAAAAGGAAAAAGACAAAGAACCAAAAAAGAAAGCCAAAAGCGCTCCGAAAAAGAAGAAAGGTACGTCATCGTTGTCACGGGGACCACCTGTGAGAAGATCAATCAAACATATTTGGGAATTTAAACAAATGCAACCGCATGTGTTTGACATCTCTGCAGGTTCCGGCTCAGACGCAGACGATGACGACGACAACGATGAAGACGCCTCCAAAAAGAAGACGAAGAAAAAGACAACAAAGGACGGCTCTTCGTCTGCGACCGCTGCCAAAGAAAAGAAATCTAAATCTAAAGGTACGACAAAGAAGCCGGGGGGGAAGGGAATTAGAGGCATTAGCAGGGTGACCTAAACAACAGTTATGAGACCAGACAAATGTACTTAAGAGGATTAACAGATTTTATTGTGTAATGGTGAGTGGGAACACAAAACACGGGCAACAAGCGCGGCCTGAAGAGCTAGGCTCGGGAAAATGTCGTTAAAACGGCCAAATCCCGACAATCTCTTTAATTACACTCCTCTGCTTTATTTAACACGACTCGTGTGGACCCTTACGTAGCACCTTCAATTTGCGGGATACCATTGGCAAATGACTCGAGACGTATGAAGTTGTAGTTCTTTATAAACTGCGTGAATACATTCTCAGTCTTTTTTTTTCCAGCTGAGATGTGAAGCCGTGGTTTTCTCCACTTCCGTGTGAGTTGGAGTTGAAAGAGGACTTCACACTGAGGCTGCTCGCTCAGGATTTCTTAAGCTCTTTGGAATAAATGTCCATGTAGCGACATTCGTGGTCCCCAGAGGATGAGTTGACTTCACTTACCCTGAGCTTTTCCTTTATCTCCCTCATTGGGTTGATATTTGGTTTCATATCTATGTTTCCCATCAGGGGGAATCCGGATAACTTTGATGATTCTCTGACTTCTCATCAAATGGCATCGTCTGGTCAACTAGTGTGTCTAATATTTGATTTACAACCAGATACCTTTTTCAAACTGATGGCACTCATGCTCCGCTGTGCTAATTAGAAAATGTTAGTCAGTGCGTTTACATGATGGTATAATTCAAATCTTGCTTTAGTCGGACTATGCTATCTTTTGGGGGATCTGCTATTATCCCCATATACATGGCAGTGAGTAATTCGAATCATTGGCCGAAAGCATGTCACCTCCGATACGACAGGTGGCGCTGTTTTCATTACAACTCGTGGTGATACAACCATTTCCACTTGCGTGCGCATGCGAAAGGACGTAAAGTCCGGTTCCTAATCCAATTCACCGTTACATGCCGCGACAGTCGAATTATCAACCGGATCGGATCCAGTTATCCAGGGGTGTTAATCGGATCGTAGTCGGACCGCACGTAGTCGAACAAAGGTGTTTACATGAAACGGATAATTCGACTTCAGTCCGACTAAGCCAGTTATTCGAATGCATGTAAACACGGTCACTGATATGGTGAACATGGTCAACATCACCATCACATTAGCATTGAGCTCAAAGCTCTGCAGTGCAGCCAATGGGGGGTGAGAGAAAGCTGCCTTTTTTTCAAGGGGCGACTCCGCCGGTTGAAAATATAAATCTCTTTCTATAGACGTCTATGAGAAAATGACTCAACGTCTCACTTGAGTTATTGCCTCTTAAAACATTCTGAAGAAGAGTTTATGGTCTCAATCACTAATGCAAGACTTGTCTTTATGGTCCCATTTAGAGTAAAGCAGACCGTAAAGCAGGGTATGCTTTTGGGCGTGATCACCATGTGATGGATTGGTCAATTCCACCGGCAGTGAAGATGTTGTTTTCTCCACTTCAGTGTCAGTTGGAGTTGATCACGCTGCTCCACACAGAGGCGGTTTTGCACTGTAGGTCACAACAGCCTTTCTGGGAGTTGTCCGTGTTTTCATCCGACAACTTTAACCCCTTTCAGAGTATTTCTTTTAGTTCAGGATCAGAATCGGCTATTGGCCACGTATATGTGCATTTACATGCAATTTGACTCTGGTTACACTTATACACGCTCATCGTACATACATGGAATTTACAAGTTTCCAAATAGCAGACTAAATCTTTCAAAAGACATTGAAGACGACAGATAGCAACACAAGTTCATGGAAGTTAATTGGAACATTTTGCTCGCCAAATAAAATGTCTTATTCAGCGTCCAGTTGTATTTGTCTCCTCCCTCTCGTCTGTCTTTGGGTTCAATCAAAACACCGACGGCCCATCTCCAGTTCTCTAGTGGTACATTGTGTTATTGTGTTATAGAAGACGAGCAGAGGGTTAGAACCCCCTTGAAACCCTTTAAAAAAAATGTATAACTTTTTATTTAGCATTTTCCACAAACAGATTATTCCTTGACATTGAAACCCTTGTGCTGGAGAGAGAAGCTCTAAAGCTGGCCTTCCTTTGAGCGACAAGTTTGAAGAACAACATTCATATTTACAATGAAAATAATTATTTCTAACCTTGTCAATGTCTTGACTATATTTTGTATTAATCTTGTATTCATTTAATAAATAAAAGTGTGAGTTTTCATGGAAAACACAACATTTTCTCGGTGACCCCAAACCATGACCTGTCTTTTACAATGTGGACAGGGACAACTTCTGATGTGTCTCATTATTCCTTCGAGCTCAATTCAAACTGATAATCAGTGCGTACAGGGATATAACTTGATTATCACTTTAGCGCTGAATGACGATACGACACCGCCCAGAGTGCTGCTGCTCTTTTCTATTTCTTCGGTTGGATCGTCTCCAGAGCTTTTGCCTCTGAGCTGAACTTAACCTTCCCCCGCCTCAGATCCGCCGTGGGTCATTTCAGTAATACCTGCTGCGACTTGAGCTCGTGTCTCGTTGCTCCTTTCGAGGAGTAAAAGAAAGTCCGGTGTTTGAGTTATTTTGTAACCACGGGAATGGATTTCATTATAACAGAAGCCTATTTCATGGTTGCAAGGGTATTATTTGTTTTATTTAGTGAGTCTCTTATACAACGTCACTATTTTTTATTTGTGTTCCCAGACTTGCAATTCATTGTAATCCCTGTATGTTTAGCTGAAGGTGAAGAAGTATGACCAGTTAACATTGAGACCGAGTCAGTCAAGGCTATTTAAAATAAAATGACTTGACATATTTTAAGAAATTAGTACATAAGCCGATTTTTTTACCACAAGTGCTCAGAATTGGAAAAACTGAGCATTAAATGGTGCTTTTAATCTGTCCTCGTATCAAATCCTTTCTTACTGGTCGACTAAAAGTCGACTCTCTACTATCTAATAACCAAAGGAATGAGATTTGCATTATTTGCCTGACAAGCTGACATTTCTCAGTGTGTGCTCACATCATTCTTCATGTTTGGTATCACATTCAAGGACTGATACAACATTTAAAATTCTCTATTTTCAGACGACAAAGATTCTGATGGAAAAGAAAAAAAGTCAAAATCAAAGGAGAAGGACAAGAAGAAAGAACCGGCTTCTCTGTTCCAGATAAACGGAGACAAAGACTCAAAAAGCAAGAAGAAAGGTGATTGGATAGATAGATAGATACTTTATTACATGTTGATAAACCGTCACAGCTCAAACTTTATGGTTTCATACACCGTCTACCCTCCTCTAACGCAAATACAAACTTCTGACCTCACTGACAATAAACGGTGTAATATTGGCTGAAGAAGAGTTCTTGCAGATGTATGAAGGATTATATCTGTACATGTGTCCCCTGAGCAGCTGCCAAATCCGACAGCGAGGACAGTGAAGAGGAGACGAAGACGACCAAATCGAAGAAGAAATCGGCCGCCGGCTCAGCAGCCATGTTCCAAACATCAGGAGACAAGGAAAAAGAGAAGAAGACCAAGAAGAAAGGCACGTATAGAACATCGACCCTACGTTTGAGTCACTGGAAAGCATCTAACGACATGTCTGTTGCACGTTTCAGCAAAGGCGGAAGAGACCGACGACTCCGACTCCGAAAAAGAGGAGAAGTCCAAGAAGAAAAAGGGCAAAGGGAAGAAGAAAAAGGTTTCTCAAATGTCTTAATTCGCCCTTTTAAAGAGTCACGCTGACATTTTTAGAACGTTTTATTCCAACGCGACGGAATTAACTTATCGTTGCTTGTCGGCCAGGAGAGATCGCCGTCGCCCGAGATTGAGTTTGACAACTTGGAGAAGTTCGTGATGGATCCGGCTCCGCAGGGCGTGACCATCAAATGCAGAGTGACCCGGGACCAGAGAGGGATGGACAAGAGCCTCTACCCCACCTACTACTTTCACCTCGACAACGCAAAGAAGGTGAGGGGAGGAGTCGGCCTCTCGCACGTATAAATCAGGGGTTTGTTGCTTTCTTTAAGAAATAAAATCTAACTCGACTACTCGTTTCTTTTCTTTGGAGACGTTCCTGTTGGCCGGCAGGAAGAGAAAGAAATACGGAACTTCAAATTACCTCATCTCCATCGACGCCACAGATTTATCCAGAGGTGGAGAGAATTTTGTTGGGAAGCTGAGGTACGTCGAGAGAAACACAAACTTATTCAAAAGTAGCACAACACATTTTAAGGATTTTTCTACTGAGTTTCCAATTACATTACATGTCATTTAGCAGACGCTTTTATCCAAAGCGACTTACAATAAGTGCATTTCAACCTAGAGTACAAACTAAGAACAAGAATACAGAAAGTAACATTTCCTCAACATAGTCGAACTACAAAAGTACCATAATAAGAGCTATTTAAGAGCCACTGAAGTGCTAATCTGTGTTCAATTGTTTATTATATTGTGTAGGTCCAATTTAATGGGGACTAAATTCACCGTATTTGACAACGCTCTGAATCCAGAGAGAGCTCTCCCAGACATGTCCAACGCACGGCAGGAGCTCGCAGGCATCATCTATGTAAGTTATTAGACAGCTCATCGGAAATTATTTATGTTGAATTAATGAAGTTGAAGTGAACATTTCCTTTAAAAACGAAAGTAGTACAATTTTGAAGAGGATAATCCTGATTTGACTTATTTTTTTATCAGGAAACAAATGTCTTAGGGATGAAAGGACCGAGAAGGATGTCGATTATCATTCCAGGGATGGACAAGAACAACGAGCGAGTACCTCTACGACCAAGAAATGTAAGAATCTAACTCGCTATTACTTTGAGTAAAAAATAAAAAAACAAACAGAACGACATACTGAACCGAGCAGCTCACCACGGTCTTTATTTATTTATTTATATAACAATGTGTAATTGGGATTATCAATCATCAAATTTATGTTTACCATTAGATGACTCATTAGCAAAGTCAGCCATCCCAGAATGCATTGCTGCTATGCAACATGTCAACAGGTTATATCCATACTACATAAAGCTTCTTTCTTTAATGATATGCAGTCTGTTTATAGTGAGGGCAACACAAGGACGACATTTAAAATACTTGGTTGTTGTTGTTGTTGTTGTTGTTGTTGTTTTGCTGACTCGCGCTTCGCCGATTCCTCGCAGGAATGTGACGGCTTGCTGATAAGGCACCAGAATAGAAGGATGGAAAATCTGATCGAGCTTCACAACAAGACGCCGGTGTGGAACGACGAAAGTGCATCTCACGTGCTCAACTTCAACGGCAGGGTCACCCAGGCCTCCATCAAGAACTTCCAGATCGTCCACAGCAAAGACCGTGAGTCCTCACAGCGAGATGTTGGGAGACCGAGAAACACAAAGACGTTTACTTAGTACTCTTCACGCAGATGTATAACCTTGTAAAATAGCAAACACATTATTTGGTTGATGTACTTCCTCTTTAGTTTATTTTGGGAAATGAGATTTAAATCTGTTTAAGCGTGAAGCTTAGTTTTAAAAACAAAACAAACACATATCTGGTATTACTAAAATGTGTTTTTTTTTCTGCCATGAGGTTTTATCTAGAAATACCACTTGCGTGTGAGCGGATATGATCACCAAAAACACGAAATGAAACGTACTAAATACATAACTGCACTATTAGAAATAAAGTTGCTACTTAGGGTTCTCCGTCTTTTTCTGGTCCAGTTAGAAATACAGTGGAAATACTTTATTTCATTGCAGGTATTTGCTAAAATCAAAAAAGTTAATTTTATTTCAAATTAATGTTCACTCAGCGCCCCATCTTGACAGAAAAAAACAGAAATGTAGAAATCTTGTCAAATTTATTAAAAAAGAAAAACTGAAATATCACATGTTGATGTTAAAGGGATCTGAATACTTTCCGTACCCACTGTAAGTGACCGACTGAGGATAACAACACAACGTGTGTGTGCTGGTTGACGGCTTTAGTCCACCGCTTTAGTCCAGACTGGAACATCCCGACAACAGTTGGAAGGATTACCGTGAAATTGGGTGAAGACGTTCATGTTCCCCAGACGGGGTTTGATGATTGGACTTTTTTTTTCACAGACATGTGTGTTCTGTGTGAAAACCAAAGTACTTATTTAAACCAAAAACATGATGTATTACTAAACCGATCCAAGTACTTGTGTTTAGTTTGAAAAGGTTGCATATGTTGCAGAAATGAGCTGTTGCTCTATGATAATATAAAGTCTTCTTACACTACGAATAACCTGCTATGATGCTATAATATTGGATTTCGAACACATTAATACGCATTTAATATCTATCCCCGTTTAAATCATTCCTTTCCTTTTTCTTTCTTCCAGTGGACTACATCGTGATGCAGTTCGGCCGCATCGCCGACGACATCTTCACGCTGGACTTCAACTACCCGATGTGTGCCGTGCAGGCCTTCGCCATCGCGCTCTCCAGCTTCGATGGCAAAATCGCCTGCGAATGATAGAAAGTATTTCCCCAGTCGTCTTCTCCCACCGAAACCAGTATTGCAACACGCCCACTTCGCGACAACTCTTTGGACTCGCCTTTCAACGCTTCCTGCGATTGGCGGCGACGGCGAGCGACGGGTTCCCTGTCGTCGTGACGATACCTGCTGCCGCGCTCCGGTCTCCTGTTACCGTCTAATCTGATCCGATCCGGCCCAGCACAGGAGAGTCCTGGCTTCTGTCCCGGTAATTCAGTTGAACTGTCAGGACTTCTGTGGATCACAGAGAGACACATCCTTTCAAAGGACCCCAGTGACTGAGGAGTGAAGGGCCCTGAAGGAGGGGTGGGACCCCTGGATTAGGAGGGTTACTAACATCATTAAAAGATGTGGTTTTCTATGCTGTCTTGTATTGCTGTGTATTTGATATATTAAATGTTTATGTCTTGTGACACAAATGCAAGCAGACCAAAAATGAAGTCATGATAAAAAATGTCTAAAAAGTCTAAACAGCTTCAATTATTGCTTTTCTTATGGAATAACTAGCTTTAAAATAAGAAGGTACTTTTATTAAGTCTCATTTAACGACTGTTAATTGTTTATAGATGTTGACATGCAAGTTCCAGGTTTCCGGTATAGTTAGAGTGACATAGAAGTTGATTATATAAAAAAGGAGTTTCTTTAATTCTTATATTTGTTGTTATAACGGTGTAACATGACATTTTGAAAAAATAGAGACGATTTCTCCGCTTTCTCGGATGATATTTTAGCGCCTGTAGGATTTTCAATTTTGTATTTTTTGGTTCCAAAGTTTTATAAAATGTATTTATTTTTCTGAACACTGCCTTTGTTGCATTTTTAGGCTTATTTTAATAATATTATTTCAGAAAGCACCTTGTATTTGCATTAAAGGAACAATGTGTAGCATTTGGAGGATCGATTGGCAGAGATAGAATACTATCAATAATAAGTATGTTTATGTATAGTATATAAAATCAAAGTTTCAGTCGTTGCAATCTGCAACCTCACCACTAGATGCTGCCAAATCCGACACACTGCACCTTTAACAGCTTTAGTTGTTGGTGTTTGTGTCGACCTGCCCAGGGACTGCTGATGGAAAATAGCTTGCAGCTGAATCTCTTTTCCTTGTATAAGATTGTTTTTGTACATGGTCAAATAAATGGAATAAACTAAACGTATTAATTTCCTTGAAGTCACCATTGATTTAATGAATACATGTTCTGTCAACTTGTTCTTGTTGCACTTAGTAAGTGTTACACAACATGCTTAAATATTACAATAATAATAAACTAGAGACCATTTTAGGATGGGCATCACACCAGATCCCAAATCAGGGCCCCTTCCCTACTTCCGTCCCCCTTCCTTGGACCACACACACATTCCCACACATCCTTCATTTTGATCTCCACTCCGCACCTGTGGAGTGTCACGCTCGCATCTTGCACAGGTTGCGATGCGATAGCGGTGACTATCTGACGACAGACGGAAATGAAAACACCCGGCAAAGGACTCGACACCTCCTCAGCAGGTTCCTCAGTCGGTGTCTCCGGAACCGCATTTTGCCGTAATGACTCACTCGGGATCACAATAAAGCAATACTACCGTTGCTGACGCAGCTGGTAATTAAGGGATTTTGGGCTGCAGCAGCCAACCGGTTGAGACACATACCACAACATCCATAGTTTGAATTCAGCCAGAGACCTTAGCTGCACTCCATACTCTCTCTCTCCCTCCCTCTCTCTCTATTAGGAGAACATCACCCATAGGCCTAAGTCCTGAATGAGGTTTTAGTGGAACAGCTTTACAATATGTTTTATGACAGTGCTGTATCTTCCTCTGTGAGCTGGCAGATAATCAGAAAGACTCCTTCCAGTTGCAGGTTTCGAAAGACACCCTCCTTGTTCCGCAGCAGTTGTCTGACGTGTTGAGAGCGGCGCTTCCCTCAAGATGTAAAACCTGTTTTTTGAGCAAAGCGAGAGGCGTGTTTTCTGCCTGAACCTGCTCAGGCAGTTGTTCAAACTCGCAGATTAAAACGAAGCCCGAAGCTGGCGGCTCTTCTGGACAGATGCTGCAAGGTGAGTTTGTTCTTCTCCCCCCACACACACACATGCACATTGTGTTTTTCTGCATCGTGCATTCCGGCTAAATAACTGCCAAGGATACAGTTATCAACACTAATCTACTGGAATGAGTGAGTCATGTTCACACCACACACACACACACATATATATATATATATATATATATATACAGAAGCTCTGCTTTCAGCCTCTGTGGTGATGGGTGTACATGGCCGACTGTTTAAAAAGTTGCAACCATGCTGTTGACCAACAGAAGGAGCTGTTGCAGGGTGTGTTCAAGGTTCTCAGTTTATTTTGTTCACATTCCCCTCTACAAATTAACTTACAATATATACAGTGTCTTTCATGTTTATTCAATGTAATAATCCCACATTAAATTCATTATTGAGTCATATGTAGACAGTGCTGGAGAATAGATTTGAGAAACAATGCTCTAATGATACCTTCGAGTGTGTGAAATGTTTCCTTGAATAAAATACCTGTCATTTCAATGCACCTCATTAGCAAAGGTGAGTCACCAGTCAAGGATGCTTCTGAGATTTGACTCGCAACACAGCACCAACTTTTTTATTTGGAAATTAAATTATATAAACTAATTAATATCTACACCCCAGATTACCTCAACATCGGGACCCTTTTATTTTACTCTGACAGTCACGTTTATATTCTTTACCTGCTTGTTTCAGCACTTAATGAAGTGATATGATGTTTACACTGAATGTAATTTTATTGCTGCACTATTGCATCAAATAAAAATATGTTGGATGTGAATGTTCATTTGAAGATATCCTGAACATCATTAACAGAGTACAATTACTCAACAACTGTCCTTAGGTACACTTCTAAGATATTTATACTCCAAATAAATGCTACTTTATACCAAATACACTTTTTTATTTTATAAATAAATAAATACATATATATGTATATAAAAGAAAAAAACACAGTTATATATGTATATATATATATATATATACATATACATATATATATATGATATATTTATTTATTTAATAGATTCTGATTAGTAATCCAAAATATAATTAACAAATGAGTTATGGTGTATTATTATAGATTCAACAGCATTATATACATGTGTTAAGACAAGCCCCACTCTTACCAGCTGCAACATTAAATATATGTACTCATACATATCTTAGCACTTAAGTGAAGTTGTGAATGCAGGACTTTTACTTGTAGTACATATACACACTTTTACTGAAATAAAAGATCCGAGTACTTCTTCCGCCGCTACAAACGTGTACACTTAATTAAAGTAATTAAAAACCGGTCGTACTTCAGTTGGTGCCTTTAGATTCAGGGCTCTACAGGTCGGTGTGTGTGTGTGCGTGTGTGTGTGTGTGTGCGTGTGTGTGTGTGTGTATGTGTGTGGAGAGGCTGATCCAGGGCAGGAAGCTGCAGCTCGGACTGCAGGGTGCTGCTAGTGGGCGGAGCCTGGAGAGAAGTCCCCGCCCCCCGAGCCTGTTGATTGACGCGCACCAGTGGCTCCTCCTCGCGAGTCTCTTCTCTTTTTTCTCCTCTTTTTTTCTCCCTCCCCCTTCGTTTTCCAGTGTAGTGCGTTGATTTCATACCAAAGTCATACTTAACATTCCACTTATACTGTCAAACCTCTGAGAAATATTACGGGACAAAAACAAGGCGCCAAATTAAAAGAAACTAACTGAACTGACCAGCTGCTCTCACTGAGACGAAGAAGGTGACTGCCACACTATATTATATTTAAAAAAAGAAAGAAAAGGTGAGTTCTCTCTCCACTAATGTTCCCTCTCTCTCTCTCCTTCTCTCTCTCTCTCTCTCTGTGTTTGGAGCCCTTTTCTCTGGGTGAGTTTTTTTCACGCCGCTCGTCTCGCTGAAGTTTTCAGATCATTGTCATTTTTTACATTTTTCCGCGGAGCTCCCTCTCGTTGGGAGGGAAGGACACATTCGCAGATCGAAAGCCTATTGTGTTTGACTTTCCCGCTGTGCATGGATATGTTTGACAGCCTCTGTACGTTCGTATTTCCACCGGTTCGCCCCGTTGACGCGCTCGCGCACAGACACGTTCGGTAAAACGAAACGCGAAGCGAACCTTTTTGACAGCAGAGATGTGGAGCCGATATGTTTGCTTTCTGTCTCGCTCAGTTCACCTGGATCCCTCGACACTTGCAGCCTCTCGTTCCTCCAGAGGAATCCATCGCTTCCACCAGCAGGAACAGAGACAGAGAGAGAAAGAGAGAGAGAGAGAGAGACACACACAACAACAACAACAACAACAACCGATTTGGAGGAATACACAACTCCAGTCTGGTCTGGACCTCTGCGTCCCGAAGGTAAGACACGTTCTGGATCTATGCTCCTGTACACACACCACACACATGTATGTAACAACAACAACAACAACAACAACAACATATCTTCTGAAATAATCTGTTTTCACCAATGTTTTTTCTATTTTTTATGATATTTTGATTTCATGAATACATTTAGCATTTTCACATTTCCATCTCTTTCAAAGACAATTTTTTATTTTATTATCCATAGTTTTAGGTTATTGTTGGACTCATAACTCTGTGAACAGATTATCAGCAGATTTACAAATGACACATGTGAAGTGATGCCAAGCGTGTAGACCTGTGACTTCACGTCTGCATACCCACAGGGGATATCTGTTACATCATTATGTACATACCTAACCCCGTGTTAGTTTATAAGCTGCTCGCAAAGAACATCCCAAAAATTATACTTTTATCAATTTAGAAGACATTCTGAAGCCGTGAGAAATATGCGACGGACTCGAAACATTTAACGTGATATACAAATATTTGAGGGCTTCCCGAGGACATGTAGTCCCTTGCATAGATAATGAGGTATAAACTACTATCGTGAGTTTTTTTTACTATCTATCTATCTTTTCTTTCTTTTGTTTTTCTTTCCGTCTTTCATGCCGACAAACAGAGCGAACGGCGATACTCTGCAAAGTCCAAACTAAGTACATAACTCAGAGGTGAGGATTTGAGATTCACGGATATGTATGCAAGCTAATTGTATAATTATATGAGCGCCACCTCCGGCTACACCTGCTCTTAGTCTGTGTGGTTGTAGTTCAGACTTGGGTAGATTTACCCCACCAAAAAAAAAGAAAAAAGTTTTGACCCAGCCAATTGTTTTGGTTATTATAAAAATAGGAAGTAACATGGTAGTTTATGAAGTCAGACAGTCAACAGGTTTGACATAACAGAATGCCGTCTGTCAGGTCCGCCACAGCGAGCAGAATAACCTGTTGACGCTTCTCCGCTGGCGGCCTCCGACTGTCTTCTTTTACTGCGGCAACATTCCTTTAGACTCATACAATGTCATCTTTTCTCTCAATATTTCAAAAATATCTTCACCTACTTTGTAGGGGAAACGCAGCTTATTCTGTCTCCGCGGCCCTGAGTCTAAATACGAGTCCGGCGAGCCCGGAGATACGATCTCTTGTTGCGACACAAATAAAGAGGATGATCGGTTATCGCTTTGGAGGTTCTCCCGTTCCTGTTGGTCGCGTTAGGCCGCAGTCGACGGGCAACATCCACCGTTTGGAGCTATTCTTTCTATCGCCATGTGGAAATGATGTTCTGAGACCGAACAGCCGACCAGAACCACCGAACAATGTGTCTTTGGTAAATGACGCCAAGACGCCTAATAATAGATTTCGATGCTGATGGGTAAATCTGGAGAGGATTAAGCATTCTGCCGCTCAGACAGATTCCCCTTCATTGTTTTCATGCAGCATGAATGCATCAGGCCTCCCAATGTACAACGTGGTCTCTTTCTCTCTCTCTCTCTCTCTCTCTCTCTCTCTCTGTGTCGCCTTGAACATACTTTAATGTTCCATTTAGTGGATTTAGCGTGAACGCCGTGCAAGAGTTAAATTCGAAGGGAAAGTTTTACAGCTTCGCTCGTGTCACGGAGGTCAAGTAGATTACTCGGGGGGTAATATCCCCTTAAAGTGGCAGTTTTCTCTCATTTACTCCCCAGCTGTGTTCCTCGGGGCCGTTTCTCGTCGGAAAGGAAGAGTTAATGAGCATGTGCTTTTCTTCACGAGGGGGCGGATCAAAATGAATATATTATCCTCTTTAGTCGGAGATTTTTTCTTTTTTCTCTCTCAAAAGTTTATTCACAATCGGCGGAGGAGATATTTCTCAAAAATCGTACGTGGCGCTCGGCCGATTCCAGCCGAGGCGCATCCCTCCTCTGCTCCGCGGGAGTGTTTGCTCGGCTGCAGGGTCTGTTGACCGTTTGTCAGCAAGCGGCTTCACCCGTTTGTGTTAAACCCACAGCGGGCTGGCTAATGAGCTTTTTTCCCCATTTGTGCAAACGTCGGCCGTTTTTTTTCTTTCTTTTTTTTTAGCACTGTCCCCAGAAGTGCTCGTCCAAATGGTGGACACTCGCCCCTCTGTCAACCCCCGGGTCCGAACAAATACCACTTATGTCTGCGTGGCGAGAGCACACAGAGGGCCTCAGAGGAAAAGCCTGCAGCTCTCAGCCAGCAGACGGGCATTAACGGACAATCTGGAGGACAATATGCAGCCGGACGCTAACTAGCAGCGGGTTAGGGTTGAAGTTACGCTCCGAGCTATTTATTACAGGGATACGACCCAAATGCTGCACGCTCCAGCGCCGGCCAAGTTTATCTTTAAACATACTTCCCGGTTACTTCACTCTCCACAATTGATCAACATTGTATTCCCGTTAATGCGCCGCACATGTTGACATATCCTCCAAACCATGAGGGTTTTAACAGATAAGCTTTCTGGCCTCCTATTCGGAGCGTTCGGAGAGAGGGGAGGGGGGAGGAGTCGGGGAGTGGCCTAGAACAGTGTGGTCTTTGTATCGGTTGTCCCCAAGTTGTAGATGTTCTTTCTCTGGCGACCGAACGGCTCCAAGTCATGTTCCACACGAAATGTTCTCCGAAGAGGAAGAGCTCGGAAAAATAAAATGTCTGAGCGGCTCCTCCAGCCTCTATTATAGATAACATGAGGCTCACTGAGCACGTGTGTGTGTGTGTGTGTGTGTGTGTGTGTGTGTGTGTGTGTGTGTGTGTGTGTGTGTGTGTGTGTGTGTGTGTGTGTGTGTGTGTGTGTGTGTGTGTGTGTGTGTGTGTGTGTGTGTGTGTGTGTGTGTGTGTGTGTGTGTGTGTGTGTGTGGCCTGTTTGTCGTACTGGAGCTCCGGTGACCCAAGGGCACTCATGTGAAACCCCTTTAATCCTGTAGCTCAGAGTGTTTCGGGGATGGGGGGGGACGATCTCCCTCTGCAGCCCACAGCTATCTGCCGGGCTCCTCGTGTAAAACCACGCAGGTGTCCGGGTGAGTTTGCGATCGGGCCTTTACGAGTGCGTGAACTTGCATTAAATGTGCAGCAGCACGACACGTTTCCTCTCTCCGGTTCAGAATATCTAATCATCTCATCACAATGTTCCCTTGTGAAAGTCCCCAGCGTTCGTCCCTGATCAAAGCCACGGCTGCTTTTTTATGCCCCGCTCCACGATTTATACGGCTGGATGAGTTACTGGCGGGCGCATTCTGCTGCAAAAGTTATGCATGTCTTAAAGGTTTCACAGATTATGGCTTCAAACCGCTCCCCTGACCACAAGATGACCAATTCGGGCTAGAACGGCTTCTCTCCGCTGCTTTCTCTGGAAAATTTCCGATTTAAAACGCTGATTCAGGCTTTAAGAAAAAAACGAATAAGAAAAAAAAGAAACAGAGAGAAGCATTCTGGCGCACTTCGACCGTTTTATGTCAGTCTTTCCCCTCCTCGACTGGATTTAGGCTTAACTCTCTGAACGTGTGACAATCCGAGGTGGACCACATGGGCAGAACAATGAATGAATGAATCGGGCCTTGTGTTCTCGACGTGTGGTACCCGCTCATCAGTGACTCATTTAGGAAACCAGTAACCTCTCCTTACCTCAGAGTGAGCTAGCCCGTTTCCAAGCCGGTGAGATTTGATCACGGGGAAATCAATAAATAAAAAAAATCAGTTGCGGGAAGTTTCGTATTGCGTAAAAAACACAAAAAATCTGTCTCTTTCCATCTCGGATCGCTTTTTTTTTGTTATTCTTACGTTCTTGTTTTTTCTCGGGCATGCAGCTGGTACCAAACTGCAAATGTTTGACTTGACAAGGGGAGCATGTGGCGTGTGTGTGTGTGTGTGTCTTTCTGTTTCAACTTTTCCCTCTGCCTCTCTTTCTGCCGTCTTGCCGTGTGAGCCGTTGGCCGTCCGGCCCTCCTCTCACTCTCGGCTCTGATTGTTTCCTGAGTGCCGTGCCAGATAGGAAGTAGGAGGAAGTTATTGGAGGAGCTGGAGAGAATTTATTAGGGCCAAACACAGACACGGGAGGGAAAGGGGAGGGTGGAGATTTTCTTTTTTTTTGGTGGTGGTGGTGGGGGGTGGGGGGATCGGGCCTGAGCTTTCACGAGTCTGAAGAAGGCACTTTGAGCAGACACTCGAGCCAGATCATCGCCTTTCTTCTTTTTTCTTTCTTAAAAACAGCGATATGGGTTAAACATGTGCGATTTCGGGTGTAAATGCATCCGAATGTGTCTGTGTGTGTGTGTGTGTGTGTGTCTGTGTCTGTGTGTCAGCAGGAATAAGGCAGCGTCTCCAGTTCTCAGTCACAGTGCAGCTTTCCTGGCCCGGACCCTAAATGTTTTCTTTATCTGTAATCTGACCCCGGAGAGCAGCTGCTCCCTCTGCCACCAAGTCCTGTTGTTTCCCCTGTCAAGAGTGTGTTTGCGTGGCTGTCGTCGTGTCTGTGTGTGTGTGTGTGAGAGAGTGTGAGAGTGTGTGTGTGTGGGGGGAGAAGGGTCTCTCAATGACATCTGTGAGCGCCCCTCAACCTGAGACAGTGTGGAGGAGTTTCAGGCTGTGGATCTGTTGGTGTCTATAAAATGTGAAGTTTGTATGTGTGTGTGTGTGTGTGTGTGTGTGTGTGTGGGGGGGGGGGGTTGGGGTCCTTGGGGTCCTTGGGGGGTTTTTCGGCTGCCAGCAGGGGTCCGCTCTCTGCCAACAAGTGTCCCGACTCGAGCTGCAGCCTAACAAAAAAGGCTGCGTTTTTAAAGAGGAGCGCCGCATCTCGTAGCGCTCGTCGGTTAACCGGCAGACGGAGGTTCGCGCATCTCGCCAGGAGGCGCGTGACAGAGAGGCCGACGGTGGGAGAGACAGATTTGAAGGAAATCTGCTAACAATCTGCGACATGAGTCAATACACCGGTGTCACGGTAACGCGGAGAGAGCGAGGCCGATTAGTTTGACCGTGATACGGAAAAAACAACATGAACATTTTGCCAAAAACGAGTCACGGAAAATGGTTTGTTTCGAAAAAATCCTTTTTTAATTCTTCAATCTGCGGGAATCAGCATTTGTGAGTGTAGTCCTTTGTAGTGACGAACCCTCAGGAGGATTACGGCCGTAGCTTTGCACAGCATTTGAACGTCTTTGAGCTCATTGTTTCGGTTCTACGACCGGCACGCAACTGGTTTAGTTTCACTTGTAATCCTCTCGTCAGCGTTGTTGTGCAGCAAAGGCCTCCGATAAACTCCCTGCACACGACCCGCTCGGCACCGAACGGTAGCTTTAATTAAGTTAGCGACATGACGGAGTATTTAGCAGCTAAAGAGGCCGATGTTTAAGAGACCAAAACAGAAGGAAAAAGGTTTAGCTTTGCGATAGTTGATCTATGTAGAGTGAATAAATGGATAACCCTGCTAGAGTCTTCTGATTCTGAGGCATACAAAAAAATAAGAAAATTGTAAACTACCAGCAAGTAACATATATTTCTACAGCACTTCCAGACAAGAGGTCACAAAGTGCTGGACCAGGACCTTGTAGTCTCCATTATATGATCTCCAACAAGCAAATAGTAACTATGTAATCTTGTTTGATCAGGTTACTGCTTTGTTTTGAGTAGACCGAAGATAAGACTTCAGAATAAGACTTCAGAGCGAGACCTCAGAATAAGATTTCAGAGCGAGACTTCAGAGCGAGACTTCAGAATAAGACTTCAGAGCGAGACCTCAGAATAAGACTTTAGAATAAGACTTTAGAATAAGACTTTAGAATAAGACTTCAGAACGAGACTTCAGAGCGAGACTTCAGAGCAAGACTTCAGAACGAGACTTTCAGAACGAGGCTCCACAGTTCGCGCACTCAAAATAATTTAACGCCAC
The DNA here is from genome assembly GCA_036178185.1 of Liparis tanakae. Taxonomy (NCBI): domain Eukaryota; kingdom Metazoa; phylum Chordata; class Actinopteri; order Perciformes; family Liparidae; genus Liparis; species Liparis tanakae. The sequence continues at coordinate 4,749,271 of CM070109.1, read as the reverse complement.
TGCAGACGCGAGCAACGTTAGCTCCCTTACGGCTTTGTGTCTGTTTTCAAATGGGCCTCCGTGCTCATCCTCGCCCGACGGACCAGGTGCACGAACGTTAACGCGGGGCCCGTTTAATCGCTGTCATTTGATGCTCCCGCAGCAGAAGGTTTTTTTTGTTTGTGTTTGTTGACTTGCCTTTTTGGTATTTACAGCAGTTCTTTAACGAGTAACATCAGAAAGGTTGTTTTTTCTTCTTCATGCTGGCGGTTCTGTTCGGCATCATTAAAATACAATACTGTTGTTTTCTCATAAAGAGGAGTCACTCAGTCGCTATGAGGAACCGAAACCCTAAACTTTTGTCTAATACTGAGCATAGTCTCGTACTGCTGGCTCGCCTACTGGGATGTTTAGTCTCCGAAAATATAAATGCGATCCATCCTGTTTGGTTTTAAGACAAATCTTTCCTTCTCAGCAGACGACTGGATAAAAGCGATGTTGCCGCCGGGCGCTTTTAAAAATGACGAGATGTGACCGAGTGGTTTTCGACTGAAGGTCTTGCCCCACTGTAGCCTTTGAATTCCACGGCTGGAGCAGAAGCCCATCTGGCCGGTTCATCAGAGAGCAGCGAGATGATCTCATGTTCAGCAGGAGGATAAAAATAGAGGAATAAAAATGTGGCAACGTGAAGAAAAAAAGAAAAGAAATCGCCTCTTTCTGAATAAGCGTCATGGCGTCGCCTCCCGAATGCCTCGCCGTCCACGAGCTGCTACCGGAAAACACACGAGACCTCCGTTTGTAGGCGTGTGAGGGATTTCCTCCACTCCGTGGCACCTTTTTAACAAAGGCCTGCGATGGAATCCCCTTTCCTGGTTTAGGTAATACCGGCGTTTGAATGAACGCGCGAGGCGCGTAGGTCTGCGGACGATCTCTGGGAGGGGGGGTGTGTGTCCGGATTTTGGGAACAGCGTGTCATTCAATGGAGATGCCTTCAGGGCACCCTCCCATCTGGGAAACGAGGCCTGCAGCCAACAATCGATTTCATTACCCATAAATCTGGAGATTATCGTCTCGATTAATCTAATTGTGGGTTTGTATGAACACAGTGAAAATTTGTTCTGAACACTAATTGGTGTCATCATTGTCCTTTTTTTCAACCCCCAAACCTTGAGGATAGATATGTATTATCAAAATATCAATAAGGAGAAAAGCAGGAAATCCTTCATTTGAGAAGCTTGAAAATGAGACGGATTGACTGTATGTGTATCTGCAGTGAGTTTTTTTAAACTCTGTTACACCCAAAACTTGTCTCAAAGTGAGAATACGGTATCTGTGTAACAGCTGTTTTCAAACGCGCTGTTGCATTGGAGTCCGTAAAACTGTCTTTGTAACTTTGATTTATTTCCTGATTCTACCGTGACTATCGTCCAGATTTTAAATCCTGTGACTCCGCGAGAGGATGTATTGAGAAATTTTTTTAAAAGCCGTCCTCGCTGACAATGCCTGTCGCCTGAGCTCTGAGCGTGTTCACTGCTGATGTTGCATTCCAGCTGGAACAATCCCACTGTTTTCCAGACCCCAAAGTGGACGCCTAAATTGGACAACCCCCCCCACCCTCCCGCCCCCACCTCTCTGCTCTCAAACCGACCAACCAACCAACCCACCCTCCCAACCCACTCCTCCCACACACGCATCCCCTGGTCTCCTGTCCTTATTTGGGTAGAGACGTTCTGAGCTCTGGGTCGGGGGGTTGGAGGGGGAGGAGGAGGAGGAGGAGGAGGAGGAGGGGGTGGCAGAGGAGGGAGGGAGGGCGTCGGGTTGACACAAGGGAGGCAGGAGGAGAAACAGTGAAGCACTCGCAGCCCTTTTCTTAATAAGGACATGTCTGGAATTCAGCCCCCCACTCCCCCCCCCCCCCTCTCTCTCGGTGAAGAGCCTCTCTTTTTATTTCACCTCACTCCGACGGGCTCCCGGAGCCCCGTTGGAGGTCGTCGGGGTCGGAGCGTCGCACCGAAAAACACGCTCGCTCGCAGGGCCCGAGGAGCCTTGCAGTGTTTTCTGTGCTATAATTGGAGATAAACAATGGAGCCCCCCCCCCCCCCCCCCCCTCCCTCACTCCTTCACTGTGCCACCAGTTGATTTGTTGCGCCCACAGCACCTGTGCATTCATTAATGAAATACTTTGGGCTGCCTGAAATACATTTTTTTACACCCGGCCACACAGAGGGCATCTGTTGCTGTGAAGGCTGGGAAGGAAGTGTGTGTTTAAGGGTTAGTCTGGTGTTGATGCTCATGGCTCTTTGTGCCCAAACATATTTCAGTTTTTAATTTGTGGTTTGCTGGCAGCCGGAGAATGAAAGTTAACCTAATGTACCGATTGTATTGTTTTAAATGGTGATGTGGCGATTTAGGCACATGTACATCCGGGCCTTGATATAAAGAGTCAAAGGTGACGTACAAAAAGATTATTTGATAATTCAATTATAATTGTTCACGTCAATATTACAAACATGTTCTGCTTCTCAAATCTCAACGTGTGATTCTCTTCTTTGTCGTCCATGAAAAGAAAGTGAATTTTTTTTAAATAAGTTTTGATTGATTTACTCACATTTTCTAAGATTTTTATCCTTGTCTATTGGGGTGCCAATAGTATCAGAAGTCAGTTTGATAAATAATTTGGGGCAAAAGGCAGAATTGCTTCCAAAGTTTTCCCCATGAAACCAAATCGAGGGGTCAAATACAATTGTGTGAAAAAAAAATTGGGAAAAGATGAAAACATATTTAATTGTTTACCGTAGTACAGATAATGATTCAACTGACCCTACCGCTTGGCGTATGTTGGGAGCGACCCAGCCGTGGAGTCTGTGAGGACTGACACGGATCACTTGAGCCGCCGATGAGTGCTCAGTTTCAGTGCCGAGTTCTAACACCATGACCCTGTTGCAAAGGGTCCGCCATAACCAAGACCCCCTCAGCTAAAATTAGCAGCTTGACTTGTGGACGGCTGTCAAACTCTCGTTTGAGTTCAGTGACGTCCATAAATTTCCCGTTGTAGAATATGATCTGATCGCCTTTGATCTTTTTTTATTCCTGTTTCATGACGATGGGAAGAGAAAGGAAGCGTTAATAATAATGCTCCAACGCCAACAACCAAGAAGAGGAGGTTGTGCGCGATATCGAGGCTATCGCCACAAGTATTTCTCGATAAAGTAAAAGAACTCCTTGGCTGCAGAGCTTATATAATGAAGAATTATACAGACTTATGTGGCCTTGAGAACAATGCTTGATAATATAATATATTATTATATAATATTTATACATGATTAATATAATATTTGATTATTAAATATTTGATTATATTATTTTATACAATTAATATAATTAAATATTTTTTTTATATTATTGTTTTTTCCAAATAAAGTTAAAATCACATTTCAAGACATAAACTTGTTTTTTTTTCTTTTTTTCTTTTTTTGTATCCCACAAGAACAGTACGGGTAACATTTGACCTGACGGTGCAAAACCTCGTAAACGAGGTCAAATACGGCCCAGACTGAGGAAAAACAGCTGAAAAAGGATAATGTACCAAATCATTCTATCATATAAACGCTAAATGGAAGTATAATATAACTCTGTATTTATCCGTTGTACTTTATTTTTGTTAGCATCTGCAGAAAGCAGACACACGATCATCCTGGGAGGATCGTGGTTACCTCATAGACTTCCCTTTCAGGAACAATACGATGGTGAAAAGGCAGCTTGAGAAATACTTAAGATCTTTTCCTGCAGTCAGCCATAAGCCGACCACACTGGGACACAGTTCCCAGACCGCACAAATTCTTTGAGGCCAGCGCTGATTAGTGAGGTCTTTTCAACCTCGTTTTATGGAATATCTTGCATTCATTTGGCCGGTTCAGTGAAATTAAACCGAGGCATCGTATCGTGGTAATTACAGTTAGCATTGTTTATTCATAAAAATTTCACGACTGCAAAATGTCAAAGAAAGCCAAAGTAGTGACCTATAGATGAATGACATTCCTTCTCCCAGTCTCATTATGCTTTACATGAATTCAGCTCTGGGCCTTCTTTGGAGCCACACAAATAATTCACTGTCAGTATATTTATAAAGAAAGTGCAATTATCGCCTCGAGTTTGTAATGCGTCTGCCGACCAGTCACGCTGCAGTTTGCATCCGTGCCCGTCCAAAATGCCATCATTGTATCCCCTCCGACACCATATGACCAGAGATTGCATATGAGAAGTTATCGTAGTCATGGCGACGCCACACATCGGCTCGTGGACAGCGTTTTTAACGCTCGGAGTTCGGCATTTTAGCCGTCGCCATCTTGTTTTTTGGGGGGGCAATCACAAGGTAGCATACACTCTATGCTCCAGTCGACTATAAATTAGGATAATTGACTAAATGAACATGGTGCCGTCTTGGAGAAGACTTGAAACCAGCGCTTGTTCACAATGTTTATTGAGGTAATAAGTCAAGTGGTACGTTCTCTTCTCGTGGACTTCTATACAATCGGACGTCTATTCGCAACCACAGGACTCGTCCCCCCCGATTGCCGGAGAGAATGCGAGTTTAAATCACTTCTGCAGAACTGGAGGTTGCCCTCTGGATTTGACCAAAAAAAAGTGTTTTGTGAGGTCACAGTGACCTTTGATCTCCAAAATCGAAGGAGTTCACCCCAAGCAATTTGCTCCGGGTGTTCTTGAGCCACCGCGTTCACCACAGTGGAAATGATGGACGGGCAACCCGGCAAACATCCCGCCTCTGGCCACAGCTGTTGAAACTGAGCGGGAATTAAGTTCACACAAAGTGGACGGTGTTATTTAAGTTGGGACAAAATGTATTTAGTCAATTCAATTCAATTCAGTTTATTTGTATAGCCCATTTTCGCAGTTTACAAATTTGTCTCTGAGTGCTTTACAATCTGTACATCTAGACATCCCTGACCTTTGACCTCACATCAGATCAGGAGAAACTCCCAAATAACCCTTCAGGGGGGAAAAAGGGAAGAAACCTTCAGGAGAGCAACAGAGGAGGATCCCTCTCCAGGATGGAGAGAACAATAGATGTCATGTGACCAGAAGGACAGATTTAGAGTTAAAACACATTCAATGAATATGACAGAGTGTATGAATAGTTAACAGTCGGCATATTCCACGATGGAGATTACATGCGGTCTTGTATGTCATTGCTCCGGTTGGCATCCAGGAGAAGTGTTCTTGGCGGCGTTGAATCATAAAAGTAAAACAAGGAAATGATAAGAAAGCCGTTTTCTGGTTTTTCCAGTCGAGTGTGTTGCAGGCGAAGCAGCAGCGGATGTCGCCTGAGAACAGCTTCCCAAGATTCATGAAACTTGCTCAATCAATAATATCTCCAATGAAGCTTTTTCACGACCCATCATGTGCCGGCTTGAGTTGCTCCACACGTAATATGTCGATAAGACACACGGTGGCTTGTAATTTTACCGGATGATCCGTCTAATGAATTAGTTTTAAATGTTGTGAGACAGAAAATGTTCTTCCCAGTAATGGATTTGTTTACCAGATGGCGTCACACAGACCGCACTTCCAACTGTGGCAACAGTTCTACAATAGATAATGTCTCTGTCCAGGAATACTATTTATTATGTGGTACTGCAAAGCTGCACATATTTGAGTTTAATTAGAGAAATGTCTTTCATTGAAATAATGAAATTATGGTTGAACACAGCATGCTTTTTTTTACATGATACATTACATTATAAAGTGGGTGATTGCCTCATTATTGGCAACGCGTCAACGTGAACGGACCAAAACCAACAACGCGTCGATAGGTCTCTCGCAACCGTCTGACTTTTCTGTCTCTGGCACTCGGGCCGGAGCCCGTTAAGTCCGACTCGAGACATAAATCCTTAAAAATGGGTCACAGATCTAGAGTTTCATTCTTAAATAAGACTAAGTCATTTCCTAGAAAAGCAGGGCACTGTAGTTTTTAGAAAACGGTTCTCAAACAGCAGTTAAGAGAACACTTGTTGGGGACTGTTAGCGGCTGAAAATCAATACAGAATTGATGCGAGTATTGATCCCTGCGAGTATTTTTGTGTGTTGGACTGAATATGAGTTCACAGCTTTGTTAAATACTCTGATTCTTCATAATGCTTCAGTCTGTTGTTTCTTTACTTCAGTACGATGCTAAAATAATAAAAAAACTTAAATAAAATATATATTTTTTAATAAATGAGATTCTTTTCTTTATCAATATTTTTTTAAATAATTGATTTCTTTAGTAAGAATCTGTATAATAATCCCCTGTTCACCCTCTGGGATTATGACTCGATGATGTCTGGCTGTGATCCCTGACTCAGACGTTTTATTAGAGGTCGATACCAGAAGTTAGCAAAAAAAAAAGGCCAACGGGATTTTTGGTCAAAATTCACGAGGGGTTATTTAACGATTAGGTCGTATAACAAAACTTTAAAATCTCGTGTTAGTCCAAAAATGCGTCTTCATTTCTGTCTTTCAGCACATATTCCTTCACCGCTCTCTCGAAAAATCTTCTATATTGTGGTTTTGACTTCAATCATTGTCGATGTGTGTAATTGAATTTGATGATAATTAAAAACATCTTTTGAACTGGGCGTAGAGGGCTGGCCGACCTGTCTTTCAAAAGGTTTTACGCCGTTGGGCGAAGTGTATAATTATGATGAACATTTCCCACATAATTCAAATCAATATTAAATGGAGAAAAGAAAAACGCCGAGCAAACTTGATGCATCTCTATTCCGCAGGTGTCCCACCGATCCTTTGATTTTGGGGCTCGGGGTCGGGCCCAGGGGGAGCCGCCACCATTGCGTCCAACGAGTGGAGCGCCAACGGTAGCCCAGAAGATGGGCTGGACGGGGAAAACGAGGACAAGGCCATTGACGGGGACGCCGAGGGCGTGTGGAGCCCGGACATCGAGCAGAGCTTCCAGGAGGCGCTCGCCATCTACCCTCCCTGCGGCCGGAGGAAAATCATCCTGTCGGACGAGGGGAAGATGTATGGTGAGTACGCTGGATTCCAGATTCCAGATGTTAGCAATCAGCGCTGGTTACAATCGTGTGAAAGGCTCTTTTTTTTTTCGCCGGGAGGCTCCATCAAAGAAGCGGAAATGCGACGTGATCATAAAAAGTCGTATAAATCGGAATACAATAAATATATAAAACGCAGAAAGAACATCGAAATGGAAATGAGTCGCGTGACGGACGGAAAAAAACGAGAACGCCGCACATTCCTCCGATAGTTGTGGCTGAGAGAAAAAAACAAAACTTCCCAGCGCCTTGAAAATAAAGGAGAATACTACTTTCCCTCCTCTTCTCGCTCTTTGTCCTAGCGTTGACACGGAGGTGAATGTTTTCTTTCCACTCGCAGCTCTCGTTAACAAGTCTGTACCTGTTGGGTTGTGACCCAGGGGGCTGGTTCTTCCAGTCGCACCAGCGCTCTCAGAGCTGGTTATTGCGGTCCTGAGAGCATCTCCGCTGCTCTCCGTCTGATTTACACCTGCCTTTTTTTTTCTCTCCCGTGTTTTCCTTTACAGGCCGGGCTTTTAATGCTCGCTGTTTTTACGGCCTTTTCAGTCGCAAAACCGTCTCTTTGTGTTTTTATCGCCGGGCGTAATGTTCCCCCGCAAACCGGTATCGCTGGCAGAGCGTGTTGTTTTTTTTTGGTTTCTTTTTTGTTGTTGTTGCCTGTAGGTGACCGCTTGGCGCTGGTTTGCTGCGTTTGATGCCGCTCGGCGCTGTTAAATTGGCAATAATTAGCGCAGCGTGGTAGAAAAACAGGAACGAAAACATCGCATTGGCATGTTGAAGATTTTAAACATCCATGTGGTTTCAGAATCGTTTTGGCTGGTTTCCTGCAGCTCGTTCATTAAATCGCAGGTGTCGAGCCTTTAATGCCCCGAAAAAACTCCAGATGGATAAGTTGGCACGGGCTCCGGTAGAACCACCGACGGCCAGGTGTCGGTATCGAGCGTGTTTGCCTTTCATTATTCTGATCCCACTCCCATTGTTGAGACAGAACACGCTCGCCTGATTCGATTCAGCATCTGAAGCTGGGGCCGGTGCCCAGTGGGTGATTGACGGGACGGGTGCTGCCTTTTTTCTCGTCTTGTTGTCCTCAACAAACCTCTTTTTTGGTTTTGTGAGATTGTGTTATTTTCCCGATCGTAATTCAACTCCCCTCGAGCCGTGCTTCGTAAGACTTTCCTTCCCTTTAATTATTGTCCACCAAGTCGACTTTGCAATTGATTCCATCTTCAGAGCGACCACAAAAAAACATCAATCATTGCCACCAGAGTCTCAGTGTGTTTTAGAAGCATTAGTTTTGGTTTTTAAATCACTTTTCTTTCCTTTTTTTTGTATTTGGGTGTTTTTTTTTCTTTCTTCTGCTCTTCACGTCAGATGAAATTCTTTCGGAGTGATTCACACACCCCCCCCCCGAGATTGAATCTCATCCACTCGTTCGTCAGGCAGATTTAAATATTCAAGGTCGAGCACATACCTGGGATAACTCCGCCACTGTTGCGGCTTCTGTTCATCTTAAGGAGCGGTAGTGTGTGAGGAGACCAGAAAACGATTGAAGGATTAGTTTAACACAAAATGAGTCGACAACTTTCTCCCATCCGGTTATTATTCACGTCTTTTTATCAAACAGAAATGCCGAACATCTGCTGATTCTAGCTTCTCGAAAGAAAATGCTGATTCTGTGCTTTTCTTTGTTTTCGATCACTGTTACTGGGTTAGACGAAACACGGCATTTTAAGACATTCCCTTGGGCTCAAGGATAAGCATGCATTTTTCACATCTTTCAAACACGTTGTAGACTAAAATAGGATTTATTGTGAAATTAATTGACGGACCGATCTAGAATTTTTTTTTGTAATGGACTAAACTAATAATATCCTGTTTAACCTTTACAGGAAGCATTTCTGACATGATTCAGTAGAGTCTAATAATTTTAAATCGCATTTAATATGATTAAACCAAGCAAGTGTTCATCCCGGTCTCGAGGGACGTGCTTAAAAAGGGTCTTCGTTAACTTACTCCATCATTTCCAGAACGACCAGTTCACGACGTGCTTTTAATTGGTGTGCGGCCCTTTAAAGCCCCTCACTTCAGGCATCTCTCAATTGACCTAAATAACCCTCCTGGCCTGTTCAGCAGTACGGTGTTGTGTCCCCCCCCCCCCCTCCGGCTCCATACATTTGCCATGAGAATGTCAACAAAGAGGCCGGCCGTGCTCAAACCTGCCCCCTTTCGCAACAAACTGCCAGGACCCCCTTTAGAGGCCTGCCGGCCTGCTTCTTCTTCTTCTTCTTCTTCTTCTTCTTCTTCTTCTTCTTCTTCTTCTTCTTCTTCTTCTTCTTCTTCTTCTTCTTCTTCTTCTTCTTCTTCTTCTTCTTCTTCTTCTTCTTCTTCTTCTTCTTCTTCTTCTTCTTCTTCTTCTTCTTCTTCTTCTTCTTCTTCTTCTTCTTCTTCTTCTTCTTCTTCTTCTTCTTCTTCTTCTTCTTCTTCTTCTTCTTCTTCTTCTTCTTCTTCTTCTTCTTCTTCTTCTTCTTCTTCTTCTTCTTCTTCTTCTTCTTCTTCTTCTTCTTCTTCTTCTTCTTCTTCTTTTTTTCGAGAGCACTAAACACCCTCTCCATTTACCATAAGTCATCTGAGGTTCTGCTCACAGGGCCAAGGCATGCCCCAGAAGACGTCGTCCCACAAGGTGATTACCTCAGACATCTAGAAGCTGCCCTGACGTGAGCTCGGGGGAATGTGAACGATTACGCCGTAATATTGTCTACCTTGCAGTCTCAGACTACCAGTGGCCTCCAAAAGGAAGGCAAGTCGTCCCTTCCTACTTTGGATTTCCACTATTTCCACAATTTCTTTTTCTTTTTTTGTCATCTTTTTTCTTCATGTGATGAGAAACTTTTTTTTGGTGCAAATGTCCATCGCATGTCTCTCTGTACACGTGTTTTTCTTTGCTCTTCAAAGCTGCCTATGCTTCCCAGAAGCGTTGCCAGTCGTGTACGTGTGGCTCAGGGGTGGCGAAGAGTTCAAAGAAACACTTCATTTTGATAAGTCACACATGTTAATAATCACTGGAGAACACGAACGACACTCACAGGAAGTGGAGGGAAGACGTATGAAGTATGAGCCGGTTCCATCTGCTGTCCGCCGCGTGAAAACAAGGAGGTCATTGCCAACATTCTCATTCAGAAATCTTTTTTTCTTCATTTTTCAAGTTACTTTTTTAATAGTTCTGAGCTATAGCTTCAAACCAAACGAGGACTCGACCTCTCGATGCCTTCGGTTCGCTTTAGTGATTTTATCTATCCTTGTGCTGATCCTCTCGCCAATATATCACGACAAGGATCTAGAGTCTGTTATGTTTGTCTTTTTAGGATTCTGTCTTTCCAACATTAACAGTTTATCTCCAAATTATTGTCTCAACAGAGCTAATAAAAAACATCAAACAAAGTGAAAATGTTAACTTTGCTCAGTTAACAAAGTAACACGTGGGTCCAGATTAATTGCCATCATGAAATAAAGGGATTAGCACCACCTCCTGACTCGGACTTATTCTGAATAATAGCACATGTTATTGAGAAAGCCGGCTAACATCGGCGCTCCTGAATATTATCAGATATCAAAGTAACAGTTTGATGATCGTCGTTTCAATGTGGGCAAAACTGAAAGTTTGCACACTTTGCATTATGGGCTGTATACGCCTGGCACCAGTGTTATGCTCTTCACCGTGATGTAATGACCTCCCCCCCCCCCTCTTTTGTCCTCGGGCTGGACCCTTTGCAGAGAAATAATCCCATACATAATTCCTAATAACGTCGGTCTATGTACATTTTTCCTCCACCTTTTGGACTGAGGCAGGCTAGCTGCTCCCCCCTGTTTACAGTGCTTATGCTAAGCTAGTTAGCCGCTGGTCTAGCGATACATATTAAACAGACAGATGTGAGTGTGATATCCATCTTCACGTGTAACAACTCTCTGTGAGAAAAACTAACTTGCATGCAAATGTCAATCCTTTGATTTTCCGCTCGTATTCTTTCAGAGAGTAATCAACACATCGTGTCCAAAATCCAACAAATAGTTGCGGCTCAGAGGCAACGGGGCCCCGTAAAATTAAATAGTTTTACAACCGAAGTTCAGAGGAAGTATCTCCGCAAGATCTAGTGTGTCAATAATGTTGTCCGTCTTGTTTTTGCTTTGGGGTTGTACTGACATGTTGTTCCTCTGGGTTCTTGACAGGCATGTCAAATCCAAAGCATGCACGCACACACACACACACACACACACACACACACACACACACACACACACACACACACACACACACACACACACACACTCACACACCTACCTCTCTTAGCCCTGCAGCAGTTACGACTGCAAAGCATTTTGGGTAATAATTTAAAAAGCGCGATTTTAGTGCCAGTGGGAGACGTGTGTCTTTTTTTTTTTATATTACCTTTGAGGTAAAAAAAATAAAGTTATGCAAAAAGGTGTGTGTGTGTGTGTGTGTGTGTGTTCTGGGTAATGATGACTGAGCAGGCCTTCACTGTCAGCCCCCTCACTGAGATGTTAGGAATGTTTTCAGTCATGGCCGGGCAGTATGTTAGCAATTTAGGATTACCTCAATGTTATGAGAAGGGAGGAGGGGAGAGAATATGGGTGGAAAAAAGGTTCAGGAGAGAGGGAGGAGGGAGGAGGGAGGGGGGGAGGAGGAGGAGGAGGAGAGATTACCTTTTTGCTCACTATCTTAAGAGTGGAAGTGGAAAATTCCAGCGGTCGTGTAGTAAGAGAAAAAGAAAAAGATGGGCGTGTCCTGTCGGGGAAGAGGTTAAGAATGGAAGCCTGCAGCGATCTGAGCCGGTGTTGAGCAACCAGCCAGGGGATCACGGGCAGCTCCAAAAAGAAAGAGAGAGATAGTGAGATATAGAGAGAGGGAGGGATGGAGAGACAGCCATTGTGGGGGCGGTGGGAGGCCGAGGACAGGCGAGGTTGTGAATGCGATTGTGCGACCGTGTGTGTGTGTGTGTCGGCGTGCACCTGTCACGTCCCCCGTGCCGCCGCACACCGTCTCTCTCTGACCTCCGCCTACGTCAAGTCTGAGCACATCTCGGCTGCAGCTGCCACGAGCAACCGTGGAGATCGTGTGTGTGTGTGTGTGTGTGTGTGTGTGTGTGTGTGTGTGTGGGGGGTCGACTAGCATAACCAGTCCTACCGCGTCACTGCTCCTGACTTCTAACGACTTCTACTATGTCTTCTATGTCAGGTTGTGATTTTTCTAATCCACTAATAACATGTTTGTTGTGTTTGTTTTTTTTGCACTCCTGATTTCAAAGCCTGTTGATTTTCGTTGTGTTCAGCATTTGTTTTTGTCCCCGAAGAGCGATTTGAGTGGCTTCCACCTCGAAATATGTTTAACTTTATGGTCCTCTAAGATTTGATGAGGTGGAGGATGGGGCATTTGTAAAATCAGCATTTCAGCATTTCTAAAAATCCTTTTAGCCAACTCTTGCATTTAGTAAATGAGCGTGTGTTCGGGACGCAACGGGTAAAAATGAAGGCCGCGTTCAATGAGCTGCAGTTCGTCTCCTTCCGCCCAGCAGAAGAAGTAGTGCCTGACGACGTGTCCGTCGGCTTCCATTTCCAAATGATTTTAACGGTCGACTCGGCGAGAGCTTTAGTCGACACTTTGAAATTAAACGCTGGTGTTGTTTGTCGGACTCGCTTCAAAGCGGTGTCTCTGCAGGAAACCGTCTGTCACATAAAACAAAAAGCTGCAATTTGAAATATCACGAAACCCACCAGATGTGTCGGAGGAAGAAAAAAAGAAAACTGGCGATATCTCGGCTCCCAACCGCAGATGCACTGTTGAACAGATGAACTGAACACATGTTTGATTATCACACGCTATGTATTGTCTGTCATTAAGCAAGTTACGGCATGGTTCTTATTTTATGGTCAACAAATAAATAAATGACACATTAGGAAATTGAAAGGAGATGATTTAGTGTGTCTTGTGGACCTCGATGCAGGGAGGTCTTCACGTCGGCTGGGACTTTAAAGTTTGACCACCGACACCCAGACTGGAGGAGTCCTTATCTCTGTGCTTAAACTCCACTTCCTGCTGCACCATTTTGCAACGAGATATCTGTGAAATCCGTAGCCGGGACGATGTAATCAGGGTTCTTACGGTCATGGAAAACCTGGAAAAGTCATGGAATGTTAAAATGGTCATTTCCAGTCCTGGAAAAGTCATGGAAAAAATTAAAGTTTTGGAAAAGTCATGGAAATTTGTTATATTCACTTGTTCATTTACGCCGAGTTTGAAATAATGAATATGTTTTAGAAAGAAAGACTCGAAATATAAGCCGACATACGCTCTCATACTGGCGGCACAATTTTTTTTTTTTTTCGCGTTGCAAGTGAACGCACCGTAACTGGAACGTTCGATGGCCATAGCTCGGGAAGCAAATGTTTATTCTTTAAATAAAATATTGTCTCTTATTCATTTGTTTCATTAAATATACTGTATGCTTTGGAATTCACATTGTTTAAATACCAAATATTCCCACTTTTTCATGTATAAACCGAGATTTCAGTTTGGTCATGGAAATTTGGTTTAAAGTCCTGGAAAAGTCCTGGAAATCCATTTGGTCAACATGTGTAAGAACCCTGTGTAATGCCCCCCCCGCCCCCCCTCTGCTCCTCTGCTGAAGAGATTGAGAGTGACAGTTGCGCCGGGCTGGAGCCGCCATTGTTCCCTCTTCGCCGTCCTCTGCCGGGACGGCCGGCGGCAGGTGCCGCGCCGGCCGTTGAGCGCGGGGGTCACACGGTGGTGTTGTTCTGGGAGGAGGGGGCCGCGCCGCTGCCAGGTGGCAGTTGTTGGCAGAGACAGTTATGGCTTTGTGTTTCCTCCCAGAGAGTTACAGCATCAGCTGCCCCTGTTGCCCCCCCCCCCCCCCCTCTAACCGGTGACCCCCCCCAACCCCAACCTAATGGCCCTCACCCCGGCCGTAACCCCTGCTTCTCCCCAGAGCTGGAAGAGCTTGTGTGTGTGCGTAAGTGTGTGTGTATGCGTATGTGTGCATAAGTATGTGTGCATATGTGTGTGTGTGTGTGTGTGTGTGTGTGTGTGTGTGTGTGTGTGTGTGTTCGCCCCGAGAGCTCTGGCTGTGTTCGCATGGCCCTGGCCAATCAGAGCGGCTAGCACAGATGTGACAGGCTCAGAGGAATGCGAGGAATGCGGAGGCGCTGGAGCGGGCGTGTCCATCCTTGGCCCGGGGCGGGGGGGCAGGACTAGCTCAGTATCGGCACAGACAGTTCAGCCTCTGCTCTGCTGGGCCGACCGCCTGGGGGGGGGGGGGGGGGGGGGGGCCTTTTGAGAGCACGGTGAGCGCCGCTGGAGATGGTCTGCAGTACTTTTATGGTAATTGCAGTAACCAGGGCCTTCTGGGGGCCAAGTGCTAAAGAGTGTGCAAAGACACGGGACTCGTTCCTCCCTCGATTCGGCGTCTGGAGGCTCCGAAACCTCCGAGACATACGGTGCACTGTGAGCGTTCAAGAAGGCATCTCTTCACCAGTTTTCTTTTTTTTCTCCGTCGGCGTAAACGTCTCAGTCGGCAAGTTTTCGAAGAGGTTTTTGAAACGCTCATTATTCATAATCATACCGCGGTTCCACCTCTCCCTGTGGCCCAATTTTGTTAGCCGCAGAAACCCCGGTGAACGTGACTTGGCAAAGACACGAATTATAAAAAAGACTGATGTACTGATGTACCCCCCCCCCATCCATCCAACCACTCACCCACTCCGATGACATAATAATAATAATAATAATAATAATAATAATAATAATAATAATAATAATAATAATGCCTTTTTGCACTTCTTACAACTTGATGGCGACTTTAGTTTGTTCCCGCTTGATTCCGGCGTCCGGCTCCGAGGGAGGAGAGGGCCGCTCAGAGGCCCGGAGTTTGGAAGCCTGTTCCCGGCACAACCTGTTTGTGCAGAATCTCGAGGGTAGATGTCATGTCACGAAGAACACGGTTCTGTTTTCTAAGCGACTCTCTATAATTAGACTTCGGGGCCACGTGAGCTGACAATAAGTAGGTGTGAAACGAGCTAATGAAAAGTTTAGGGTAAAGCAAGAAAATCCACTTTTTTAATAGCGGGCCTTATTTCAAAGACAAAGAAGAAGAAGAAGAAAAAGAAGAAGAATTTTAAATACGGTCCCCTGGAGGAAACAGAGGTGTTATTATGGTCTGTGACCTGTGACCAAAGTGTGTTTGCCCAGGGTCTGTGGAGCTCTGGGAAAGGTCACGCGATGAAAGAGCTGCATGCAAACTGTACGACAAGATCGCCCCCTAGTGGCCGTTTGAGGGTATAACCACATATCGAGAAACATGTGACTCTTCTTTCACTATTTCCTTGTTATTGTTGTTTTTTGTGACCATTTCTTTCTTTTTGTTGCTTCGTTTCACAGGTCGCAACGAATTGATAGCGAGGTACATCAAGCTGAGGACGGGCAAAACACGCACAAGAAAACAGGTGAACGACATTTGATGATTGGATCAGAATAATCAAGCATGAGTTTGTTGTTTTAGTTACTGACAAAAACGACTGAACAGATGCAACACCAGACGGGGGAAAGACACTAATAAACATCAACAACTGCTGTGTAAAGGATGTATAGTTCCTGATCGCAAGCTTAGTTACACATAAGAGTAGATTACTAGTTGTCTAAAGAAGGAGTCTGGTTTTATTATATATGTATATTTCTAAATGTCAACAAATCCCATAAAAAGACCAGAACAAAGTTCCTCTTTCAATACCTATGAATGTAGTCTGTGGCTCTGAACCACAATGTACATCTTTGAAAGGTGCGTCATACATATATGATTTAGCTTTTCCCAGAAGACATAGTGCATTTATTGGATTTAAGTTGTGGATTAATGCACAATTTATGCTGTTCCTTCTGGATTAAAGTTAGTATTTGTAGCAGCAGGTTAGTGTATCTGGGATGGACTCAAAATCAACAGAAGGGCCAATGTTTATAATTATGAATTAGAATGTCACCCACAATGAGGCTAATTCATTGTCAACAATAGAGACCGATAATAATATAATAATATAAATATAATTCAGGCTACACAGGGAGTACATATTGGTAGGATCAGTTCATCGACATGTTTGGTCGTTTCATAGGATTTATTGTATAACATGGCCAGCCACATGCCCATGTATTGGTTGCATGAACTATTGAGAGCTCCCTCTCAGTGTGTGTGTGTGTTCGTGTGTGTGTGTGTCTGCACGTGTCTGCACGCGCATGCATGCATGTGTGTGTGCATGCATCTTTGAGTGCATGTTGTTTTAATGCTCAACCAAACTGTTTCACACCCCTTTAGGTGTCTAGTCACATACAGGTGTTAGCACGGAAGAAAGTTCGTGAATACCAGGCCGGTATAAAGGTAGGTGCCCCCCCCCCCTTCCTCCCCCCCCCCCCCCACCGGCCTCCCGGTAACACTGACAGGGCGTCTCTTTCCTCTTTGGTTACGGCTTCTCTCTCTCTCTTTTTCTCTCTATCTCTCTTCCCTTGTCTTTTCACTCCCTGTCTCCTTTTCCTCCTCCTCCTCCTCCTCCTCCTCCTCCTCCTCCTCCTCCTCCTCTCGGCTATTCTTCTGTGCAGGTTTCTAGCCACTTGCAGGTTCTCGCCCGGAGAAAATCTCGCGAGATCCAGTCAAAGCTAAAGGTATGCGCTTCACCGCGGGCTCGGCGGGGCTGGTCCAAGGCTTGGCTTCGCACTAACCCCCCGCTCGCCCCTGCACGTGGTCACCAGTCACCTCGCTTTGACGGCGAGGCCCGGCTCCCAGATGCTGCAGACTTGGCGAGGGACACCCCCCGGACAGGTTGAGGGATAAATCACACGATGTGTAAACATCGTTTTGGGAGCTCGTTGACCGACGAAACCCACAGAGTCCTGCTTCTGAACCCACGCATGCAGCGCACAGAGAGAGAGAGAGAGAGAGAGAGAGAGAGAGAGATGCATGCATGCACTGTAACACTAATCCCCCCCCCCCTCCAGAGTGAAAGTATAGTATCTGCTTTAGAGGAATGCCACTCAAGCCCAGTGATCCTCCAGCCAGCGACGCCTCTGCAGCAGACTGCTGCACTTCTCTCAGACTTCATCTTTCCCTACCGCTCTTCTCTCCTTTGATACTTTTAGTTCCTCTACTCTGTCTGTTTGTGATGTTTCTTTTTTTGTTTTTTTTTAACTTATCAAACTGAACATTCACAAAACAAAACCAAATTAATCCTCATTAGATGACACCTTTTGACTTTGCCTTGTATTTTCTTTCGATCCCTCTAGTCTCTCTTCATGCTTTTTAGTTGTTGTGCATATTAACTTAAATGTAATGCAGACGTGTGTAAAGGCCAAAGAAAATGTGGCATTATTTAGTGCTAACATCAATTTAAATTAACCCCATTAATGCAGACTAATCCGCCAGTGGACAGCAGCATCCACAAGTCACTGATGTTGTCAGAGGAAGACTCAACTTGTTCATCCAGAGACACAAATGACAAACGTATCTTTGAATGCATCTTTCAGAACGGGAATCTCCAGATAATCACGATATGATCCGTTACTGTGAATGTAAACATGTTGGGAGATGCTGAGTATTGCGATAACAAAACAATTGCGATTCTGCAGTTTGTCAACATCTGTTTTTATCTAATAAGATACCGTTTTCACATATATATATATATATATATATATATATATATATATATATATATATATATATATATATACCGAGGTAAAAAATAAATAGGCTAAGTATATTTAATGTTAGCATACTTAAGTTTACTTGGAGCCCTTCTCAAAAGTATACTTGGTGTGTTTTTTTGAAACAACTTATTTTGTACCGAATATATTTAAGATGTGTTTAAATAGAAATTAAGTACTATTTATAGTATATTAAGTATATTTGTTTGTGCTAAATTGGAACAACTTTAAGAATACTTAGTACAATTTAAGTACATTACTGTGTATGTGCTAATATGCATGCCGATAATGTACTTAAAATATATTTTATTGTATTTTAAATATATTTATATTGTACGAAAAGTATACCAACACAATATAAATATAATAAAATTGCACTTGTAGTATACCAAAAGTATAATTTAGGTATACTAATAATACATTAGAAATATACAATAAAATACAATATAAATATAATAAAATTGTGCTTATAGTATAGCAAGAGTATACTTTAGGTATACTAATAATACATAAAAAATATAATAATATTATGCTAATACTATATATATTTTTATATATACATATATATATTTATACACACATACTATGCTTTCTCCATCCCCCTCCCTCTTCATAAGTTCTCCCCAGTGAAGTAACAGGATTGGCAGAGATATAAGAGATATATTTATTTATTATATTTATTGTGTTAGTGTGTGCGTATCTAAACTGTACTTACATCTGATTGGATTCGCTTTGTCATATTTTATTTTAAGAAAGTTGCCGACAGGCAGCCGTTATGTGGAATCAGCTCGTCGGTTTTTCATGGCTTGTGATATATATTCTGTGTGGTGACTTTCATCCTCTCTGCTTAAAGGAGTGAATCCCATTCTCTTCACTTATTACACACACACACACACACACACACACACACACACACACACACACACACACACACACACCTGTATTCTGTCTCCTTCACACAAACACAACGTATTTGACTGAATGAATATGAATACTTGTAATCACCTCATACTCTTGTGTACTTGTTAAACCTTTTTCCCAAATACATATTTCAATGTTTACTCAGCGTGTAATCTGGTTCAGCCGTTTGTGTTTATGCTTCCGGAGTTCACCGTAGTTGGATGATGGTATTGGCAGAACTTCAATGCGGTTCTTTCCTTTTGAACTTGTTTCCCACCAAAATCTTTCACGTGTCAGATATCAACTAATAAATTGAGCGAGTATTAAATAAGTTGTCAGGAAGTCGAGGCAAAGTAGTTTATTCGCCAAAGAGAAAAAAACACTTGTTTCTGAGCTGCTCTCTAAAGTTAAGTGGAGAGTAACTCTTTCCGCTTGGGAATAAAGACGGATCGCAGCATCAGCTGAACAAATAGGAAGTAAACACGTGGCGGCTGCAGACCAGCTGCCCTCGTGATGTAATGCACTGAAGGCTTGAGCTGCAATGAACCTCCAAGGAGTTGACTTTTTGTGCGTTTACGCTGCCGGTCGTCTATTGGAGGGGTGGATGTTAGACAGGGCAGATTTTTACGGGAAGCTTACTAGAAAAAATATCCTTAAAAAAAACAACCTTCCACGTTGCTTTATAGTTGTGATGATGATCGTCTGAATTATTTTGTATTGTTTCAACCGTTCACTGCTGTCTTATAACACATTACAATAAGATAAGAATGTACATTACATTAGTATTGCAAAAGTTTTTGCAACATTTCTTGACCCACTAATTACAGTATATTTAAGAAAATATTGTAATAATTTAGTATTGAAGCATTCTTCAAATACCTTCGTCCCTCCTGAACCCCGTAGCCTCTAAACAAACGTATAATGTGCCTAGAATATATTTTTAAAAACCCGATTTACAGCAACCGTTTCACGTTATTAATTCATCTCAACACGTCATTGAGAACTGCCCCGTACTAATGGTTTCTCTCTTTTCTGATTCAGGCGATGAATTTGGTAAGTGGATCTGAATTGTGCAATATGCTTCCCTGCTCCGCTTTGTTTGGCAGCACCGGTGCACTGTCCCCTTGCTGTGGCCCTCTGCTGGCATGGCGAGCCCGCCCCATTACTGCCCTGTAATGAAGCAACGCTTTGGGAGCGGCCACGCTTTGATGCACATCCTGCCTGATGTTGCGTAATCCCCCTCGGCCTCTCGCGGAAAAGCCCAAAGTCTTGCTTGCTTTTTTTTTTTTTTTTTTTTTTTTTTTTGCATTACGGTGTCGCTCTTTGATTCGGGGGGGGAAGCGGTCATCTGTCCTGTAATTGTAAAAGCGGAATTGGATCAAATGCATTATTTTTAAAAGAAAAGAAAAAAGGAGGAGCAAGTGGATGCATTTAAATAGTTTTTGGTGTATTAAAATAAAAGCTTGAATGAAATAATTTCCCATGCACCATGGATAGGAATGTGTTGGCTTTGTTTATCTTTTGCTTTGTATTTCACCAACATTGTTCCGTAACTTGATGCGTCGACGACGAACGCTTTCCGATGCGGCGCCCATTTCCAGCTATTGCCCTCTCTTCATTCTCTTTTTTCCCGGGATAAATCTCGGTAGCTGAGCTTAATACAGGCGCGGCTTCTTCATCTTCTGCCCTTTGCTTCATTCTGCCAAGCTGCTCATCCAAAAACACACTTTATTAAGCTTTAAGAATGATAAGAATAGGGGCTTTAACCCTCCTGTTATGTTGCGGGTCAAATTGACCCAAACTTTAAAATCTAGGAAAAATATTTCTAAGGACTTTTTCTGTATAAAACTTCTTCTGCTTACCTTATTTAGTGTAATCAACGTAATAAAAATAAAAATAAAAATCATGTATTTGCAACCCCCCCCTCCCTGCAGGTTTATATAACAGAGATGATGTTCCCGGGTCAATTTGACCCGACAGTGAAAGTGAAGGCTAAAAGTCATCAAAAGAGTCACGATTAGACTATTTCTTTCTTTGTATATGTAGGACAGTCTTTCTTACTCCCTCCCACCAAGTTACAACACTCAAACTCACACCAACACACACTAACACACAAACACACATATCAGCACACGCACCCCGTTCACAGCCCCATATATACAGTAGTACACATTTCAAACTTCAAACAAAAGAACCAGGTGGTTGTTATGGGAACCATCTCTATCCTGCTGTGTACCCATCACCCTACATGAGAAGCACACTTTACAGACTAAACAATGTTTCTCATCTTCTAACTTTCCCCCTAAATAAACCTTTATGGGAAATGGGAGACTAAAGTAAGGTTTTCTTTCATGTCTCAACTAATACATATGTAGTATAGTACTTCTAATAGACTGTCTGTCTGACTGGGAGAGACACACCCTGTTTCATCCCAATCTCAGACCCACACACACTCTTTCTAACGACCCCACCTGTGAGAGACATATAGATACTATTTTGACGGGAACCTTTATTTTTGCCTGCGGGAAAACTCCACACACTCTTATCAGGGGAGGGGCCAAACATACAACATGGTTGCTTAGAAGTCCTTCAACATTACACTCTGCAGATACATACGACTGCACCAAAAGGATGACTGTGTGCTGGCCTTCGGTCATCTTTTATAACATAATTTATGTATCTTAACAATATATAAATAAGCATAACCAAAGTTTAATTTCAATATGACTCATTTGGCTTGATTTTAAGAGGGCGGGTCATTATGACCCTGAACAGCACAGGTGTCTCATCTCTATTTCTCTACATCACCCCGTGAAAGAAAAAAACCTACAAAATGCTAATAGAATTTTGGAGAAAATACATGTTATGGTAGACAAATGCAATTTAGATTTAGATTTTTCAAATGTACCTAAAAAATTGTTTGAACATGTATTTTTCATTAAAACGAGTGAGTTCTCCTGATTGAACTCTGATCTATGGAGGGGTGGATAACTCAATTACACTAAAAACTGATGTAATTGTTAGTAATGTTGTTGGTGATGAGATACCAACTATAGTTTTTATGATTTTTTTGTTTCTGACCACTTTTGGGTGATTCAACATTAATCGGGTCAAATTGCCCCGGGAACATCACGGCTGTATGTAAGAAACGACCATAACAGGAGGGTTAACTGATCGTCAAGTTTATCGTAACTCTTAAAAACTCTTTATCTAGATGTTTCGGTCGTTAATCAAACGGATACACACAGCTGCAGTGTAGCGTGGCAGTCCATACACAACCTTTGACTAACGCCAGTAGATCGTGTCAGGGTGACAGCGCCACCTGGTGGCTGACTCGCTGCTCCTCTTCTTCCCTCCCTAGGATCAGGCGTCGAAGGACAAAGCCCTGCAGAACATGGCGGCGCTGTCGTCTGCGCAGATCGTCTCCCCGAGTATGATAAAGAATCACCTTCCACCACTGCCTCCTGCCCACTACCAACCACCCAGAGTTAGCCCACCACTCATTTTTTCTTTCTCACCCACATACAACACATTTCCTGTTTTATATATTGTTTGATCATCAACAAAAATTGCATCAGATTTCAGAAAACAAGTGAAAACAAAGAAATACTACAAACGCTAACAATGTTTTCTTTCTTTCTATCCAGTTCTGGCCTTCTCTGGCGGGACAGGCGGGACCCTCTCAGGAGTAAGTGCCCCCCCACTGATGACATGTTCTGTGAAGGTGTATTTAGATATGTGACGAGAGGGATTTTATTAACTGGATCCCCGTTAGCTGACGCCTTTGCGGCCGCTAATCTTCCTGGAGTCCACAGAAAGGACAACATGTGAGACATAAAACATGCTAAATATGACGTGAAACAAACAGTCATAATAAATAAATAGATAAAGTGCAGTCGAGCACTAGGTCGTATATTCTGCAGGACATCAGTCATCCATACAAAGAATAATCAGATGACTATAAAAGTCAAGAAGTTAATATCAAGTGGTGGATGCCCTGAGGTGTGCCCCTTTAATTGTTTTCTAAATGACAAATTATTACCTGTATAAGATGCATGATGAGGTAGTGAATTACAAGCATTAATTGCACGAAAAATAATGTTTGAGGAGGTTTGTTGTTGGGGTTGGAGGTGTATCTGACCTAAACTAGCCTTCCCTGTGTGATGGCTACGTCTGTTAGATGTACAGTGGGAATACAATACTTATTTTACCCAGGAATTTACCAATTCATTCTTTAAAAATCAGACAAAGGGATTTTCTAGATTTCTTTTTGGTATCTCGTCTTTCATAGTTGAGGTCTACCTATGAGGAAAATTACAGGCCTCTCTCATCTTTTTAAGTGGGAGAACTTGCACAATTGGTGGCTGACTAAATACTTTTTCCCCCCACTGTATGTTGTAACTGATTGAAGAAATATGCAGGTGTCTGATTACATACTACCTTTCTGGGGGGAAAAAAGGAGTAAAGAGTGACTAAAGAGTGACTCACCCGGTGGGTATTGCAGGGCGTGTTTAATGGATCACGTTTTTGCACACTAGGCTGATTCTAGATCTCAACCCAGGAAGGACTCCTGGGCTTGGCCGCACCAGCCATGCGTAAGTTCCCCCTAGCCGAGGGAAACAGAACTAACTCTTCTTCTACAGCGTATTGTATC